>OZ029914.1:15227548-15765048 GCA_964023275.1 Norana najaformis
AAGCACACACAAGCACATATAGGCCTAAACTCTAAATACACATGAACAAGCTTGAACAAGCTTTAATCAAGCTTTAAAGTAACACTAGGCTCTATTAATCACCCCTTTGCCTTAGACTTAAATTATGCACACCTATATATACTCCAAACTTAGATGCATCAGTTAAGCACACAAAAGCACATATATACTCTGTAAATACACTTTAACAAGTTTAAACATGCTTGAAATGAACACTAGGCTTATCAATTTATGTAGCACCCCATTGGCTTAGAATCTTCAATTAAGCACACAGAAACACACAAGCACATATATACTCGAAATACACATACCCTATAGACAAGTTTGAATTAGCATATTACATATATATATATCACATATATAGGATTACAGTTTAATCAGTTTATGTAGCACCCCTTTGCCTTAGACTCCAGTTAAGCACGCACAAACACAAGCCCACATGTACTCTAAATACATATACCCATTACACAAGCTTGAAATTAACACTAGGCCTCTATACACACTCAATTTTGTATAGAGCCCCTTAGCCTTAGACGCTTCAATTAAGCACAAGCGCATACATAATCATTTATATAGGGGGAAATATTGTAACATTATGAGTTCACTTACTACTGCTGTCTTTCTGGTGAGTCATGGGCCTCATTCCAATGCGAGCAGGAGCTACTGCGACTCTTGCATGGTGTCCATCTTCTCACATCTGTTCGAAGGAATCAAGAAAATACTTTTAGAAAGTATAATTAACCGAGAATGGAAAATAAAAAAGCTGAGAGCAAGTAAAAATGGAAAGACATTGAAAATTGACTTGAGTGAATAAGTGAATGAAAAACCATTCTGCAACGACTATTTTTGGATGAAGTTCAACCAGCATTATTCTTCAGTTATTGCGTCTGTGTACATAACCTCGGCATTTACATGGCATTCAAGCGCTTGAAACCATGTGTAAAACTAAGGCAAGACTCTTCAATTAAGCACACACAAGCGCATATATACTCAATTTATGTGGCTACCCTTTGCCTTAGACTCTTCAATTAATATTTTCAATAGTTTCACCATATGTCTCAGGCGGATAAACAATTTCACTGTATCTACACAACATAAATGTGCATGGCATAACTATTCAATTAAGCACACGCATAAGCGCATATATACACCCTAAATACTTGATAATGATAGTAATTAATGCGTGAATAAACAATTTGCTTTCTTGGCCTTGCAAAAACAGAGATTGGAAAATAAAATTAAAAAGCTGTGAAGCAAGTAAAAATTTATAAGATATTGAAACTGAGTGAATGAATAAGTAAATGAAAAACCACTTTGCGACGACTATTTTCGGATGCGTTCATAACAGACGATAGGTCTAGGGGTGGCTCTTGCAAGAGGTCCCCCTTTTGAGTAGATACCTGAAGAGGCGCTAAATAACACACCTGCCTCCAGCATATCTGTCAAGCATTCAACTCTCTTGATACAGAAACCTTCCCACTGCTAATAGTATATATGCGTAATTATCTCGTCAATGTCAACGGTATCTGCATAACATCTACGTGTGTTCATTACGACAAGAATTCAAGCGCTTGAAACCGTGTGTACTCTTCAATTTCAATTAAGCACATGCAAGCGCGTATATTCTATATACATATACTCTTTAAACGGGCTTGAAATTAATACTAGTCCTATATATATAATTAATTTATATAGCACCCCTTAGATATGTTTATACACATATATCGACACTTACGAAGACGAAGGCCTTGGAATGTTAAGCGCTTTTTCACTTCTCAGGCTTTCTGTCGCTTCAGTCACGGCCTCGCTTCTCCAGTCGACCAAAACTCCTCCTTCGAATCGCCCGAGTTCTTCTTCACGTTCGTTGCAGACCGTCCGAGCGAAGACTATCAACTCGCCCTCAGACGTCTCCATTCGTTCAAGCTTCGGACTGACATTACCCACATCAAGTTCAAGACTAATCTACTGTATGCAAATCGCCTGAAAAAAGACAGGTGTGTCTTGTGGCTTGTTAGCCCAATCGAGGGTCACGGTTCACTGACCACACACAAGTTCAAGCAAACGTTCTGCCTCAACTATCACACAACACCACTTGAGTTCGTATTTTCCCGCCTTATAATAGTGACCACACTCATCTATACCGGATATATAGATATGTACATATATATATATATATATATGGTATATATATACCGGGTATATATAGGTCACATGCAACACATCATTTATTCAGCGCCGAAATATAATGACAGCGCATCAACCGATGGCGCTGAGCAATTTCGCGTTCAAGCCAATCGAATACCATGCCGCACAATGTATTTGAGAGCAGTTCAAACAAACCTCAACAATTGTGACAAATGACTCAGGCTCTCATTTTGACTATAACATTCTCATTCACTTTCCATCAATACTGGTATTGATTTTGGTTTAGCTAAAATGATCTGTTTTATTCATTAATCCGTTGCTACTAGAAGCCACTACATAACTGTTCGATTATATTACCTTACTTAACTCACCCATTCAAACGATTATAACAACTCTATTAGGTAATGAAATTATATAAAATTGTGTCTTAGTCATCAGCTATTTAAAAAGCCATCCACTGACCGTCTATAAACTTTGAGACAAGATGGTTCTCATAAATGCATAACAGGTAGTGCTGTTGTTTGACATTGCAAAAGATCTCTAATGTCAAGACATCGATCTGAAACTGACCCTTGCACCTTGTCTCTTACTGAGTCGAGCTGATTCATCCCGGCCACGAAGCACGTTTCACTTATGAAGCTCATGCGTGGCTTTAAGAAACTAAGAAGCACTACATTATGGTAGACGTAAAAATAACAATAATGATAATATTAGGCCTGATATTAATAGGCGTAATAATAATAAAAGGCTTCATAACTGTAATAGACCTAATAATGGTCATGGTCATAGTCGTCGTCGTCGTAGTAGTAGTTGTTGTTGTACTGGCATATAGCAGTGGTAGTATTTGCTGAATGTACGTAAGCATTATAATATTTGAGTACACATGTATTTCCATTCAAGGACCTCTCGGAACTGTTATAATTTATATATCTAACGAATCTTAACTGATGCGAATTAATATGTATTGAGAATCGGTTTCCTTCGACGTTGATTCTTATTTATCATAGTTTCGCTTCTCCCAGTGGGTCTTTTAGCGCCACTTTGTAAGTTGGTCTCCCTTTTGTGTGGCGCTAAGTAATTTCGGAGGTTTACATTTACATATATCCCAGTGGCGGATTTAGCTAGAGGCGCTCCTTTTGGTTATATGCCTGCGCCCCTCCGACCAGACTCGTGCAAGGAGGACTACGAGAATATGGCGCCCCTTGGAAATGCTCTTGCCCCCACGCAAACAATCCTGGAGCCGCCACTGATATATCCCTCTGATTCTGGCACTCTGCCATTAGAAAGGTATCGGCGGGCATCCAGATCTGCCACAGCGCGACAAAACTATATTAAGTTAGCAGGTCCATAACGCAACCAAATCTGAGCGCAGCTGCGCTGTTGGATGGGCAGCCTAGAACAGATATAATTAAATGCAAACAGAAAACTAACACGCAATAAACTTCGAAACGGCGCCAACAAATCTATTCGCATCTGCATTCAGCACAGGTGCCACCTGCCAAATCCGACCCAACGACAGACGAACAAACACAGAGACAAACAGACATACAGATTGTTAATTAGTGGTCAACACTTGTATGTTAATCTAATGGACGTTTTCAAAACTGTGCTGCCACCTAGCTGGAAAGTAAACGTCAAAGTCCAGCGATGCCATGCCCTCGTGTCCAGGATTTTGGGATTCGTTCACTGTCAGCTCAAGGGCCTAAGGAAAAGGAATGAGCGCCTCCTCTACGTCTCACACTGTGGGATATGGGAGACGTTACTTTATTGCTGAGACTATCCCCATAGAATACACATCTTCCTCATACATTTCGCTTCTTCCAGTGGGTATTTTTTGATCTCCCTGATTCGGTTTTTGTGTGGCGCCGAAAAATTTCGGAGATTTACATTTACATATGTCCCACTGCTTCAGACTACCGCCCCAACCCCCTCAATTAAAAACGGATCGGCGGTCATCCAGCTGAGACAGAGCGGTAAAATTAGTGTAAGTAGGCAGGTGCAAAACGCAGCTGGCTTTGGCGGACTCGCGCCGAAATCTGAGACCAAGTGCGCTGTAGGATGGGCAGGAAACGATGGATAATTACATGCAAACCGAGAACCTAAGCTTACTAAATTAGAAATGGCGCCAACAAGTCTATTCGCACCTGCTTGCAGCACACGTGCGACCTGCCTAATCCGAACCAACTCCAGATGACAGCCTGACAAAGGAGGAATGTAAAGGAGTGGTCGACACGTGTATGGAAGTCGTGTTACCAGCGTTGTTCTGATGGTCTTTTTTGAAACTGTGCTGCCACCTACCTGGAAGGTAAACAGCAAGTCCTGCGATGCGCCGCTGGTCCTGTGTCCAGAATATCGGGAATTTGGAAGTCACCACTGTTGGCTCAAGGGCCTAAAGAATATTAAATGAGCGCCTCCCCTACATCTCACTTGTGGAATATGAGAAACTACTTTACTTTACTTCTGAGACTATCCCCATAAAATACACATCTTTCTCATACATTTCGCTTCTCACGATGGGTCTTTTAACGCCACTGTATAAGTTGGTCTCCCTTAAGCGGCTTTCGAGTGGCGCTGAGAAATTTCGGAAGTTACATTTACATATTTCCCAGTGGGCGGATTCCGCTACAGCCGCCCACTCTTGGTTATGTGCCTGCGCCCCTCAGTTCAGATCCGTGCATGGTGGAATGTGAGAATGTGGCGCGAAAAATGCTCTTGCCCCCACGCAAACAATCCTGGAGCCGCCACTGATACATCCTTCTAGTTCAGGCTATTTCCTATTTACAAGAGATCGGAGGGAATACAGATCTGAGAATTCATCGGGTGAGATCCTTCATCACGGCGGCCCGTATGAATGGGTACCACGCTATTTAAGGTCTCCGTGTAGGACCAAGCTAGCCCGAAATTAAATCCTCTTAAATATAATCACTATCGGTACATGAATCCACACATGCTCATGCACAGAAGCGCCCGACGACATGTTAACATGAGGCTTAATTATTCTACCTACGTAACGAAAACACAAAATTAGCATCCAAGAGATGAGTTAGAAATAACAATCAAAATTCAGTGGGGCTGGAGACAAAGATAAAACCTATTTTTGTTATAAATTCGGCCAAATTCCACATCCTAATTGCCTTGGCAGATGCGCTGTTGACAGCGACCGTCTATCAACTGGCCTGGTGATACGTCATTTCCGGCAGCTACAACTGCCGAAAGCCCAATACACCGCGCTTTCTCTAGTTCTCCTATTACCTCGTTGGCGATGACGCATATAATAATAAAGACACGTTGAAATTGTTGCTTCGATGACGTCATCGCAACATCGATGACGTCATCTCTGGCACTATTGTTTCGTGCCTTGGAAACGAAGTTCGTTTGGCAAATCGACTTGGAAGAGATGTAAAAAATTATTTCGAGCAGAAAATCATTAAAATCATCGAACTGAAGAAGTAGAAATATGAAGTTCCATATGAGAGAACTGTTCCTGGTGAAGACAAATCTACCAGAAATCGAATGATCGACATAAAATTGTAATTTCGTACAGAAAATCATTGAAAATCATCGAACAGAAAGAAGCAGAAATCTGAAGTTCGATATGAGAACTGTTCCTATTGTAGAGAAATCGACCAGAAATCGAATGAGAGATAAAATTGTCATTTCGAAAAGAAAATCATTGATCAGTCAGAAATCCGAAGTTAAATGTAAGAATTGACATAATTGATGGCATAATTGATCAAAAATTTAAATGCTAATCGTTCGATAGAATTAAAAATCTCATCAAATATGGAAACTATTCTAACACCTTAATTATAATATAATGCACATTGTCACTTCAGCAAAACCGCACATTCCAAAGCACATTCGATTGGAACCAGTCAGGATCTCGGACACCCCGCGAGACTTCAAGAAGCCTTATTACTAATTAACCTTTATTTTTAATCTGAAAAGGTCATGCCAAGTAAGTAAGTGATAAGCATGACACCCAACTATTCATCTCTTTCTCTCCAAATTGTTTCAATGAGTCTATAGATATCTTGTTTGTGTGGTATCACAAATCTCCTCTTGGATGACATCTAATCTCTTATGCCTGAACCCATCTAAAACTGAATTCATACTTATAGGCCTACGTGACCAGCTCAAGAAAATTCCTGACCCCTCTATCTCCCTCAGCCTGGACTCTGCCTCTACCCACACCTTTAATACTAACTTCTCTGTCCGCAATTTAGGTGTTATTTTCGACAAGAACCTTACATTTTCTGATCATATCACCCATCTTTCGCGCTCTTGCTTTATGCATTTCCGCGACCTTCGCAGAATCCGTCCTATGCTTGACTTCAAAACCGCATCTATCATTGCCACATCCATAGTACTTGCAAAACTAGACTACTGCAATTCACTTTTCCTCAATATTGACGCCTCCCAGATAAACCGCTTTCAAGCTATCCAGAATGCTCTAGCTCGTGCTGTCACCAAAACCCCCAAACACCATCACATCACCTCTGTTCTCATATCACTGCAATGGCTTAAAATACCAGAATGAATAGAGTACAAAGTCTTATGCCTCACCTACAACACATTTCAATCCTCCCAACCCTCCTATCTTCGTCAGTTATTTACAATCCAACCACTCCGTTCAACCCGCTCCTCATCTGTCCTAACACTTCTTCGCCATCCCGTCACCTCATCCTTAAAATTTGGAAATCGCTCCATAGCCATAACTGCCCCATCTCTTTGGAATAAACTGCCGCCAGAATTGCGACAGTTGTCTGGTCAATCATTCGAACTCACCAACACTTCACCTCTTTCAGTTTCTGCGCAGGTCTTTCACTCAAGACTGAAAACACTTCTTTTCCAAATAGCTTAGGCCCTATCCTGATTCTTCCTCTTCCCCTTATCTCTCTTCTCGCTTCAATTTCAAACACCATCTACCGTAGCCGTCCGACAGTCTGACTTCTGGATCTTGACCTGGAACCGAACCCGTTTGCCTATCGATTTTGTTTTGACTGAGCGCCTGTGAATAAGCTGGTTCCCGCGACTTAGCTTTCGTTGGGCGCTGTAGAAATCTCGAGATTACGATTAGGAAGCAATTAATAATGGATTTGTTAACACGCCACATGTCCGTCGACTGAGGTAGGAATCGTAGGAGTTGGTGAGTCACAGCAGTCACACGACAAAAGCAAAACGTACTAGCTCGTTTTAATTTATCCCAGTTTCGAATCATGAGCAACGCGAAATATTCGACTTGACTAATTCCAAATGGCAGTAGAGTTTAGCCTATAGTCGTGGGCCCGATATGTGCAAGTCTAATGTATTATTTAATAATTATACGGACTCAAATTTCTTACCGCAGATACTCATCCTTGGTGACGAAGAATCTTCTGAGACGAGTTGCGAATACCATGGTGCCTCGATGCATGCCTTTCTCTCGTCTCTGTCTGTCTATATTTGTTTGTGTTAGTCATGGAATTCGAGGCCTCTGGCGTGGCGTAAAACCCCATATAATAAGCCAAGTCGTAGATTTTATGTTAGTCGTAGGAACCCATGGATGATTACTAAGCATTCGCATTTAATTGTAATTACGGAGTCTAGCTTTGCGCGAAGCAATTAGTCTACCGTATTTTGTAGACTTACTTAGACTTAGATCCTCCCGTTCCGATCGGAGCATTGGTCGACAAGCCTTCGCCATTCCACGCGTATTTTGTAGACTGCAGTTTAATTAAGCCTCATTAAGCTTTCACTGTAGGAGCGGCGCCGATCCGTCGTAAGCATTGGGAGGGCCGGGCCTATAATGGTGGTCTAGATGCGAAGTCCCTATTGGGTTCCAGGGCAAACCCCCTTGTATAGGGGTCAGGAAGTAGGCCAAATGCAGGCAGACATAAAGCCCAACAGCTCAATCGACAAATAATGAGAAATGTCGCAAATATTATTTACAGCTGAATGTCAACTTATGCATACACAACAGTTATGAACAGCTATGAAGAGTTATGCCAAAGCTGCGCAACACGAGCACATAATTATTTATTCAACACTGAACTTGCCGAAAATGGGTTCAACTAACAGACATGTAACTGCAAAGTGTAGCAAGTAACAGTGCAAAGGTAGGCCTACCGACACCATCATCACCCTGCTTTGCAATCATTTCACTGGTGCAGATTATCCCCCACATTCAGTTTAATCTCACTATCTGCATAACCTAACCAGAAAGAAACATGGGCTTCAAGTGAATCTAAAGACTTTTATCATTGTTAAACCACTGCATTTCACAATCCTTAATAGCAAATTCTCCTAACATCCTCTTGAAGGCTATGACCGGGTCCACTGACACAGCCTATGTGTTATTATACAGTGTCGTATATTGCTAACATAACAGTTCTTTGAAGAGGTACACCATCCTCAAACACAAAGAGCAGCAATACCAAGGCAACCTGATTGCTTGTGACTCAAAGGAAACTGCATTCAGGGAATAGCAATGCAGAATAGCAATGCAGCAGCAAGGTGCAGATACCAACATTTGGCAAACGCTCGTTTGGTTCAAAAAACGTCTTAATAAACTAAGTTTGCCCCAAACATTTGGCATTTGGTCAAATGAACTTTTGAACTTCAATCAAAAATGCACAGCTGCACTTCTAAAATGAACCCACATTATTTAGTTCTTCTCAACTCCTCAGAATTGTTGCTTTTAGATATCAAAATTACTTGCAATTAAATAAGATTTGGCTAAAATGCATTATATGTCGTTCCACCCAGGATCCTAAAGGAGACATTAAAGCTGTACTAATGAAATACATTTCTCAGATTTCATGCAAAAATGCATCA
The DNA here is from genome assembly GCA_964023275.1 of Norana najaformis. Lineage (NCBI taxonomy): Eukaryota > Metazoa > Annelida > Clitellata > Crassiclitellata > Hormogastridae > Norana > Norana najaformis. The sequence goes on from OZ029914.1 coordinate 15,236,528, forward strand.
GAAAAATGTTCATAAAAGCTGCAGTTTTGTCTTTCTAGCAGACATCATCTTCTACATGCATAATTAAGCACTTGCGATCAGGGAATGCTCCACAATCTGCTTCCCCTACAAACTCTGTCTCAAAACTGTACCAGTGCCCTTGGATGCCGTATTCTAAACGTGACCTCAACTGTGATTTGCACAGCATCAGTATTGTATCCGTGGCCCTGCTTCCTACTTAGCCAGGAACCGAATTCAACCGACAATGCACCAAAATCAAGGTGCAGTCAGGTCGTAATCCAGAACGGTTCTCAAATACACTGCACACATTAGCCAGCAAATGCAGGCATATTCGTGTTCAGCAAGCCTCCTTCAACATTAACTCAACTTGCAGTTAACAGCCAAGCACTCAAATTCAAGTTTCCCTCAGTGCATATATATACTGTATACATATATAATTGTATATATATATCTCTTTTGTTGCATTTCCTGTCTCACCATCATAAGCATGTTACTTTTTCCATATGGCAAATGTGCTGCATTTATACATAAACTAAATAAAACTAAAGCGTTCCAGAAACTGTCTTAAACTGTTGCACATGTTCAAATTCTGAATTTCTAAATTTATGCAACAACCAAGGTTGATTTATCTGGTTCAATAAACACAGTAAGTTGCAAAAAATAAATTATTTGTTGTATATACAATCAATAAATTCTCATAATAATATGATGATAGTTTCAATACACAAATAGCTTCAACAATTATTACTTAAGTATTGACTTTAATATTAACAGTAGTAATAGTAGTAGCAGTAGTAATAATATTAATAATTATAATGGGGTAATCATGCACTCTCCATGCATAAAGTGGGTTTTCCACTCTCTAGATTCTATTCTTAGAGTTAAGAATGATGACGATGATAACAATAGAGCAAGGAGTGTCTATTTCAAAACAATGCACAATAAACTATCTCCAAATCCTGAGGGATCCTTTCTACCTTGGATAAAATACTATTACTACTACTACTACTACTACTACAACTACCACTACCACTACTACCACCACTACAACAACTACTACTACTACTACTGTAATTTCAACAGTCATCAGTCAGCGTATCGTGGGCATCACTCGACTGAAACGGCCTTGTTGAAGATCCTAGATGATGTCTATGCTGCTTCAGGATGACATCAACCCACTCTGCTTATCGGCCTCGATCTGTCTGCTGCCTTCGATACAATTGACAAAGCAACCCTCATCGCGAGGCTGCAGAAGACGTTCGGCATTAGTGGTGCTGCACTGGACCGGATTTGCAGTTACCTGACGGACCGTTCACAACACGTCAGCATTGGATCAGCAAGGTCGCAGCCGTCCACTTGTGCACACGGCGTCCCACAAGGGTCGGTCCTTGGCCCGATTCTTTTCACGCTCTATGTGGCTCCAGTCGCCGGTGTAATTTCCGCACGTGGCATCAGCCATCACCAATATGCCGATGACACACAACTGTACATAGCACTCGATCACGTCGATTCCGACACCAATAATCTAACACGATGTACTGAAGCGGTACGTTGCTGGTTCCTAACAAACGGACTCTGTCTGAATCCAAAGAAGTCTGAAGTCGTTGTTCTTGGCACTTCCTCATCAATAAAATCAACTGAAGACCTAAAAACAGTCAACATTGCGGGTGTGGACATTTCGTTATCAGGAACATTTAAAAGTCTTGGTGTGATGCTCGACTCCAAGCTAACATTTAATCAGCACGTCACCGCTGTCTGCAATGCATCTTATTATCATATAAAAGCCATGCGTCACGTTAGATCGTGCTTACCGCCGGAGCTTATGAAGACAGTTGCTTGCAGTGTAGTCAGAGCAAAACTCGACTACTGTAATTCGCTGCTGTACGGTACTACAAAGTCTAACATCGCCAAACTGCAACGCGTCCAAAAACTCGTTAGCCCGTCTGGTGACAGGAACCCGAAGGTTTGACCACGTCACTCCTGTTCTGGCAAATCTTCATTGGCTGCCTTCAGCTCCGGAATCACTTACAAGATAGCTCTCCTCACACGCAAGACTCTCTCGACCAATCAACCAGCTTACCTGTCATCATTCTTACATCGCTACCTACCATCCAGGTCTCTGTGCTCAGCTACATAAAACCTTCTGTCTTTCCCTGACATCAGAGACTTTCGGTCTGATTTCTCACGACGCGGATTCAGCAACTCAGCATCAGCCATTTGGAATAGCCTTCCTGTTCACATTACTCACGACAATATCTTGCTAGACACATTCGTAAAGCGGGTAAAGACCTATCTGTATCGTCTTGCTTTTGTTGTCTGACATGTAACCCACCCACGCCTACGATTCCTCGCTCAGTCGATGGACATATGGCGTGTTAACAAATGCATTACTTACTTACTTACTTACACCTGCGCCACGTATGTGAGGCGTGCCAGGCAGCACATGATCTGCGCTCGTGTACAAAACAAATCAATAATCCGATGACTCGTGGAAATTCCTTTCACAAATGCTTGCTCAAAACTTGCTGATTAAGAAGTAGTATTACATTTACACAGCGTATTCTGTCATTCAGCGCTTTTTACTCGTTTATCATACAGTGCTTGAATTAATGCAGTTCAGTTCTTACAAGCCTGCTGGTTGAGCCGGCTCCAGTCCCTCCTTAACTGTCCCCTGAGTCGTAGCCAACAAGCCGAAATATTTGCATATTTAGGAATATATGCGACAGATGCTACACTGGCTTCCTGTTGAGGAGCAAATTTCCTTCAAGATCACTGCTAGCACATGCTGCACTTGTTGGCATTGCCCCAGCGTTCTTCAGGAAGTTCTTTTCCAGTCTTAAGATAGCTGGATTGGCAAGCGTTGCGCTCTAAAGCCCGTGGAGATATGCAGGTACCACGCTTACGCACTTGAACTTGAGCCCAGTGTGCCTTTTTCTTTGTGTTGGACCATCATCCTGAAACAGTCTTCTGTTGAATTTATGTACTGTTGCATATGACTGTGGGCAGGAAACATTTTGAAGCTTTTAAACTGCACTTGTTTAGATTAGTTAGATAGCTATATATGCGCAGCAGTTTTGTAAGGTATTTAAGGGCACTATATTAAATGTCTTCAGAGATCGATCACATCTCCGAGAAGATCACTTAAGTAACTGATACATCTATTGGTTTGGGCTCTGCGTATTGGAGCATGATGCTGTTTTGTTTCAGACGATACTCAGATGTTTTTGTATTCTCACCTCCCGTAGCGTTATTTCCTGTGCAATAACAGCCAATTTCTAATTTGCCTGTGAGTAATAGATTTATCTGTTTCTGTTTTAGTGCCCTCTGCAGTACCACTGAAAATACTTCATCAGTTTAGAATAGCCCCAAGTATTATCGCAGTCAGTATTATGGATGGCAAAGTACTAATGCTGTGTCATGATAGAAACAGAAATGCAAAGCTTCAGATTTATGATGATTCTTATGTGTTGCCTCAAAAAGTACTTGAACTGCCATCTGTGAAACAATCACTGGACATGAAGGCCTGCAGCTTGACACAAAATTTGTTTGTACTTCACAGAGTTGGACCCAACCTCTGTATCCTCAAGATTAAGCTAGATGATGACAAGCGTGTTTCTTATTCGCCAGTTCTGTCAGACTCACCTCATATTAATCCGTCACTGTCAGTCACACCTGAAGGTAAAGTCGTACTTTTGAACAGAAAATGTCCAAAGTCAGTTGAAGTTTCCAGCGATGAGGGCAAAAGAAAGCTTCAGGTACACATACCTGAAGGCATTGATAGTCTTAGCAACGTGATTTCAAAAAGGAATGGGAATTTTGTAATTATATCTGTTCAGGATGTTTGCACGAAATATAAAAGTAAAATCACTGTTGAACAGTACAGTCTTCAGGCGCCTAAAGACGCCCGGAAACTGAAGAAAACCGATGAAAAACACACTAACAAGTCGGCAGTCACACGCCGAAGCGTACACATACAATTCCCAACAAAATGCCACATCTACAAAGTGATTGCAAAAGTAACGGAAATTTTGTCCTCGTTTCTTTTTAGAATTTCTGCACAAAATACTCAGATATAAATAAGAATGGAAACATAATCCAACAACTGACATCTGCCTTTTCAATTGATTTAAATTAAGTCATCGATTTGCACAACAGAGGTCAACGACATCAAAGTGTAGAATTAAGAATTGAAGCAGATGAACGTCATCGTTCAATGTGAGAGGTACAGAATATGGATGAATTGTTCTAGGAAGAAGTTTAGTAGGGAAAGGAATGCGCTGCTGATTCACAACTGTATTCAGTTCGGCCAAACTCCACGTCATAACCTACACCATAACCATGGCCATTTGCTATCGACAGCTGAATTTGTGTAATCACATCGTAAAAATTAAACCATAGTGATTTAAACTATCTGCCACCAGCCATACCAATCAATTTTAAATGGAGAACTACTTGCATTATCTCTTGAGAAAAGTGAATTTCCTCCCAACAACATTTACCAAAATGAAACCTATCCATAGACTAGAAAGGTAATAAAACTACCAGACATACTGAGACCACTCGATCTGACAGCCAACACCATTACAGGCTGTTCTTCGTGCTGCACAAGCTTGGACAAAACATCTTCGTGCTCAAAATCAGACTAGACAGTCACAATGTAGTTTTTTCACACATACTGTCGGGCTCATCACACCTAAGTGCCGCGATCTGTGTCCCTCCTGTAAGGGAATATTAATAATGCTTGTTTGGAAATTTCTGAAGTTCATCAAAATTTACACTGATAAAGCAGAAAATGAGTTTGAAACTTTGAATTACAGCAAAAAGCGTTGAATTAGTGTACAACGTTATTGGAAAGAGTAATGGAAATATTGTGCCGATTTCATCAGAGAATTTCTACAGAAAATACAGACATAGATAAGAACAGAAACATAACCTGATAACTGACACCTGCTGCATCAAGTGAATTCAGTTATAAATATCATGAATTTGCACAACAGACTGGTGGTTCTGGGCGAAGGTGATAACATCAAAGTGTATGATTACAAACTGAAGCGGATGAACATCATCGTTTAATGAGAGAGGCACAGTATTTGTCAGGCTCATCGCACCTAAATGCTGCAATCTGTTACCCCTCCTGGAAAAGAATATTAATAATGCTTGTTCAGAAATTTCCACAGTTCATCAAAATTTACGCTGATGAAAATTGAGTTTGAATTATACATACTGGAAAGTGTTGAATTACTGTACAACGTGATTCCAAAGACTAATGGAAATTTTGTAATCATTTCGTCAAAGACTTTCTGCAGATAACACTCAGATATAGATAAGAACGGAAATATAATCTGACAACATCAAATGAATTATGCTACATTGTCAATTTGCACAACAGACCGGTGGTTCTAGGTAACGGCGATGACATCGAAGTGTATGATTACATATTCAAGCGGATGAACATAATCATTCAACGACAGAGTCATAGTATTTGGACGAATTGTTCTAGGAAAAGGTTTAGTAAGGAAGGAAATGCACAACTATATTGATTTCGGCCATACTCCATGTCATAACTATGCCCAATAGCTGAATTCATGTAATGCCATTCATTAATGCTGCCCAAACAACTTATTCTTTTGCCAGTCTTGATCAGATGTCTTTACTGCAGTCAGAATCTTCTGTTATAAGTAAGCCAAGATATGGAAATGTGTCAACCTGCTCCAGTGCATTACTCTGTACTCTGATGTTGCAGGTTATACCATTTGTTACCAAGATCTTGGTTTTGTCCACATTAATCAACAGATCCTAGCTGCTGCTTGCCCAGTCAAGGTGATCCATTATCTCCTGCAGTCTGCTGCCGAGGTTACCAATGGAACAATGTCAACAGCATATCACTTAGTGCGGTAATTAGTCAGTGTCACTCTGCTTTAAGGATCCTAGAATTCTGGTGTAATTCATCACTTCTCTTCTTGCTACATGTGCCGGCAATCATTTGTCGGAACTAACAGCAGCAAAATTACTAATAGGCCCCTATAGATTAGGCCTATACACCTGCATCTAGCGCATAAATTTAAAGTAAAAAGTGAAGTAATTGCCTAGACATCAATTGTAAGTTGTAACAAAGTAAGAGTACTGCAAACCGGTGAAACATTGCTTCATTACAAGTAAAAATATTTTCATTTTTAATACTGATTTACAAGTAAAAATAATAGCACTTTTACGTAAGTACAGTAACGCATAACTGTTGCTTTGTTACGCATTACTGTACTTATTAATCAACATTTATTTTCCTCATATATTTTCTACTGGTCCAACTTATTTGTAAAATCGTGTAGGAGACCAAAGTTAGCATATTTAGAGCCACATCGTCTAACCAATATATCAGCTAGAGGTCAAGAGGCTAGAGTCTGGAGCAGTCCTCAAATTTAAGGAAAACTGCAACATGTTTGGCCTCATACTGTCAGAAGTTGAAGAGCGATGCCAAGCAGAGACGATTTTACCCAGAGCTTTATGACCTGCATCAAAGTCCGTATATATCCAACGATATCATTTTCGGTCACAGACTATCTGGAATTCTGGCATCAAAAGATTGACTTAATCCGTCGCTCTACTGAAGGCGTTCCACGGCCAACCTTGCTTCCAACTTACTACAGGATGTCATGGAGCCTCCACCCATACAAGGTCTGCGCCATTTGTAGCTATCGTCACCGTGGAAGTCGTGTGAGCTCGACCCTCTGCCACCGTCTCTGATACAGGACTTCGTGGATGATCTTTTATTGTTTGCTGCTATGTAACAACTTTAGGCTCAGGTTCGCTTCCCGCTTCTCAGAAACAGCTATCAGTCAATGGGAGTAACCGAATAAAGCGACTGCAAATAAGACTGAGTTATCATGACATCCAGAGTGCTATGTGTTTGGTAGGTAATGAGCTGTTTCATGTCAAGCCCTTCCATCATATAAGAAATGCTGAAGCATCATGACCAGCAACACCAAGATTAATATTAAAGTCACCCATTATAACTACTTCAGAAGGGGAGGAAACTAAATATCCAGGTTGTCACTGAAATTCACCAAGAAAATCAGTAAAAGAGAGTGATGGTGGATGATAAATATTTACAAGCAATACCTGTTTATTGCCGGAAAAACAGTAGCAGTCAGGACCTCAGATGACTTGGATACTTGAATAGGCAAAGTGAATCTGTGCAGTAGAAGATATGACTCAAAAAGAAAAGAAAAGCCTCCAAATTTACCACTGCACCAAGGATCATTCAGCATGAAAAAGCTTGGGAGAGTAAGATCACAAATGAAAGCTGGTGTTTCCCTAGGCAGAAGCCAGGTTTCAGTAAGAGTAAGTACGTGCTCACAGATAAAATTACGTAGGGCCACAGCTTTAATTTGAATGGAATAAGTGTTTAACTGACCAATATTCAAACTCTGAAGTCTAACTGGTCTAGGATTTATCTCAACATCACCAGCCAAAAGACAAACACAAAGACAATCCATAATGTGTAGCCAAAAACGTTCTACATGAATTTATATCCAAGCAAGCATGAAAAATAATGTTACTGGTATCATGTAGCAGCAAAACATATGAATGAATTTAAAAAGCAGCACCAGGAACCAGATCAAATGAATGGCCTTGAGCCAAGTTCAGAAACAGACCAGACCGCAGTGATTCGTGTATAAATCCAGCAACTCCTGGAATTGGCAAGCCACAACAACACAAACAAAATACAGTTCAAAAGCAAGCAAAGTAATTATGCACCCATAATCAGTGTCACAGAAACTGAGCACACAAGGAAACCAGGCACAGACGACAAAAAGATGTGATCTACATAGGAAAGAACAGTTCTTCAGTTCATGCAGGCCCGGCCTTAGGGCAAGGCAAAAGAGGCAATCGCCTTGGGGCCCGCGCTTTCAGGCCCCGTGCTTCTGACTAAACATTTTTTACTACTTTTTACTACTATTACGTAACGCTTGATTAGGCTTAGATGTTTCTGATATCCGTGGTCAAGGTTACGACAACGGAGCAAACATGAACGGGCATAAGGCAGGCGTACAAGCTCGTCTTTTACAACTAAATCTTAGGCATTTTTACCCCTTGTGCCTGTCACAGCTGCAGCTTGCTGCTATGTGATATGGCAAAAACTTGCCCTGATGCAATGACGTTTTTTGGTGTAATTCACCAAATCTATGTTTTATTTTCTGCTTCAACAAAGCGATGGGCTATCTTTTCCATGTATGTTCGAAATATTTCAGTGAAACCACTTCGTGAAACATGATGGGAAGGTCGCGTGGAAAGTGTAAAGGCAGTGCGATATCAAGCAGGCAAAATCTATGATGCACTTTTTGAAGTTGCAGAGCAAAGTAGTGATCCAAAAGCTCGAATTGAAGCGGAATCATTGCGCAAAGAACTTAAGAACTTCAACATCATTGATTCAATTACTTTTTGGTATGACATATTGTTCCAGTTTAACTATGTCAGCAAAGGATTACACAATATTTCTGTCGATCTAGCAACTGCAATTAAGAGCATGGAACATACTTGCAAATGGTTGAAATCTTACAGAGAGGGCGGTTTTGAAACAGCAATAGCAGTTGCAAAAGAAATTGCCACGGATTTAGAAGTAGAACCAGTTTTCAAAGAGACAAGAGTGTGAAAAAGAAAAAACAATTTACATATGAAGGATTTGTAGAAGCACAAGAGAAATTTTGCATAAATTTTTTAACCGGATTGTTGATATGGCAATCATGTCGATGGACATCTGCCTTGAATAACTGCGAATGCATCATGACCCGTTTGGATTTCTTTACACATTTCACGAGTTACAAAAAACTGATCTACTGAATTGCAGCATAATTCTGGAAAAAAAGCTCACAGCCGGCGAAACTAAGGATCTTGATGGTTTCATGCTTGCTGAGGAGTTGCAACCATTGAGTTCCATAATTCCTGCAGTCACCTATAACTATCCCGTTAAGATTTGCAGTTTCTTTCAATAAACAAGTAATTGTTGCTCTCAGGGTAAAAATTTTAGTATTTTGACTTTTGAGGCTGATATACAGTTTCTAAAAATTGTATTCAATAACCAATTTAACCCTTAACCGACGAGAGAAATTTTTCCGCCTAGGCCCTGACGACGAGCGATTTTTACCGGAAAACGCCTATTAATTAAATAGTTTTCAACTTGTTGTATCTCAGTCAGTTCTTGACCTACAGACATGTGGTTACCATCAATCTTTAGCATTTTATCTCCTCTTCCCATCCATTCGTCTAGTTTTTGATACAAAAAATTTTGGGGTACCCAAAGTTGCCCCAAACCGTACCCCACCCCATGTTTAAAACATTTTTCATGTTCAGGCTCCTATGGAAAATAAATTTCAGTGACAACATATGTAGTGTCAGCACAAAAATCGTGCAGAAATCAATACCAGACAAAACCTCACAAGAATTTTGAAAATATTTTCATAAATGAAGGAGATACAGTATTTTTAGTATGTAAGATGGAGTCGTACAAATTGAAGGAAATATAAGAAAACACCTGAAAAGTAAGAAATGTCTAACTTATCAGATCTTGGTCATTCTTTGACATACAGACTTGAGGTTAATATCATTCTTTAGCATTTTATTTCCTCTTTCAAACCATCTTCCAGTTTTTGAGAAAAAAATTTTGAAGGTACCCATAGTTGCTCCAAACTGTACCCACCCCATTTGAAAACTTTTTTCATGTTCAAACCCCTATAGAAAACATTTTCAGTGACAACTCATGTAGTGTCAGCACATGAACTGTGCAGCAATTAATATCAGACAAAACCTCCAAAAAAGTTTGAAAATATTTTCATAAATGAAGGAGATATAATATTTTTAGTATGCAGACAGTAGTCGTACCAGAGGAGTAACAAGAAATGCCTAAAAAGTAAGAAATTTTTAACTTATCAGATCTTGGTAATTTTTGGCAAACAGACATAAGGTTAACATCATTCCTTAGCTTTTTATCTTCTCTTTCAATCCTTCTGTCCAGTTTTTGATAGAAAAATTTTGGGGCAATCAAAGTTGCCTACTCACCCCATCACCTCCCAAACACATACATAGTAATAAAACCACGACATCAAAAACACTGCAGCATGCACACCAACAGGACAACAACAGTAACATTACAACAAGCCAGGCACACAGAGAGGCAAACACACTGACGTTTGTTTCCTTTACAAATATTTGGTAGCTCTCAAAAGGGCCATTTTTATGAATGCCTGAGTGCACCGGATGGTCACCTTGAAGATGGATGAAGCCTCCTGAATCGACTCCTTTTTCTCAATAGACTGGACTGAACAGTTCTAAGACGGCATTTTAGAATGGAAATTTTAACAGTTGTATCGATGTGCTATATTGCTTACCTTCCTTACACTCCACATAACCACTATCTGATTTTGCTCGTTGCAAATGTGGAAGCATAAAACTTTGCACAAAGCAACTTTACATGCTTCACAATCATATCCAGTCTTCTTGGGGCAGCCTTTGGGATTCTTGATCTTGTTCTCTAAAACATAAGATGCTAGAGGAGAAGTAGGTTTCCATTTTATTCTGTGGGGTTTACCTGCCTTCTGTGCATTTGACCTACTCTGCTCACCATGCAGGCCTGGTCTGTTCAACTAGCACATCAAAAAAGCTTATCCAAAAGGAGTTAGAAAAATTTCAAAAATGGTGCATCAGGGGCTGGTCCGCCACAGACGTTTGTAAATGGAACAGTTAGGGGTCAAATTGGAATATCTGCTACTTGTTCAGTCCTGTCTATCTCGCCCAAGTCATCCGCCTGACCCAGTTTCACGGTCCGCTAGCGTGTATCCGTAGCCGTCTAATTCGGAGTCGATGTCAGAATGTTCTTTAGCCAAAACCACTTTATCTTCTTCACTGGTAGCAAAAGACAGGTTTTTATTGTCAGATGAGTCAAAACTGTCATCATCTGATGCAAATTCATCAAGAATTTGCCGAATTTCCTCGTCAGTAAGGCCACAACAACAACACGCCGCCATTTTGGGTTATTTAAATTCGTGATTTAAATGTCCGATTTGATTGGTCGATTTTTATGTTTATAACTGAATTCTAAAAATATCTTCCACTTATTTCTGTACTTAATTATAATATCTTGGCCTAATTGATGTAAGGTTTCAAAAATATAACGTTTGTGATAGGCTGAGAGCCGTCTACATAATAGTACATGCCCACTACCAATTACTACCAGCTCGTCGTGACCCATATACTACCAATCACTACCTACGCGTCTGTATTGGGTTAATCTGGATTTCGCATTATTTTAATATATGCCGAAATGCAATTTTTTGCATGGATCCCGCTCCTCGCTTGCTGCCTCGGGTCCCGCATACTTTAGGGCCGGGCCGGGCATGAGTTCATGGATGATTCATGGAACTAAAAACCATAAAATTAAAAGTTTGTGGTTGGGATTCTGCTGTGGCATACAACTAAACAAGCATAGAAAACACAGACAAGCAAACGTCCATTTATAACGACACGAAAATCGATATAAAATAACAAATAAATAAATGATACTTATCTGACAGCGAAGAAAAAGAGACAAACTGGTGGAAAACAAATTTTTCAGATCAAAAACGATAGTTTAACTGTTTAAACCGACAAATTTCATGCAAAATGCGACTAGAAATTCAAAATCAACGCCCGGTAGACTGCCTCGCAGCAGCAAACTTCCTATTTTCTGATTGGCGGATGTGACCGTGGATAACCCAGGAGATGATTAATGAAATGGAAGAAAGAAGAAAATGGAAACATCAGAGCATAGAAGAGGCAAGAAAAGAATACAAAAGACTGAACAACCAATTGAGAAGAACAACGGAAAAAGCAAGGGAAAAATGGTGGGAGGAAAGATGCAGAGAGCTGGAGATGCTCCAGGAACAAGGACGCGACGATCTAGTATACTGCAAAATAAAATCAATAGGAAAGAGGCAGAACATGGGAAGAGGAAGTGTAATTAAGGATAAGGACGGCGGGCTATTAACAGACGCAAGGGAAATAAGAAACAGATGGAGGGAATATGTGGAGGAGCTGTACACAGGAAGTAGCAGCATTGAGGAGGAAATGGAAGAACAAGAACGAGAACAAGAGGAGGCACAAGCAGAGAACAACAATGGAATGAGGGTGATGAGAGAAGAGGTGATAACCGCAATCAACGACATGAAAAACGGAAAAGCAGAAGGAACTGATAATATCCCAATAGAAATACTGAAGAACCTGGGGGAAGGAGCTATGAAAGAGTTGGTGCAACTATGTCAGGACATATATGACACAGGAGCATGGCCTGAAGACTTTCTCCAGTCAATAGTGATACCAATACAGAAGAAGCCGAATGCAACAAGGTGTGAGGAACATCGCACTATAAGTCTACTTACCCACGCATCAAAAATCATGTTAAGGATAATAACAAAAAGACTGCAGGCAAAGGCTGAAACAGACAAGTGTCTAGGAGAGGACCAGTATGGATTCCGGTAGGGAAGAGGGACAAGAGATGCAATAGCGGCACTTAGAGTATTGACGGAGAGAAGCATCCAGCATGGTCAGGACGTGTACATCTGTTTTGTTGATTACGAAAAAGCTTTTGACAGAGTAGATTGGAGGAAACTAATGAAGATACTGAGACGAATGGGGGTGGAATGGAGAGAAAGAAGATTGATAGGAAATCTATACATGGGACAAAGAATGAAGATAAGAATCGATGGAGAATTCTCAGAACCGGGAAAAATCGGTAGGGGAGTGAGGCAAGGATGCCCACTGTCACCGGTTCTATTCAACATCTATATAGAGGAAATCATCAGAGAGACGATGGAAGAGATGGATGAGGGGATAAAAGTGGGGGGGAATGGTGAAAGCACTGAGATTTGCAGATGATCAAGCGATGATAGCAGGCAGCCAAGAAGGCCTACAAAGGATGATGGACCGATTAAACAGGATATCATCGAACTACGACATGAAAATAAATGTAAAGAAAACAAAGGTCATGAGGGTAAGCAAAGGAAATGAAAAGGATGTAAAGATCACATTAAATGGAGAAGAATTGGAAAGGGTGGAGAAGTTCTGCTATCTGGGAAGTATGGTTACGGACGATGCAAGGTGTCAAGTGGAAATAAAAAGAAGGATAGCTATGGGAAAGGATGCATTTTATAAAAGGAGGGAGCTACTCAGAGGCAGTCTAAGCAGGAAGCTAAAAAAGAGAATGGTTAAAACATTGGTATGGAGTGTCGTCCAGTATGGCTCAGAGACGTGGACAATGCGGAAGGAAGACATTAAAAGACTAGAGGCCTTCGAGATGTGGATTTGGCGTAAAATGGAGAGAGTCAGCTGGAGGAAGCGAAGAACCAATGAAGAAATATTGCAGCTGGTAGAGGAAAAAAGATCCTTGATAGGCACTATACGCGGACGACAGAGAAAATGGATCGGCCACATCCTGAGAGGGGACACCCTATTAAAAGACATCATCGAAGGAAGAATGGAGGGAAAAAGAACACGTGGAAGACCAAGAGCAATGCTACTGGCCTGGATGATGACAGAGGAGGGATACAGTGGACTGAAGAGAGAGGCACAGAACAGAGAAAGATGGCGTCATTGGACATACGAACCTGTCGAGGGGCAGAGAACATAAAGAAGGATGTGACCAACGACGCAAAAAGTGAGGTTTTGGTCGAATATCACACATAGGCCTAGACGTCATGAATATTAATATTCAAGATGTCTATGATATTACACCTAAATTGCCGACAGGTATTATAGGTGTGGATGGAGGCAGAATCCAGGCGAAGGGAGATAGAGAGGTCAGAAATTTTCTTAAGCTGGTTAATATTCATGATGTCTATGATATTACACCTAAATTGCCGACAGGACAGTTAGTATTATAGGTGTGGATGGAGGCAGAATCCAGGCGAAGGGAGATAGAGAGGTCAGAAATTTTCTTAAGCTGGTTAATATTCATGATGTCTATGATATTACACCTAAATTGCCGACAGGAGAGTTAGTATTATAGGTGTGGATGGAGGCAGAATCCAGGCGAAGGGAGATAGAGAGGTCAGAAATTTTCTTAAGCTGGTTAATATTCATGATGTCTATGATATTACACCTAAATTGCCGACAGGAGAGTTAGTATTATAGGTGTGGATGGAGGCAGAATCCAGGCGAAGGGAGATAGAGGGGTCAGAAATTTTCTTAAGCTGGTTGCCTAGGCCAATAACTGTGAATTCGGTTTTAGATGGGTTGAGGCACAAGAGATTAGGCCTAGATGTCATCCAGGAGAAGATTTATTTAACCACACGAAGAAGATGATCTAATCTAATCTAATCTAAAAATTTCTATAGCGCCACTGCAACAATGCTCGAGGCATCAGTCGATGGTCGCTGCTAAACAAAATCATTGTCCAAGCCAAAGTCCATGGTGAGTCCGAGAGAAAGCCAGAGAAGAGTCCAGAAGTCACAGAGACAGCCTACGGAGGAAATGAGTTCAGGAAAAGATAAGTTTTCAGTCGAGATCTGAAGGCAGAAACAGACTTTGCCCAGCGAGCATTTGCCGGAAGAGAGTTCCAGGGTCTAGGACCAGAAACAGAGAAGGCACGCCTGCCAAGAACTGTTCTCGTCCACGGAACAGTCAGATTTAAACAGCCAGAAGACCTGGTCGAGTGGAGGTAAGTCTTGGGAGTCAGTACAGAGTGAAGATAGTGTGAAGATAGTGAGGTTGGTTGAAATGTAGAGTCTTGTATACAATTAGTCCAGTCTTGAACATTATGCGCTTTTCTATGGACAACCAGTGCAACAATTTTAGGATTGGTGATATGTGATCATATTTCGGAGCTTTAGTGATATCTCTCGCCAATGTATTTTGAACTCTTTGAAGCTTCATCAAATTAGCTTTAGAAATGCCAGTAAGAAGCGAGTTGCAGTAGAGTTGCAGTAGATCTATAAAGTCGTTAGAACAATTTTGAGAGAAAGAGATGAATAGTTGGTTGTCATCGGAATAAGGTGATGGTCAACTGAGGATGCTTTAATGAGTGAGCTGAGTGGGGTAGTGTAGAGGATAACCAAAAGAAATCGAAGAACAGTCTTGTGGAACTCGTTAAGAGAGAGGGCACGATTGAGAAGAGGCTTCCGATGTTTTAACAGAGAATGAACGGGAGGAGAGACAGGACTGTACCCAGAGGTCAAGCCGACATTACTGTACGCTTTTGTCAGATATATTACTTTAAGAGTAAGGGGAAATACATAGCTACATGTCCATGGAGACAAAGTACGTCAAAATGTTGTTAAAAGGTACAGCCCATCTAACATTTAAAACATTCCGACACATTACATTTATTTAATTCTTGTTTCTAATGACAGCATCATATGGAGCAGTACTTGGCGAATGTTTCTGTAATACAAAGGGTAAACACAGAGAAGACCGAGCTCCCGCTTAGTAGGGTTTCCTATAAGGGCCTAACATCAGCTTTAAAACAGGCTTAAAATGTCGAATGATCAACAAAATATCAGTCCAACTGAACTTTTAAAAAATTACACCCAGAATAAACAGAACTAAATTTAACAATTATTATTACTGCCATTATCATCATCAGCAGCAGCGGCATCATCATCATCCATTCATTCATTCGTTCTTTCGTTCATTCGTTCATTCATGCACATGGCAATGTCTACATAAACAATAATCAACCAGACATTTGCATTACAACCCAAACTTCACGTCTGCATGAATCATATAACTATTCAGACATACCGTAGAACTATGTCCGAGAAATTTTTTGATTGATTTCTCATATTTCACCGCAAAGACAGTTCAACCTTTTTATGGTAAATTCGGTTAAATACATTGAAATGAATGCATTTCTCACAGCGTAGCACCTACTCATTTGTTCTATGACCGTTCCATCCAGGTTTGGTCAGTTCTCCATACCCACGTTTCAAACGTCCCCCAGCTTCAAACTTTTTTTTCGATAGTTCTTTTTCAGAGCCATACAGTGTTACATACCATATGAGGCTTGTCACCATTCTTTTTAAAGTTTAGGTTCCACTTTCCGGAGTTGTCTTTTCTCATCGAATGCTTGTTTGTCCATTACCGTTCTGTTGATCTCAGAGTGGCATGTGCACTCGTCTGTTATCACATTTCCAAGTTAACATAACTAAAGAGCTTGTTTAATTTTGGGTGGACTGATGACAATAGTCATTCTTTCCCCTTAGGCCCTGTGTCTAATTATCTTTATCACCTTTGTTTTCCGTTTGTTGATTTCCTACCATATTCTTCCTTTATTTGGTGCAGCCCATCACTATTCATAGCAGTCAAGCATTGATGCCTGCTACCAATGCTTGGTTATCTGCAAATACAATCTGAAGCATTCACCACAATTCCCCAGCTTTGACTCCATCAAAACACTCTCCAAAGCTTCTGCGATTAGCACATGTAAATGTAAGCCAGAGATGATGAGCAGCAAAGGTGAACGTGGGTAGCCTTGTCTGTCTCCTCTGCCTATGCTCCCTGGTTCCGAATCCACCCAGTCTACTCTCACTCCCACTGACTGTTAGTTTCAACATACAGGTTTCTTATCAATCGTCTATCACACCAGTCTACTTCTATCTTCTTCATAAGCTTTTACCACGTATCCGAATCCCTGTGTGGGAGCACGGAACCAAAAGGTCCCTATAAGCGGTGGTGAAGGATCACACCCGAAAAATTCATTGCAAAATGAGCAGGGTCGAGACCATACGGTCGCTATATAATACCTATACATTTATTTATTTATTTTATAAGTGCTGCAACGCTTAGTGCCCGTCTACCCTGCTGGTTCGATACAGCAGTACAGAGATTATTGATGTATTCTGGGTAGATCTGAGCCGATACTCGCGCGAAGAGGAGGAGCTCGAATGTAGGCTAATTCTATCCTCAACCGAGAGCCAGTGCAATACAGTCAGCAAAATACGATGAATCATCCAGGAGAAGATTTATTTAACCACACGAAGAAGATGATCTAATCTAATCTAATCTAAAAATTTCTATAGCGCCACTGTAACAATGCTCGAGGCATCAGTCGATGGTCGCTGCTAAACAGCCTTCGCAGTCTTTCTCTCCTTATCTTCCGCAAGCGCTTGAAGATCTATTTGTTCCCCAGTAATTCTGGGTCGTCGGGCTGGGAGCTATTTACGAAGGACAGCGTTGAGAGGTGGCGCTGTCGTGTACTGCGGACGTTATCGCCCGTCGTCTTTATACTACTTCGACGCTGCTCGGTCCATTCACTATGAACAAGTTGTCATCTACCAACAGATGATGGAAACTATGGTTGGACTCGGCGTGTGCGCACGAATCTACTACTGGTGACGTTTCTAGTTATTTGGTCACTCCTGGCTAAATGACAGAATTCTGTTCTTAATGGCATTTGACACCAGTTAGACTAGAGTAGTTGGCACCTTAGTGAGGTACGTAAAAGGCGCTATATTAAGTGTCTTGATACATACATACAATACATTACAATACATTAAGTATCTTAGGCTTTAATGCAAACAAGTTGCTTGTGTCCCACAATTGCATGGGGAATTTTTTTGCAAAATCTTAAGTGTGACCCTCTAAGAAGTTTCTTTGTGAGCACATAAGACTACCTGTGGAATTTTAGCACAATTGGAAAATATTTAGAGGCCCCTCAAGGCAGCCATATTTCCATAAATCTTGTCACTTAAGTGCAAAATGTGTAAAATTTTGAAAAAGTTATTTAAAGTAATTATTAAGCTTCATGGTTGGATTAGATATAAAGTTTATGATCCACAAGCCTTGGCCCTACACCGAAGAAAGTAAGTAAGTAAGTAATGCATTTGTTAACACGCCATATGTCCATCGACTGAGCGAGGAATCGTAGGCGTGGGTGGGTTACATCTGTCAGACAACAAAAGCAAGACGATACAGATAGGTCTTTACCCGCTTTACGAATGTGTCTAGCGAGATATTGTCGTGAGTAATGTAAACAGGAAGGCTATTCCAAATGGCTGATGCTGAGTTGCTGAATCCGCGTCGTGAGAAATCAGACCGAAAGTCTCTGATGTCAGGGAAAGACAGAAGGTTTTGTGTCGCTGATCGCAGAGACCTGGATGGTAGGTAGCGATGTAAGGATGATGACAGGTAAGCTGGTTGATTGGTTGAGAGAATCTTGCGTGTGAGGAGAGCTATCTTGTAAGTGATCCTGGAACTGACAGGCAGCCAATGTAGATTTGCCAGTACAGGAGTGACGTGGTCAAACCTTCGGGTTCCTGTCACCAGACGGGCTAACGAGTTTTGGATGCGTTGCATTTTGGCGATGTTAGACTTTGTAGTACCGTACAGCAGCGAATTACAGTACTCGAGTTTTGCTCTGACTACACTACAAGCAACTGTCTTCATAAGCTCCGGCGGTAAGCACGATCTAACATGACGCATGGCTTTTATATGATAATAAGATGCCTTGCAGACAGCGGTGACGTGCTGATTAAATGTTATCTTGGAGTCGAGCGTTACACCAAGACTTTTAAATGTTCCTGATAATGAAATGCCCGCGCCCGCAATGTTGACTGTTTTAGGTCTTCAGTTGATTTTATTGATGAGGAAGTGCCAAGAACAAGGACTTCAGACTTCTTTGGATTCAGACAGAGTCCGCTTGGTAGGAACCAGCAACGTACTGCTTCAGTACATCGTGTTAGATTATTGGTGTCGGAATCGATTGATCGAGTGCTATGTACAGTTGTGTGTCATCGGCATATTGGTGATGACTGATGCCATGTGCGGAAATGACACCGGCGACTGGAGCCACATAGAGCGTGAAAAGAATCGGGCCAAGGACCGACCCTTGTGGGACGCCGTATGCACAAGTGGACGGCTGCGACCTTGTTGATCCGATGCTGACATGTCGGTCACCGAACATGTTGGACGGCGAAAGCCATGTACTATCTGAAGACAGAGATACTGCTAGTCAAGGCCACAGCAGGACACAGGTTTTAGCTGCCTAGAAGTAATATTAAAATGTGTAAGCCCAAAAAGCATATTATATAAGTTGCTTACATTTGCTGCGAAAATGCATCAAAGTTGCTAGCGGCTGGGGCTCTGCCCCGGACCAAACTTGGAAAACATGTTGCTGTCGTTAATTACTGGGTTGCTTTTCCTAGACTTTATATTGAAATGCATCAAAATCAAGTTCCAAATTACTCTGGCTTGCTTCTGATTGACTTCAAATTTATTTAAGCTAGCTTATAAATTCAAAAAAAGTGCTGATGACTGAATGCTGTTCCGATATCGCTACTACTTTCTTCTCACACTCACTCGTGTTTAATGTTTCAGGACTCCTAGTGTATTCAGCCGCACTAAAGGACCATGCGGAATAGAAACTTTCAACAGTGATATTAATTTCTGTCGTCAGGTTATGAAGTCTTTCGTCTCTGATTTGTCTTTCAAAAATAGCACCTCCTAATGAAGTATACTATCCATATCATTGCTTTATCGTTGGCCAAAATAATTAATTATTCATTTGTCACATGGAATTAAAATTACTAAGGTATTTTAACATGAGGATGAAAAGAAAACGTCACCAATTATAGGCCAATTTTTATGCTACCTTTGTGCATAAATGATTTGGAAAAACGTATGTATGAGCACCTATATAGGTTAAATCTGAAAATGAACATAATATGTCCGAACCATCTTGGCTTTCAGCGGCATCCAACCACTTCAGTAGCGTTCGTAGACCTGTATGATAAAATTTCTAAATAATGCTATGACCTAAATAGCTTTTCAATAGCTTCGCGCCACTTGTTCATATAAAAAAACATTAAAATTAAGCACTGAAATAAAGATATGTCTACTTAAATTCAATAGCCTAAATCAGAAGGCAAGACATTAACAGACACAACTGTACAGGTGTGCTTTAATAGACAAATTTAAGTGAATCAGTAGACTGCACGATTTAGCTAACCAGTTTTAAATTGATGTAAAACACCCAAGACAGAATCAAAGAGTGAAATTTCTAAAGACTGATCATTTTTAATAAACATTAGGCAGACGTTCAAGATAAATTTTATGCCAACAACGTGTCAAAATGTTTACAAAATGTAATAAATAATGAACTGTTATTGCCTTTATGACTACCTTTAGTAGTTCCTTAGTCTAACCTCCGATAGGCACCCATGGATATGAAGTGTTAGCGACTTCATTTTCTTACCCTCGGTATATGAAGGCGGGTGAATTGTCCATCCCACCGACCGTATATGGTAAGTTTACTCATATAGCTGGATTCGCTAGGCCAGCAATTGGAACAAAAATCTGAAGCACATTTCTGCCTTGGCGGGATTTTAAACTCCAAACCTATGGGTTGACGATCCAGCACGCTAACCACCACTACAATATCGCGCACCCATTTATCACTATCATTAAAATATAAACTGCTGTTGCAAATAATCTTTATATTACATAATTCAGGGCTTCGCGCCACTTATTTCAATAACAAGCCATTAAAAATGAGCCGCACAGAAAAAGTGTAAGCATGCAATATTAGTTTGCAATTCATATACAAACACTAAGCAATCCATTTATAAACACTAAACACAATATAAACGCACTCACATTTTCAACTACAGCTATGGTTAGCCAACCTTTACGTAACATTACTTGGTAGTGTACAGCAATCTGGGAAGACTGACCTTTCACTGCCTGAAGAAAAGGCTAAAGATTACATGAATAAATCTGTCACCACATAGTGAGACAAACGTTTCTCATTAGCTATCATGGCAAAGCAAACAGTAACATATGAGTAGGCCCATAAATTTGCAGTCAAACTTTAGAAGAATTAAAATGCCAGCATATGTAATATATTATAATAGTAAACTAAACCACACACCCTAAGCACTAGTAAATGTTTAACCATTAAAAAGATCTACAATGCTTTCTGTAGCTTTACACAACTTAATTCTTTATAAGAGTCTTGAGGTCAGCATTTAAGGGATCCTTTCTATAGACTGAGTGAAGATTAATCCAGTTTCACAGGCTGCACTTGCGTGCGAAAATTGCCTGAACTTATACTAATAAAGAGTCACTAAATTGTTCTATTGTTAGACAGTTGTAATTACAGTTGTGGATTTTATTACAGCATCAGTTATGTTCTAAACTTATCAATAAAAAATCTATCGAGCTACCTCAACGACAACATTTTTGTTTTAATATAACAATGTGTTTTGCAATTTTATTCTGATTGGACAGTGCTAAAATGATTTCTTTTTCGAAAAAATTACCAATTTTTGTAACTCGTTATCAGACATACATCTGTCCATATGGTCATACGTTTGCTGAATAAAAATATAAATTGAAGCACTGCTCAAGGGTGAATTAAGAAATAAAAATAAATATGCGAGTGCTTCCACTCACTCATTGTTTATCAGTAACCTAACCCGTTCGGCTTTTACATGAAAATGCAGGAGACAACCCGGATTTCATGTAGGCCCTAATTTAATAGAATACATCTCAAACGCGCATATGCTGCAGGACCTCAGCACACGGCAAACCGGCATTTACTTAAATATTAGAACCTAAAGCTTCTCACTGAAAGAATTCTGATCAAATATAGCCTACCCTTGAAAATTATGCAACTGAAATATATTTTCAAAATAACGGCTTTGCCCATAACAGGCGGAACAGATTGTTACGCTACTGGATGTGGTACAATTTGAGCAAAGTTTCAACTAGTAAAAGATTTATAGCATTACTTAGAACATGCAATACCCTGTGAAATCTACTCCAGTTTTATACTTTGAGCACTGGTCAATTTTCCAATAAAGTTATTTATAGGCATTTAAAG
The DNA here is from genome assembly GCA_964023275.1 of Norana najaformis. Taxonomy (NCBI): domain Eukaryota; kingdom Metazoa; phylum Annelida; class Clitellata; order Crassiclitellata; family Hormogastridae; genus Norana; species Norana najaformis. The sequence goes on from OZ029914.1 coordinate 15,258,372, forward strand.
ATATAATAAGGTTATTGTTTAACTTTTAAGTGTACTAGGCTGTTCATTTGTATTCCTGAGATTTCACTACGAAATATTTCATTTCTGTTGCAGTCAACAGGTTTTCAATTATGAACTGATTGCTAAAGATGTCATTTATTACTCACGTAATTAAATTTTACTTCGCACGACGTTCAGGATATCGGAGAGTTTCAAATTCTTGCATTTATTTTCTCTGAGATCCTTGAAATCAGCTGGAACCACCCCTTTATGTAATGCTATATCTCGGTGTAACTCTTGAAAAAACCAGCGCATTAATTCGTCAAATGTCGTTATGCAATGCACGTCAAATTTCCAATCGCTAAAATGGTTTCGTTTTGCTTCTGACCAAATCATGCCTTCGCCCTCTTGATATTCTGCAAAGTAAACACGCGCATTATCCGGCAGGTTGTGACATGCTGAACTAATCAGCTTCTCTGTGTATCTGTTTCTTACACCCTTGAGTCCCGATGGCTGATGGCATGAATGGTGAGTTTCCATTTCTGGAACCTTGTCTTTTTCTAACAGATGATCTCGAGAACCCCAGCATAGAGCTCCACACCAATAGCAATGCTCAGTGCATCCTAATCTGCGCATTATCTCCGAGTCGTCGGAAGCTAACGGAAAAACAACATTTTCTCTGTTGTCTAATTTGTAAAAAGACTCTAATTTGCGTTCTATACTGGTTTTGAATGCTTCAGAATCACAATCTTTTGCATCAAGTTTGCTGTAGTACTGATCATCGGCAGCCTTTATGTATTCCTTAACAATTCCGTTGATATCGGCTTCTGAAGTGGAATTTGAAATTTTCTGCACTAAGCGGTTTAATTCCGCTTTCACTGTAGATTCATAAATGTTCATAACTCTATCCTTGTCATCAAAAGAGTCAATTCGCTGTTTGTACCATTTCTGAATTTCATATTTTGGATTGTCGAAGTGCTGTAAAGCTCTCTGCTTCTTTCCTTCTGCAACCTCTTTAGCCAGTTCCTCAAAGTAGCATAATCTCACTTTTTCACTATTCGTGGTCCATGACATATCTTTAATAAATTGAACTTTTCCCTCGTAACCTGCTTGGATAGCCCGTTTTTTCACTGCATTGCATAACTTCGTCGCTACTACTTTTCCTTCCCCTGCGCTCGAGAATCCAGACTTCAATCTGGTCTCAATTTCTGTCATATAATCATGTTTCTTTTGTTGTAAGATTTCACTTGGTTTATTCTGATTATCCCAAAGCTTCTGCAGATGCACCATCTGCCTCTTGAATTGCTGTAAAGCAAAAATTTGAAGTTTCATCTTAAATGTATCCTGTAGTTTCATACGAAGTCTGTCTTCAAAACATTTAATTGCATCGGGAAATGCGGTTTTAATATCACCCACCATCGCTTCTTCGAAGTCCAATCCAGTCTTAGTGAAGTTCACACATCTACTTCCGAATACACCTTCAATCAATTGGTTTACTGTGCTCATCAAATTGTTCATTTGATCTTCACTAAGCAGACGTGTAAAATGATGATTTTTTACCATGTCCCAAATATGCAGAATGGCTTTTGAAATGGCTAGGTTTTCATACGTTATTTCGATTTTGAAGTCCTTCAAGATAGTTGGCAGTACTCCACTATATTCTCGTTGCAGAGTTTGATTTAACTTTGTTTCTAAGTCGGGTTCACTTTCCATACCGGCTGCAATATCCTGAAGATATTCCCAAATGTTGTTTGTAATTTTTTTTTGTTCTGCTGCAGAATAAATTCCGTTTGGTCTTTTCAGCAACGCTTCTTTGAGTTCTGTTGTTATTAGACTTGAAAAATCAGAAAAACAACCTTGCCTGACGAGTGACCCATCGAACGCCTGACTAAGCATCTTCATTGTAATCTCATGGAGTCTAGCATTGTACTTTTCTAAGGAACGCTTAGTGTCCTCTCTCCATTCGCTGTTGTTGATTTCTTCTAACAGAACAGCGTGACTGTCGTTAAACTGTCTGCAGGGTTCACAGTTACTGGGACACGCGTGCGGAATTAGTCGCATTTGTTGTTCTATATCTTCTAAAAGACTTTGTCGATGCATCGAATCTGTTCGTGTTTTTCGCTTATCTGCTATCTGAGAGCTGATCTCCTCTCTTATATTCTTCGCAAAGATTTCTCTGTGGCATCGAATCGCTCGATCAAGTAGCTCTTTTACTTTCGCAATTTTCTTCTCAAAATATAGAAAGTCAGTAATCTGCTTAACATTCTTAAAATTCAGGGCAAAGTTTTCTTCTTGTACACATGCCCAGTAGCTTTCGAAATGATTGCACCATCGTTCGAATGAGCTTTTGTTTTCGGAAATTTTGCTTCGTTCTAAAATTGTTTCCAGCAAGCTTACTACGTCATCATGGTAGCTTTCAGATGGTGGTGAATTAACACTAGAGCCATCTTTGAAGGGACCAAAATGTTGAAATAAATCGCCGGAATGAATACGAGCAGTTAGTTCAGCCAAACATTCCGCTGAAGCCGATCCTATTTCCACATCGTTCTTGCTGATAAGTTCGAATGCTTTATTTATGGCCTCGCAAAACTGACCTTTCGCCTGATCAATTTTAGATATATTACGCTCTTGTAAATGCTGGACCATGAGAATGTCTGGTTTAATTCCTCCTCCTCTTAGGCGAGCCATAGCTACAATTGCTATCTGTAGGATCTCTGTCATTTCTGTCATTCCTTCGCCAAGAATATTCACGATCGTAAGATTGCTAACACCCATAGCGTATGTTGCCATTAGTCTATCTTTTTGACTTGCGTTAGGATCATTCAGCTTCTCCGGCGAGGACAAACCTTCCGTGTCGATAAGAATAACGGCATCATATCCATGTGAGGCTCTCAGTGCTTCCTCTAGAAATATCATTCTCATGAAAAGACCTCGGCTGCATCGTCCTACGGAAACAGCAAATCTACATGAAAACAAAGCATTTAACAGAGTCGATTTCCCTGAGGATTGCAATCCAATTATGCTGATTACAAACACCTTTAAGTTGGACAATTTCTTCAAAACACTATCGCCAATAGCTTTAATCCAGATCTGTTGTATTTTACCTGAATCACCATTAAGCATCTCAATGGCGTGTCCATTAATGAGTAGGTCTGCAAAATGATTTGGTAGATCACGTACTGCTGCAAAGTCACCTAAGTCTGCAACTCCCAAACTGTTTTCATACAGATGACCCAGTGTCCTAAAGAAGTGTTCCTGCCCTAAGTTCATGTTATCAACTTTATTCATTGCTGCTTTCAGCTCCTGCTGGACTTTTCTCAGATCTGCTTTGATTTGTATGTCTTCGGCATTACCGTCAGTTGTGTTGTTGGGAGCCTTAACTATGCGTCGCAATTTCCCGTTGGCTTCACTTACTTCTGCTCTTGCTGTCATTGATTCTCTTGCTGAAATTTGAGATAGGTTTGTTTCCAAATGTGTCAGATACTTTTTAACATCTTTCGTTGGAAGACTGACTATATACAATGTTAATTTTATCAGACGCTTCAGAGTGTAATCCCATTTAGAATGTTCTTTAATATCAGCACTCATCAAAAGCTGCTTTATATTAAAAGAACCATGGTTTCTCACAGTGGTAACAATTTCTTCTGATTCCTTGCAGTGTAAGGGTTCGGAATACCTCAATGATTCATATGGATGATAAGTCTCTTCAATGCTCGCAGATGCTGCTTTACTGTTAACACTTAGACTGTCTTGTAGTAAGCATCTCATCGTGTGCAGGGTATCATCACTTGACAACAACTCAGTTCGAATTGTATTTGTATAATTCTCTTCATCTACATTTCCATTAGGATCAACCAGGACACTGATAATGGTTTTGCTTTTAATACAATGTTTCAATTTGTCCCACTGTTTCTGAGTAAAATCTGGCATCAAAAACACAATAAATGAGGAAACATACTTCTCTAAATACTTTAGCGTCTCTGAATGCCGAAGGGCGCTTCCATGAAGATTTGCTAAAATTGCGACTTCTGTATTGCCCCTGTAGTACTCAAACATCGTTGTTTTCCATGTGGGATTACTACACGTCTCTTGTGTTAACCAAACAATCTCCACAGCGCCATCAAGAGTACATGGTCTACCAAATCTGCTTCCGGCTTCGCCTTTTGAAGAAAACATGAACTGTTTGCTCATCAGTTGGTTAAGTATCGTACTTTTTCCAATTTTGTTTGTACCAAGTCGTATCGCTGCAACCATTCGAAATGGACTTGAAAACAAATTGTTCTCAGCAATTTGGCCGGGAGTGGATTCCCACTTTATGACAGTATTCTGGATGATTGGAACCGTTACAATATATTTGTCATCCTCGTGAATATCTTGAATGATCAGTGGCATTGCCATGGGAAATTTTGAGATTATCCGCAAGATATCGTGTGCCACGATGCAGTCAACGATGTTTATGAGGTACGTTATGCAGTCCAATCTAGAGACTGGATAAACTGATTCTTCACATGTGTTTGATCTCTGAAGTGTTATGGTGCAAGTGGCTGTTGACTGATGGTCACCTACAACTTCTTTCTGCTTCTGCTTTCGAATCACCAAACCTGCTATATTTTGAGCTGTGAGAACATAGCCATTCCACATCTTGATCCGTTGTATTAAGTAAGGGAACGCAAGACGCCAGAACTGATTTATATCATCTTCTGTTATGTGAGGCTTTACAATCATTTGTTGGATTTTTGAATATGCTTCATCCTTCAACATATGTGTCAGTTTTCTTTCCACGAGTTCCTTCATTTGGTGACGAAACCCGTAGTAAGGGGAAGCTGGATCGCCTGACTTGCAACCTTTAATAATCAACATAACAATCATCCACGAAATTAATGTTTTAGGTATATATTTCCTTTATAAAATAAATAAGATTGCCAAGGTAGTTCAGCCAATGTTAACGGCCAGATGGCTTAAGTCTAGAAAGCACCCGCTTTATCATCCGCTGTAGGCTTACATCCACAACTTTGACTAATTAACTTAAAATTTGAAACTTCAACAATGTAATTTTCATAATTTTAGTTGGCTTTAAATTTCACAGATTCGCCTACAGGCCAGTTGCCTCGATCGATTTTTTGCGCACGATGAATTAATTATTCGACGCCGCTTTTGTAGAGATGAGCCTGACCCCTGAGGTTCTAAAAGATCTGTTGCCTGTGCTAGGGTTGGTGTTCAAGCGCATTTTCTTGAGTAGTGTGAATAGTTTTTTCATCAAGCGCCGCAGGTGAGGTCAATGCAGCTTTAGTCCGGGTAATCGACAGGATATCCTTATTCAGACCCTACTGGGTACCATCGACCACTTGGACAGCGTATATAAACCCAAAGGAAGCCTTCGACCAGGTGGGTAGAGCGGTGCTGTTAGTTTCATGACAGTTAGAGACTTTCACCGCCGGCATTGCAATTTACCTCGTGCGTTGTCCTGTAGGCCTAGATCGACACTTAAAGTTGCGCACGAGTGCAGCGTGATACATAATAATGGTTCGTGATCGATATTGCTGTGAGGCAGGGCAGCCTTAGACCCAAGATCTCTTTGCAGTGTCAATGGTCAAAATCATGGAGACCACGATCACATCGGCATGCTGGGCGTATCCATTGAGCTGAAGCCTTTATCGAGCTTTATTTTGCCGACAATGTCTCACTGGTAACAGAAATGTTGGAAGATCTTAAACTGGCTCTGGCAGTCAGCTGAGGAAGTAAGAGCTGTAGGACTGGAAATGAACTAGGATGAAACTAAATTCCATACTATCACAGAGTGTGTCCAGTGTCTGCTCGTATATAATCTATTATTGAGATCATGGTAGAATTTTCTAAAAACTTCACCTATCTCGAAAGTCAGACAGTTTGCCAATGGTGCCTCCGACCGTGAGGTTTGGCTCCCTCCGGCCAGGTCGTCTCCCTTGATAAGAAATTTAGCACTCCAGCATTGAGCTCAAAACTAAGCTCAAACTTTACATACCACGTATTTCCGACGCTGCTGTACGGTTTTGAGAGCTGAGCGACCACAGAGACCCTAAACATGAAACCTAATTAATGTCTTCAACATGTGTTGCTCTGTAGGATCTTCGAAATCTGGTACATACACCACATCACCTAAAAGGAATCAGGATCAAGACGGCAACCGTACTAGTTTCTGTCGTCGTCCGAAGGTTCTCTAGATTATGTTGCCCGAACTCCACATCAGAAGAGTGATAGAGAAGCCTTGCTGCGATAAATCAAACCCTCGAGACTGCAGGCCACAAATATCAGAGCCAGAGCCAGACTTACAAATATCATTTACATAGTCGGTGAGAGACATAGTTGACCAGAATAATCGCATCGTTCATGCGGTGTTGTGTTCCATACTGCACGTGAAAAGATCCCGGTGGATACTGCTGCGCTCTCTTATGTTCAACTTTATAGAGATAGTACATACAAATCTACATTCTTAATCTGATCAGCATGCTAATTAAATGTATTTCGTTGTAACATCCCAAATAAAGGCTAACAAACTTGTGCTACACCTTGAAGTGCAACATAGACAGTACGTTTACATGAAACTGAATCTTTATAGATAAGCCAACAACATAAATTTATAGTATAACCTACCTGCACAACCGTAAGCGCCATTTGGAAGTAGTCTTTCAGGTGAACACAACTCTTGATGGCGTTGCAACTCTTCAAATTTTACACGGAGTTCATTTATTGCTAAACAGATGTCTACAGAAGACTTGTGCGTTTTCAACCCAAAGCACTGTCTCTTGAACGAACACAAATTAACTAGATGTTTATCAAGTTCTTTCTTCATTTCCATTCTCGTTTTTAATCGATTCTCCTTTGGCGAACACAAGTCTTCAAATGCATGACTGTGACCTATGTTTCTATTCGCTTTTTGCACACTTTCAATTTCCAAGCCTTTGGTTTCTAGCTCAAGTTTTGTGACATCACCTTGCTGTAACCATGAGTCTACATTTTCAAGACAGGCATCAATGTCACTCAGAAAACCTTCTGCGACCGTGCAGGCAAACTGGCAAATGTGTGAACTGTGCTCCTTATTGAGACATTTCATGCAGATTACTTGCTCGCAGGTAACGCAGTAAAACTGTAGCTGCTTCCCTGTGTGAACACTACAAGTGCGTCGGAGTTTCCCTTTCTGCTGCATCTGTTCACCCAAGGCAACAACCTGATGGTCTCTGAACAACTTCTGTCTTAAATGCGAGCGATTGCACTCGTCACATTGATTCTCTTCGCAATCGATACAGTATAACGTAGCCTTTGAAATATCAGTTGTCTGATTTGCGCAATTTCCGGCGCACATGTCACATAATGTTTCAGTTTCATCTTTCATTTTAGATATGTTCATCTTTATCTGGTCATCTATCGGAACGATAACATGATTTCTGAATAAAGTCTGTTTTTTATGTTCGTTGTTGCAGCTGTAACACTGATTTTCCTCGCAATCGATGCAGCGCAATGTACCTGCAGTCCGTGTTTTTCCGAGTTCACCGTTTTCTGCACATATATCACAGACTATCTCTAAAGTAGCCATCATTTTCACGTTTACTAATGTTTCTTTCATCTGACTATCAAGTAGAACTATTTGATGGTTTTTAAATAATCTCTGTCTTTTGTGTTCCTTGCTGCAGTCCTCGCATTGATTTTCATTGCATTCAGTGCAACGATAAGTAGCAGCTATGTTTTCTTTTCCTTTTTCATTGCTTTCTGCGCAGACATCGCACAATAAATACACTTCAGCTGATTTGGCCATTTCTTTTGACTTTGTCATTTTTTCTCTCATTTGGTCATCTAGAGGCACACATTCGTGGTTTTTGCACAATCTCTGTCTTTTGTGTTGCGTGCAACAGTCGTCACATTGGTTTTCATTGCATTCAGTGCAACGATACGTAGCAGCTATGTTTTCTTTTCCTTTTTCATTGCTTTCTGCGCAGACATCGCACAATAAATACACTTCAGCTGATTTGGCCATTTCTTTTGACTTTGTCATTTTTTCTCTCATTTGGTCATCTAGAGGCACACATTTGTGGTTTTTGCACAATCTCTGTCTTTTGTGTTGCCTGCAACAGTCGTCACATTGGTTTTCATTGCATTCAGTGCAACGATACGTAGCAGCTATGTTTTCTTTTCCTTTTTCATTGCTTTCTGCGCAGACATCGCACAATAAATACACTTCAGCTGATTTGGCCATTTCTTTTGACTTTGTCATTTTTTCTCTCATTTGGTCATCTAGAGGCACACATTTGTGGTTTTTGCACAATCTCTGTCTTTTGTGTTGCCTGCAACAGTCGTCACATTGGTTTTCATTGCAATCAGTGCAACGATACGTAGCAGCTATGTTTTCTTTTCCTTTTTCATTGCTTTCTGCACAAACATCACAGAATATATCCATATTAGTTGAGCTAGCCATTTCTTTCATTTTTATTAATTTATCTTTCAGTTGATCATCCAGTAACACTATTTGATGGTTCTTCCACAACCTCTGTCTTTTGTGTTGCGTGCAACAGTCGTCACATTGGTTTTCATTGCAATCAGTGCAACGATACGTAGCAGCTATGTTTTCTTTTCCTTTTTCATTGCTTTCTGCACAAACATCACAGAATATATCCATATTAGTTGAGCTAGCCATTTCTTTCATTTTTATTAATTTATCTTTCAGTTGATCATCCAGTAACACTATTTGATGGTTCTTCCACAACCTCTGTCTTTTGTGTTGCGTGCAACAGTCGTCACATTGGTTTTCATTGCAATCAGTGCAACGATACGTAGCAGCTATGTTTTCTTTTCCTTTTTCATTGCTTTCTGCGCAGACATCGCACAATAAATACACTTCAGCTGATTTGGCCATTTCTTTTGACTTTGTCATTTTTTCTCTCATTTGGTCATCTAGAGGCACACATTTGTGGTTTTTGCACAATCTCTGTCTTTTGTGTTGCCTGCAACAGTCGTCACATTGGTTTTCATTGCAATCAGTGCAACGATACGTAGCAGCTATGTTTTCTTTTCCTTTTTCATTGCTTTCTGCACAAACATCACAGAATATATCCATATTAGTTGAGCTAGCCATTTCTTTCATTTTTATTAATTTATCTTTCAGTTGATCATCCAGTAACACTATTTGATGGTTCTTCCACAACCTCTGTCTTTTGTGTTGCCTGCTGCAGTCGTCACATTGGTTTTCAGTACAATCAATGCAATGTAGTGTTGCTGCTGATATCATACCTGTTTCGCTCTCATTATTTTCAATGCAGACGTCACAAAAAATTGTCGCATCCATAGTTTTTTCCAGGTTTTCCTTTTGCAGTAGTTTTTCCTTTAAGTGATTCTCCAATGGAATAGTTGTTTGAGTTTTGCACAGTCGTTTTCTCTTTTGTTCTGTGCTGCACTCTTCACAATGATTTTCTTTGCAATCCATATAATGTAAAGTAGCATCAGATACTCTTTGAGACCCTTCCAAATTGTTTAGTGTACAGACATCACATAAAATATTAGTCTCTTCTGGTTTTGTTATATCTGTTGTTTCTAGGAGTTGTTCTTTCATCTGATCATCTAATGCAACATTTTGATGTACTTCTTCAAAGCTGTGGACATCTAGCACACGGCTGCAGTGCCCACACGGGTTATAATTCCCGCAATGCATCGTAGACGCTAGGAATTTAGCTCCTACACTTTCAGTGTTTTCTAAGGATGCCCCGTGCTTCACAGGTCTTTCTATTTCTCTTTCTTCGATGTTTATAGAATTTCTGGAAGAAGTTAGTTTCTTTGATAATTCGACAAGCTCGTAAATCGTTGCATTCCGAGGTAATTCATTCAGTCCTCCTGAAGGAATGTCAAATGACTTTCTACATAGAGCACATTGCGCCTTATTTCTTGATTGAGTCTTTTCCAAGCAATTTAAACAAAATGTATGAGCACATGGCAACATCCGTGGATCATCGAATGCATCAATGCAAATGGAGCATAGCGTCATATCATTTAATGTATCGAATGCATCCTCTTCTTTACAAGCCATGAGGGTATGTTACCTTTAAAATTTCCCCGTAAGATGGAACATTCTAAAAAACACACAAAACCGAACATTCAGAACCTAAATAAAAGGCAATTATGCATTGTAACGTTTATGCTATGCTAGTTTCTTGTGTGTTAACAAACTATGCATGACACGTTTCAATAAAATTATAAAGATTTACTGCTCAGAACCATACTGATTATTGCAAATGAGTGTGCTACTAGAAAACAAGCATACAAAATGGCGAATAGAGGCGTACTTCTCGTGTGTTGTTATTAAATTCCAAGTTTAATTGGGACTATACAATATTACAATATTATACACGATTCTACTCCTCCGTCGATTCGAGCGCACAGCGTCAGGGCGGATTTTACATTAGCTCTGGCCATTATCGTACGCACTGTTCACTGCTTTGGAGCCGACCAACCGGTTCATCGCCATTCAAGCCGCGACTCTCCCGTTCGTCCAGTGTCGTGTTCTGTTCCATGTTAATCCTCATCGCCGGTGACATTGAACTCAACCCGGGCCCTCGACCACACACTGCGTCGTCAATCAGGTTCGGTTATATCAACATTTGTTCAGGTGTCAGGAAATCGGCATTGATTCGTGATCTCATCAGTACCCATTCGTTAAACATTCTTGCTTTGACACTCGATTCAGTGAAAGTACTCCTTCTGCCATTAGAAGCGATATTGCTCCATCAGGGTTCTGTGTCACCCACACTTACAGGCATCCCACCACTAACCACCAGGCTGGGGGTGGACTGGCAATCATTCACCGCAGTGAAGTTGTCATGAAGCCACACCCACTCTCATCTACAATCAAGCCATCTACAATCGAGCTAAACCTCTCGTGAATCACTTCCACTAAACCGTCCATTGCAATAGTGAACGTCTACCGACCACCCTCGCTTTCCTGTGCCATGTTCTACGATGAATTGTCCGATGTGCTTACGACAATTGGATCTTCTACCACCGATCTGCTTCTCGTTTGTGGCGATCTCAATAGTCGCTGAGCCCAGAGCTTGATGATATGTTCGACATCCTTGCTCTGAAACAGCATGTTACCATGCCTACTCGATCAAATCCAGACCATCTACTCGATGTACTCGCCACTGACCCGCAACTGTCCGTCCGTGATGTCTTAGTTGATGATGCAGGACACATCTCAGACCATCGTCTCATCACTGCTACGATAGCTACTGACGCAGCTCAATTTCATCCGCCCACTACATTTTCATTTCGGCAAATTAAGAACAATTACTTAAAGGAGTTTGAGCAAAGATTGTACAGTTCATCCCTGTTCACAGCACCTGCGTCCACTGCTGAATCGTTCGCAGAGCAGATGAAAAGCGTCATCACCAGAGTATTAGAGGACGTTGCCCCTTTGCGTACCATTGTTCGTCGACCACCGAAAGCCTTCACCAAGTTTCTGTCAGCTGAGGCCATAGATGCCAAACGCTTGAGACGTCGACTTGAGCGTCGCTGGCGAAACACTCACAAAGAATCGTACCGCGTTGCTTACAGACAGGCATGCCGTTGGGCTAACAGACTGATAAACAAGTCCCGTCAGGATTTTTTCCGTGAGCAGTTGGCATCTGCATCCAACATTGGGGAACGTTGGTCCATTTCAAAACAGTTACTTCATTCTGTGGAAACAATTCACCATCGCACTACTGAGGAGCTTGACAGACTATGTTCTTTGTTTTCAAAAATTTTCATGGATAAGATTGCTAACTTAAAACGGTCAGTCGCCTCTACTGCTGCCTCTGCTCCCACATTTGTTTTCCCCGATCCTCTGTATTCGGATTCTCCACTCACTTTTTTGCCACCTGTTACACTTCAAGAAGTCCACAAAATTATTACTTCCATGCAATGTAAATCATTATCTGTTGATTTTATCTCTACATCTCTGCTAAAATCATCTCCCTATATTTTTTCTGGACTCATCTGTGCTGCAGACCTTGGCCAACCCACACTTCTGGTCTCACCTGACCTTAGGCCTGCGTTTGACACCATTGATCATGCGATGTTCATTTCCAGGCTCAGCAGCAGTTTCGGCGTTTCTGGAACTGCCCTCAGTTGGCTTTCATCCTACTTGTCAGACCGCTCTCAAACCATTCGAATCGGCCAGTCAATTTCTTCTTCTACTCCTCTTGACACTGGTGTTCCTCAGGGCTCTGTGCTTGGCCCAATTCTTTTTTCTGCTTTCATTTCTCCTGTTGGTCATCTTATATCTTATTTTGGCATTTCCCATCAGCAGTATGCTGATGACACTCAATTATATATTGCCCTCTCATCTGACAGCTTTGATACCGGCATTAGCATGCTTGAAAAGTGCATGCCTTCACTGCATTCCTGGTTCTATAAAAATGGACTTTGTCTTAATCCCAACAAGTCAGATGCAATTCTCCTTGGCACCTATCAACGTTTACGTCACTTTCCTTCCATTCACCAAATTAATTTAGCTGGTACAAATATGAGCCTTTCAGAAAACATTACAACCCTTGGAGTCATTCTCGATGATACCCTTACCTTTAAGCAACATGTTTTTGCCGTCTGCAAAACCGTTTTTCCATCTTAGAGCCTTAAGACATATTCGTTCGGTTCTCACTGATGATATGGCAGCTGCGATCGCCGTTGCTCTTGTCCAATCTAGACTTGACTATGCCAATTCTATCCTTTTCCATACCCCGTCTTATAATATCAGAAAATTACAGCGGGTACAGAACTTGGCAGCAAGCCCTGTCCATCCTAACTGCAACCTTTCATCTGCTGGCATTCTCTCACAACTTCACTGGCTCCCGGTTTTAAGACGCATTGATTTTAAGATAGCTACAATCACCTAACAACTTCTCCATACCCAGCAACCTGCCTATCTCCGATCTTCAATTGATTTTCCTGTTCCTGTTCGTAGCACACGATCTAGTGACCCTCTGAAGCTGCGACAACCTTGTTTGGGCAAAGTTATTGGGGAACATGCTTTCTGTTCGGCCTCGCCTATGATTTGGAACAACATTCCTTTCTCTACCCGTTCCGCTCCATCAGTCTCATGCTTCAAGCGGCAACTTAAAACGATTTATTTTGCCAACTCACCTATCACCTAGTTTTCCCTCTTGCTACTGCCTGACTCTCCCTGAGCGAGTGACCGTGCCTCTGATTCGAATTATTTTTGACGTCTGGCACGTTAATCTCTTAATATTCACTCATTCATTCATTCATTGCACATTTCCAACAAAACGTATGAATTATCGTTAAAGAGCTATCTCTGTACAAGTAGAGTGGCCGTAAAAACCATAAAAGCAAAAATCCTCGCATATTCCGGAATTTTTGGCACTCATACAAGATAGCTTTACTTCACCAGCGCAAATGACAAATAGCACAACTTAAAATGGCCAGCTAGAATCTCTTCTGGAGCAGCTTGAAACCTATTCAGAGATGGATAATCTGTTACTCTAAGAAATTTCAGAAACGTTCATGACAGAGAGGATTTCGGACCTGGAAGCATGAGGTGAATCATCTTATGCTCCTGTGACTCTGCAGTGAAAGGCTCGGGATCACGCTTACAATATGAGACATGACACATTGGTAGCGTATTGCATCCATGAGGAGAACACCGACAAGACTCGACCGAATACCATACGTTTCACCACCAGAGAGATCCGCGACCCGATGCACCAATCTTGTAGATCTGCGAGTGTCCGATCAACCTCACCCGCCTGCCTATATCAATGAGCAGCTGACTAAGAAATCTGCCGACATCTGTTTTTATGCACACACAAAATTCCACAGCGGAATGGGAAAATGGATGGGATGTGGATGACGTACGGATGGGTCTGAGTCAAACGGATGGCCTCAGTCAACATTCAAATCGATTCCATTAGATCGAGGTATTCCGATCAACTCAATCAATATCTGCCGAAAGACAGCTAATTTACTACAATACTTGCATGCCAATATATTGATCTAATAGCTTTATTCACCGATCCTATCGTTATCCGTCTACATTTGCTTTTTGTCTTTTTACCCAAAACCTACGAGGACAAAGTTCTTAGTATATTTACCTCCAGCACATGTGATAACTGTCGACTGATTCAGTGTACTTTATGTACATCAATTAATCATGCTTATTGAACATGCACATCCAACTGTACATATGCAAATAATGCTGAAGTGGCTCTATGAAACTTGCATTACTTCAGTCTTTCCATTCAATCACTTGCAAAAATGACCAGAACTTTATAGACGCCTTATCTCAATATAGCCTGGGATTGAACCCTCAAGACCTGCGAAGTTTCACGTTCAAATTTAATCATTCGCCCTCTGGATTACTATGAATAAAGAAGATTCTGCATTGCTAACCAACCAAGATGCCGACCCTGACACTAATTAGGCTTAATTACTTTTAAAATACGTGTCCACGAACACAATTAGTTCTGCAGTTACTGATATCTATCTAACTGCAATGTTACAGCTGAACCAAAACCTGGTAGAACCAAGATGCAGCCAACATCTTTATTCCAAGATATAAATTTGTATGTAAATGCAGAGATTATGAGAAGGGGTTTCTTGTAATAGAGAGACTACTTTTGAGTTTAACGCAATCGAATTCGAATGAGCTTCACCTAACTTAAATTCTTGGTGTGTATTGGTCCTATTTTCTAAGTATGTTCATTAAAATAAAGCAGAGTAAATGCAAATTCAGTGAAGTCGGTATCAAATATCGTCCATGCGGAGCAGGTTTCAACCGAGAATTTGATTATTATTATCTTGCCTATTTTATCTTGTTATTATTTTGTTTATTTTGTATAAATTGTAACACGTTTCTGGCGGGTGATTTTAATCTGGACTTGTTAAAACTCGACGTTCATTTGCCTACTCGTTTTTTAATACATTAGCATCATGTCATTTAAAGCCAACTTGCGTTACTTCCAGTCCTGGTACCCTTATTGAGTACATTTAGTAACGCGTTTTCGGCTGGTCTTCAGTTTGCAATAAATCAGCAAGATATAAACCACTTGCTTATCCTCCTAACCTTACAGCAGCGCGCCGTTTTTCCATCTGTAGAATTCCCTATATAAGATGCAATGTGTATATATATATATGCTCTGTTAATATATAGACTTTTAGTGAGTAGTTGCTCGTTCTTTGCAGTGATGGCAGCTAATAGGTGACAAAGGTCCGCTGAAACAAAGATGCAGCTTATGGGGACAACCAAACTGAAGAAGGATAATTTGAAATTGCGACCGAAGTCGCAGTGACATAAGTGACTGACCAGAACAAATAGTTGCAGGTAGAGAGTTCCAAAATTTAGGTACAGCAACCGATAAAGCTCACTCACAGAGAACAGTTTTAGTTTTTGGCACAACCAGAGAAAGACAATCAGATGATCTGGTTGAATAATAGCTCTGGGGAATGAGTATTGTGGTTGGCCAGAGTTTAATGTTTTATAAATTATAAGCTACAATTCCGGATAAGATTTAACCCTCATCCATATTGGTCATGAAAGTCACGTTATTGCATACCTGGGGTCCGTTTGGACCCCAACGGCTAGAATGCATGCTTCGAGTGATATTTGCATTCCGTCATCAAAACAGCCTAAGTTCTTCTTGAAACATAGTAACACATAATAGTTTTCATTAAGTAGGTCCTAACTTGTCATGCAAAGAATACTTTTATTACACAAATCAGGTACCCGGCAAATGTTATATGATGAATGTAACAGGTCGCTCATCAAAGCAAACTGTTCAATTTAAGCTTAGTTTAATTCAAGAATTTCAATCATGTGAAGAAATCCTGGTTTAGGGGTCGTCTGTTACATACACTTGGCCCACATAGCCCAAGGTGTCGAGTGATCCATGCAGACATTTCTGCAGCAGAACAGTGCACTCTTGTTTCACCTTTCTGTCAGCAGACCGTGGAAAGATGTGGCAACGATGCTTTCTGGAAGGTTCTTTGCTGTCAAGGTTGCCTTCCACTTCAATCAATATACCATAAATGTTGGCACGCTTGATAGCAATTCTCACTTCAACTTTGCATAGCTCGGGGATTTGCAGCACGTACAGCAATTTGTTCGTGAACCAGCTCACGGTCCAACTGCAACATGAATAGTCGACGACGGCGGCTCCCACTTCGAGATTCCCACTCTGGACAGTTGCATAGCCAGATAACAAGGGCTGCAATGCAAGCGACATCGACTATTTTGAAGAATAATGATAATGGCCATCACTTGCATTTTCGTTTGCAAGAGTATGTTGCCGCAAGTTTGTCCATGTTGTCTACTCCGTCCTTCTTGGATTTGTAGTGAAGTATGATAAGAGGCTTGTAATCGTCACCTGCTGTTGCACTGTCATGATGCACAGAAGACAGTAAGATGACAGCCTTTGTCTTCTTTGGAACATAAGTGTACAAAGTGTAATTTCTACAGAAGCCAAAAATTGTTGATTTTTCTTCTCTGATTTTTCTTGCATTTCATTTGGGATATCTGCCTTGTTTTTGCGAATTGTTCCCACATGTGCAGTTCAAACAGCATCTTTACAAGAGGCAGGCTGGTGAAAAAATTGTCACCAATGATATTACGACCCGTCTTCATCCATGGCTTGGTGCCCACCTCAGCCACGTGCTGTACCACGAGTTGCTGTTCTGCCACAAACTTGTGTTGCAGGAAGTGCAGGTTCTTCAGCAAGCTCAAAGTCATCACTGTCACATTCTTCTTCGTCAGACACGTGATCAATTTCATCTACTTCATCAACCATCATTGCTGCTTTCTTCGTTGCTCTGGACGTCATCTTCTCCCATAATGGAGTATTATTTTCAGCACTTCAGCAACAGTATAACTAGCACGTCTTTGAGCCATTTTACATTGAAATCCCTAAGAACAGTTGCCAAACATTTATGTGCTCCACCATTTCCTTAAAATGGGTGCCTAAGTAATTTTATTTACATTTTTCATTATATTTTCATTTTTGGGGTCCAACTGGACCCCAGGGGTCTCTGTGGACCCCACATTAAATTTAAAAAATTTTCCTTTGTGAAATCATTTGCTGACCTATAAATTTATGCAGCTGTTGATTGATAAAGGGCTGACAATTACATGAAATAATAGTGTTATGCTATCACAGGAACAAAAGTTACACATACTCTAAAATGACTGGGGTCCGCTTGGACCCCAGGTATGTGCATGAGGGTTAAACTAGCCTGCCTGACCTACAAAACTCACTATGAGCACTCCTACCTACCTTCAGTCTCTAGCCTCTCCTTACATTCCTCCCCGCAGCCTACGATCTTCAGGTACGGGAATCTTGGCTGAGCCACGATGCAGAACTGTTCTGGGCTCTCGTGCATTCCACAAAGCTGTCCCGAAGGAATGGAACCGTCTATCAATGTTTCTCCAAAGTTCGAACTCCTTTCCTTCTTTCAAGAAACGCCTGAAAACTCACTATTTTTCACTGGCTTTCAAACATCTGGATATCTAACTCTTTCACCTGGCGACTGACTATCCGCGCCTCCGATTTGCATTTCGGTGTGACTTAGCTCGCGTTACAAATTTTCGTATTAATTATAATAACAATAATAATAATAATAATAATAATAATAATAATAATAATGTAAAACAAATCTTTTGTTGAACAGGAAGCCAATGCAGAGATATAAGCATACAGTGCTCATATTTCACATATTAGTTATGGATGTAGCCAAGACGTTCTAAATTCTTTCGAGTTTCTTCATATTTAACTCTGTTATACCAAAAAGAATCGAGTTACAGTAGTGAAGGCGACTGAAGACCAATGCATCTGCCAAGAATATTCTAGAAGATATGAGGACATAACGCTTAATCCTGCGTATGTGACGAATATACATGTATGACGACTTACAAATATCATTTACATAGTCGGTGAAAGACATAGTAGAATCAAAAACAACGTATGGTATTAGAAGTTCAGTTTTTAAGGGTTAAGAAGAGTTTATTAGCCACCATCGAAGACTGCATTGGACAATAGCTGCACAGAGGAGTGGCATGACAAACTGTCAAATGATACGCAAATTTGAGCATCATCACATTACGATTACGATTACAGAAATTATATCCTAGTGAACGATGATCATCAATCAATGTAGGCCCACCTAGTGGCGTGGTGCATAATGTGAACAAAACAAGTCACAGAATCCTGCGTAATCGAATCAAAATGTAATCAAAAATTTATAAAGCGCCACTTCGAGGTAAACTCCTCAGAGGCGCTCGTGACACCACATGCCAACAAAGCACTTGACGAATAATTGTTTTGGTTTGATTTTAAATTTGCCGATTTATAAAAAGTTTTACGCTGCGTACGCATAACTCTGGCTGCACATTGTCTTTTTCTGACTATGTTAAAACCGTATGCAAATCAGTTCACTTTCGTTTTCATTTTATTTTCTTACAACTAAATTACATTTGCCTCAAACTGTCTAGGTTTCATTAGCAAATGCTCTGGTTTCTTGTCGACTCGACTGCCGCAACTAACTTCTCATTGGTATTATTAAAAGAGATTCGCACAAACTACAACTGGTTCAAAATTCTTTGGCCTGAGCCATAACAAAAGTCTCAAATACCAGCACATTACACCAATAAGGCAGTCATTGCATTGGTTGCCCATAGAACAAAGAAATCAGTTTTAAAAATCTGTCTTCTAAATCAAAAGGCATTGCATTAAAATCAGCATAGATATCTCCGTTCCTTGCTGACCCCTTATACCAGCAAATATTGTACTCAATCGACGGATAAGTTGACTCTTGATGTGCCTCGCACCAGAACAGTGTTGGGATATCGGGGAGTTCTCGGTGGTTGGTCCCAGGCTTTGGAATTCACCAACCAGATCTCTGCATCCTATCAGTTCATGCCATTCAGAACTTAACTTAAAACTCGTATGTTTTAGCTTGCTTATACCCACCTTAGCTTGACTCCTGGTTTCTCTGACATCGGAATTCGAAGGGGCTTTCTGACGGCTTATGATTTTGACTGCGAGTTCACTTGAAGCGACCAGCATTGATAATTAATGCATTATGATAAGGGCGCTGTAGAAGTCTTTAGATTAGATTAGATTAACTTATTTACAAACTATTTTATTCAAAACTTATTTATTGGATTTCTAAGTAAAGTAGCCTACGAAATGAGTCGAGGTTGGGTAGTTGAAGCAGAGGTGTTACATTAAGTTGAAACATATATCACTTCAAAACTTCAAAGCTTAGGAACTCGAGGCGGGGAAAATCAAAAGCATCATGAAGTTCATCGTAAGAGAAGAATCATGGGGATTCCGTCAGTCCCTAAACACCCGTTGTCATCAAAAACTTCGTTCGAATATGCTTATTGACAGGCACCATTTTGTTTACCTTGACTAAGCTCTAAGTCTACTTACGCCTGGTTGTCAGTTAGTAATGCACACCAATGTCATCGTGCATACCAATCTTATACGAAAGTCGCGCGTAAGTCAGAATTATGGATTAACAGCTAAGCCTAAGGGCCCTGGGGTATTATATGCACTGGCAGGGCGTTATACGGAAATTTCAGTGTAATAAACTGTCAAACGTACACCGTCTAAGACAATTTGTCTTACCTGTGTGCAGAATTAAAGACAACGACGTGAAGCAGAGAATTTTTGCTGTTATAGAAAGAAATTGATCAGCAGAACTTTATGGCTACTTCAGCATTTAGCAGCCAAGTATGAACAAGAACGCATTTACACTAAGCCTAATGTATTTCTGCATCCTCTAGCACGCATTGTACAACTGTTATATTTTATATTAGGCAAGAAGTGGTGGGTATACACGTCACATCGCAAATTTCTACGATAGAAAACCATGGGCTTTCCCTTCAGGCACATAAAGGGTGTGAAACTACAGGACTTTCAACGCTTCACAACCTTTCACTCTCGGGCTACACTAACTACGAATTTACATTTATGCAAATTATAATTGGCACACCAGTAATGCATGCGGCAAGATATTGTCTTTCTCTCTCTCTCTCGAAAACTGCAAACACAATTGAGATTGATTGCATCGGACTACATTAGACTAGATTAAGAGATATAAATATAAAACGATAAATGCGGTGTTGCATAACGAGGTTTACAAAAACATCTAGACGTATTGCCAGACTAAAAGAGTCAACTCCGATTAAGACAGGGTTTTGAAAGTGTAAACATCCACCATATCAAATGACACGCGTGGCTGTGGCTAGACGCGTTCACAGCGCCTAACAATGTTATATATTATTGAAAACGATGTGCTTGTGCCATCGGGGTTGATGCCTTGTGCATTATACACTGGCGCATTAGAAGTTGCTAATTATTAGTGCGTCGTGCTGGCCTTCTCGATTAGTCGATGGGTCTGTTACGGAAACGGGCTAGTTCGTGCCTGCAGATCGGATTCCGGAAATACACTGGTCAAGTTGTTTAAGCAAACGTGTATCTGTCACCTAGCAGTATAATTTTGTACCAGCGTAAACTGGGAAGTAAATGGCAGCTCCTGCGATGCACTGGAGCCGTGTCCAGGACCTTGGAATTCGTCCATTGTCGGCGCAAAAGCCGAAAACTGGAACGAGAACCTCCGTAAGTTCCATTTGAGACGGGGAGCTTTACTTTTACTTTCGATTTTCTAACATATTGGTAGCGCTGTCGAGCTGTTGATGTAGTTGAAAAAGATAAATCAGAATGGAATGTGGAGTGTGAACTGCAAAACAAAACACGCTGATCGAGTCTCGTTTGTTTTGGCGTGCATAGGCCTTAGCAGAAGTAAGTAAGTTAGGCTAAAGGCTTACTCGTATCTATACTTTTTTGTGACGTGTTGTTTAAAGCAGAAAATATACAGTGATTTCATATCCAGTTCACCTTGTATAACTAGAATTACGTACGACTTTACATGTCTGTTAGAGCCGTTAGATAGCTATAATTAATTAAGTAAGTAGTCTTTATTAACATATGACAATCGCACATGCATTGCATTGCGCGGATCGATTGCATACTTATTTTAATGAGATTTTAATTCAGGCAAAAATAATAGACATGCATGCACTACTAAATGTTACTAAAGACACGTCGATTCACAAAGTACTCTAAACAGTTTGGATTTAACGATTGGTAACATGAAAGGGTGACCTCTCTTGCGAAGCGAGTACATGTCCTCACGGAGAGGTGGAAGGCAGTGCCCGGGAGACTTCGATTTCTGGAAGAGCTTCCTGTTTCATAGAGCAGTTAGTTCTTCTGCAGTAGAGTCCTTCCTATATATTTGTCATCTGCAAAACCTTTTATGAGCCGCATTACTGCGCGCAACATAAAGAGAGGTGAGAATATTTTCATGGTGTTTGATGCAGCTACTGATGGCTGTGCAAAGTGAACCTTCTTCAGACTGTATATCAGGAGAAAGGTTTTGTGACTGTCGTTCTTCCACGTCTATATATGAGCCAGGAATACAGCGAAGCAAAGACGGCTTCAAAATTAGTCTTCGATTTTAATGAACAAGTTCAACCAGTGGGTTACAGACACCTTAGACCACACCTATGCCAACCAAAGTCTGATAAAACACGGGTACCTTGAGGATCAACGAGGGAGTCTAGTTATTAATGTCTCAAATATACTTAGCACTAAATTAATAGGTGCTGGTGTAGGTAGTAATAGAACACTGAGCGGGAGTTCTTAGATAATTAATAGTGAAATACATTGATTTATGGTAATAATTATTGAAGTCATTTGTTTCAACATATATTTGTTTTTCGCTCAAATGTATTACAGACTTAATTTCAAATGGCTTGATATGGTAGGCGTTTGCACTTTCTTCTTGCTCCTACACCAAGCTAAACGTATGTTCAACGTAACGAGCCTATGTAAACACACAGCCGTCAAACTGTCACTACATGATTCCCAGTTGGACAGTTGAGTCTACAGACCTGCATGCGGTCGTCATCAGATAAAATCATAGATTATGTTACAAAAGGACTAAAGAGTATATAGAGTGGCATCAACCGTCATACAAGGATTGGTTCTGCAATCAATCGAATGCTTCTTCTGCACAGAACAGCTGGCTTAAGAGACGTCTGGATGCTCCATCATCTACCTGAGACTCTAATTATACTGAGCATTAATTGCCATGTAACCGACGAACTTTCCGTTTTAATGGCTTTAAGCACCATTTTGAGCTTGAGTAGAGAGCGCCTCTGATTAATTTTTCTTTAAAATGTGCTATATAAATTTCCACTTACATTACAATTACAGCTCAGAGCAAGAGTGTAGAAGTCGACGTAACAGTTTGTGTAGCATTAGATTGTTGATAGCAGACGTAAGTAGGCTTCTTTTAAAGCGCAACGTGCAGGTACGATTACGACTACAAGTACTTGAGTAGCAAGGATAGATCCGAGTACAAGAACTTGGATGTCAAACAAACAAGCCTACAGTCAGATGTAAATAGCACGAACATTTTCTGAACCTTATTTTCACAACAAATTGCAGTAAAAGCAATTTCATCATAACTGCATAAAAATCCATACATCTGTTTCCTCTGGTGCATACCTATTTAGTCTTAAACAGAAACAAACTCAATATTGAATATGCACTCAACACAGCGCTAAAAATTGTGATTACAACTACTTCTTTACCAGTGCATACGAGGACTATTATAACACTGGCCAACACATAATTTGTTGCCTCAAATGTTAGAACTGTTTCTGGGTATATTTGACCTGCTGATTCCAGAAAAGGCACCAGTTTTCTCCCAGCAGGTCTAGTTTTCGAGATATAGAACATTATGCCATATACCAGTCCTTGCCTCTGCTCGCCCATAAAACATAAGGCTATAGCTATAATTATGTAGTGCTCAATTTATTATGTGATACACTAAATAAACATAATAATACAAATACTTAAAAGAAAATGGTAGTACCTGAAACTGTACTTATATGATACCAAACAGAACAAGTTTGTTATAAAAATTTCAAGTCATTCGACACCGAAGAAGCTCCTTTTGTACGATTTCCGAGTGTGGCATCTGCCGGAACAATCGCGCATAATATTCCAGCAATAGTCTGCCATCATGTGTGCATCCCATCTTCCTTGATATCGATTTTCCATTGTTTTGATGTCTTGGTGAAATCTTTCACCTTGCTCTTCGCTGAAGTCACCAAGATTCTCTGGAAAGCGATCTAAGTGACTGTGGAGATAATGGACTTTAATGCTCATGTTGCAGCCAAGCTTGTTGAAATGAAGAAGCATATCCTCTACTAGTTGTGCATAATTGTCTGCCTTCTTGTCGCCAAGAAAATTTTTAGTTACAAGAACAAAGGAAGACCAGGCACAAGATTCGATTTCATTCATTGATGGTATGAAAAGTGGGTCATTCATAAGTTGCCTGATCTGTGGACCATCGAAGATTCCAGCCTTCAATTTTTCCATTGTAATTCCTGGTAACTTGTGTACTATGTATTCGAAGCATGAACCTTCTTGATTCAAAGCCCTGACAAATTGTTTCATCAGGCCTAGCTTTATATGTAGTGGTGGCAGTATGATCCTATCTCGTGCCACCAAAGATTCCTTGATTACATTTTGAGCTCCAACCACCATGTCTTTCCTCGAAGGCCAATCTTTTCTTGTCCAATGTTCATGCTTGGCTCTACTGTCCCAAAGACACAAAAAGCAGGGATACTTTGTGTAGCCACTTTGTTGACCAAGGAGGAAATTTACCATCTTCAAGTCTACACAAATTACCCATTGATGTTCTTTGTATTTTATCTTTTCCAGTACTAAAGAGATGGCATTGTACTCTTCTTTCATCCTGGTGGAGTGACCGATTGGAATAGAACCAAATTTGTTGCCGTTATTTAAAAGCACACATTTCAGACTACGTTTTGAACTGTCGATAAAAAGACGCCACTCATCTGGGCTGTAATCCGACAGACCAATTTTCTTCAATAAGTTGATGATGTCATTACAGAATACTAGGTTGTTGTCTTCGGTAAAGAATGGCAGCAAATCCTTTTCTCTGTTTCTATAAATTGTAATTTTCGTTCCAGGCTGAAGTGCATTCTTTTCCTTTAGTCTGGACGCAAGCAATTCAGAGGACTCTTTGGAAAGATTTAAGTCCCTGATCAGATCACTCAACTCTTTTTGGTCAAAACGTTCACTGTGTGAAGTTGATTGGAAATCACTGTCACTGCCCCCACTTTCTTCACTTTCGTCATCTTGTCCGATATTGGACATGCAAGTGTCATCGTCTGAGAGCTGAGGTAGTTCGCGAAAAGGTGGAACTGGTACAATATCCGAATGCGGAACAGGTCTCCTGGCTGAAGGTATATCAGGGTAAGACAACTTGTGACGATTATTTCGATTGATGCCTATGATATTAACCATACAAAAGTAACAGTCGTCGAAGTGGTTTATCTGTTCCCTCCAAACCATCGGTACACCAAATTTCAGGCAGCTTCTCTTTCCAATTGTCCAGTGGCGCAATTGTTCAGTACAAGTTTTGCATACTGTATGAGGAGCCCATTGCTTATCTTGATCTCCAAGTTTGACACCAAAATAACCTACATATGCTCTTTTTACAAACTCAGAAATCGGTTTCCTGTTTGCTTTTAGTGTGTATTCCCCACAAATGTAGCAGAATATGTCTGGATGGTTAATGCAGCTCCGTCTGGAAGTAGCCATAACCTTAAGGATGTTCGCATCTGAGGAATTAAATGACTAACCTAAAAAATAGTAAGAACATGTAGTTATTTAATGCTCACATTCACAGATTGTTCTTGCGACCAACTCTTAATATGCCCTAAGACGACTGCGGCTGCTCTTGCATTCAGGAGGCGGTTTATATAGGCTATAAATGCTGACTTCAGCATAATCTATTTACATAGTTCGAAACCATGAAACGCTGTATAAGCACAAATAAATTCTAAATGAGGCCATGAATTTAGTGCCGAGTAAGCTGTAGGCTACGGAATAGTTATTTCGTTGAATCAGCAATATCTCAGCACGCGGCAAGATATGCTGATTTTACATTATAAGGATGTAGGCATTATATGAATCAGCAAGAATTATAATTAGCCATAAATAAAGCTTATTATGACATTTTAGTTTTGCCAAAGACATCGTTTAAAGAGTGGACTGGGTTTTCTTTACAAAATCGACGATATCTGAGAAACTAGACCTGATGCACTCAATCCAATGACATTTTCTGAATCAGCGCCCAAAATTACCCCAAGAACAGGTCTAAAACCGAAGGCAACAAGAAAAAAAATTTTTTCTGTTGGCCAATGTTACTAGCACATTGGTTGCAAGCACACGTTTTGCTTAATTTTATGTAAATGAAAACGTTACTCTAATACTGGGGATTAGATGTAGGCTACATGTACACAACGTAACTTACAAATAAAAGGGCAGCTCATTATAGAAAGACCTAAATATCGCTTCCGTACTCATATTTATTACTGTACACTTGTAAACAACACTTCACAGAGACTCCAACGGCAGGCATACAGCCTTGCAAAGGCAATTTATATTGAATTCTACAAGTTACCGTTTTATCACTTTCTAAGCGTTACCATAAAGTAATTTCGACTGCTTTCACAACAGAGAAGACTTACTTAATGTCAGTCAAAATACATTTTAAAATGAAAACCAAGAATTGTATTAAGTAAACTAAGCCTACAGTCGATTTCATAGCAAGTACATTTTATGTGACTCAAATAAAAGTCATGCAAACTCTACAGAACAGTGATATGTTTGATAAGCTATTAACTTGTGTCGGATAAAGGGTTTAATTAAATGATTCATAAGCTGCAGAACTGTCGAAATGTCTATATCCTTTAGGATGCAAAATCCTACTTTCGAATGCGTATGACATTCAGTATTTTTTCCAAACTTAAGTTTACACAGCCATTTTCTGCAAGATCATCATCCCTAGCAGCACTTACATTATGTGTCTGAGCTACCTCTTTATGCAATTCTTGAAAAAACCAACACATTGGTTCATTAAATGTTCGTACAGTATGCTGATCGAACTTCCAATCCTGAAAATGCAGTCGCTTTGTGTCTTCCCAAGAAAGGTTGCGAATGTTGTAAAATTTTCGTGAAATTGGGGTAAAATTGACAATATGCTCGTCCTTAATTGCATGACATGGTTTGCTGATTAGTTCCTTTCGTTGATTAACAGTGCCAGCGAGTCCACACGGTTGATGACATGTGTGATGTTTGCAAAGTTCGTTGTTTACGTCTTTCTCTAGGGTGTGACCACTGAATCCCCAGCACAAGGCTCCGCACCAAAAGCAACTTTCTGTGCATCCTAGTCTTTCTTTAACTTCTGGATCTTCTGCAACGCTCTGAAAATAAACTTCTTCTTCAGTGTATGTTTCTGAGAATTCCCTTAGTTTGCACTCTACGCTGCTTTTAAAAGATTCGAAATCAACATCTTCACTATCATAACGGCTGAAAAACCTATCGTCATCCTTTTGAAGATGTTGCTGAACAACATCACTGATGTCTTCCCATCGCCTGGATGCGATAACATCGCTAAGAACGCGATCTAACGCCCGCTTTAAAGTAGATGCGTGCTTCATATTGGCTTTGTCGTTTGAATGCAGGGAATCGATAGCATTCGTAAACCACTTTTTAATTGATTCTTTTGGATTTTTGAAATGGTTAAGAGCCCTGTCCTTTTTTCCGGCTGCAACTTCCTTTGCAAGTTCCTCAAAGTAATGCAGTCGAACTGATTCGCTGTTATTTGTCCATGACACTGATTTCGCCCAATCTACTTTACTGTCACGACCTGCGAGCATTGCGTTCTCTTTAATGGCTTTGATCAGTCTGTCGGCGACAATTTGTCCTTCGCCTGCAGAAGAAAATCTGCTCCTAAGTCTAGTCTTAATCTCATCTTTATAACTTTTTTCCTTTTGCAACAGGATCATACTCGGTTTATTTTCACGATCCCACGTCAGTTGTGGTTCTTCCATTTTCTTTCGAAGCTGTTGTAAAGCGTAAACTTGAAGCACTTTTGTCTTGAATTTATCATTTAGTTCGATTTCAAGCATATCCTCGTAGTTTTTAATCTCATTGGAAAATATAGTTTTAAGATCTCTAACCATTTCTTCATCAAAGTCTATTCCTTTTTGAGAACGGTCAAACTGCCTCTGACTCAGCACTTTAAACACAAGTTTTTCTATTTTTCTGACCAACTCATCTAGTTGACTTTCATCAAGCGCCCATGTTTCTTTCATATTTGTTGCAGAGCTTATTTTAAATGAGCTTTGCTTTGCAAGGTTTTCATAATTTATTTCATTGTTGTAAAGAAATAAAATATCAGGTAATAAGCCAGTGCTCACATATTCCTGCTTCATACCAGATAACATTTTTGCATCAATATCAGGCCCCGTATCCGAAGAGATTGCAATTTCTTGTAGCTGTTTCCAGATGTCTTCTTCGATATTTTTCTGTTCGTCCTCTGTATAAATTCCATTCGGCCTTTCTCGTAACAATCGTTTCATTGATGCGTCTATTGCAGCCGTGAATTCTGAAAAGCACTGTTGTCGCACAATTGTTCCCTCGAACGTCTGCTTCAAACTTTTGGTAGAATTCTCATAGTGTCTTTCTTTGTATTTTTCGAGTGATGCGTTAATGTCTGTTCGCCACTGTGTGCCTTTAGCCTCCGTTATCAAATTTTCCATATTATTCGCAAATTCTTCACACTTATCGCAGTTATCCGGAATTTGAGAAAGTTGTTCTGCTATTCTTTCAAAGATTTTGATACGAAGCTGGTTAGTCGACGCTTCGTTTTTGTACTTAATTTGCGACCTGACATTCTCTTGTATATTATTTGATAAGTCTTTTTTGTGAAACCTGAATGCATAATCAAGGTTCTCTTTCACAACCGAAATTTTCTTATGAAAACAAAGAAACTCAGTGATGTGTTGAACATTCTTGAAATTGAGAGCAAAGTTCTCTTCTGCGACGCAGGTCCAATAATTTTCGATCTGTTGAGACCATCGAGCAAACGTAAGCTTACTTTCGGAACTTCTGGCTAGTTCGAGAATTTTCATATAAAGATTCACTATGTCTTCGTGGTACGTTTCAGATGGAGATGAACCAACACTTGATCCATTTTTGAATGCTCCAAACTGAGTAAATGATTGACCAGACAGAATTTGTTCCGTCACTTCCTCCAAGCATTCTGAGTAAGACGAGCCTATATCTATAACATTTTTACGAATAGCTTCGATTGCTTTCTTCAGAGCTTCATAAAACTGTGCGGTTGTTTCTTCCGTTTTCAAAGAATTTCGTTCCAGTAAATGTTGAACCATGAAAAGTTTTGGCTTAATGTCGGCTTCTCTAAGACGTGCCATGGCAACAAATGCTACCTGGAGGATATTCGCAATTTCTGTCATCGCTTCGCCGAGGATATTAACAATAGCCAGATGGCTTATACCAAAAGCGAAGGTCGCCATTAGACGATCTTGATGAATGGCGTTTGGATCGTTCATTTTTTCGGGCGAACAAAGCCCTTCGGTATCAATAAGAATGAAGGCATCAAACCCAAGTGATTTACGAAGATCGTCGTCTAGAAAGACCAATCTCATTAATAAGCCTACACCTCGGCTGCAGCGTCCTAACGAAACCATTAGTCTGCAGTCAAACAAGGCATTCAAAAGGGTTGACTTACCGGTAGACTGTAAACCAACAACACATATTACAAATACCAAAAGATTTGGTCTTTTCTCTGATATACTACTGCAAATGGCCCTAATCCAAGGGATTGGTATTTCGCCTGAGTCTCCATTCAAAAGTTCCAGCGTTTGTCCATTGAGAAGAAGGTCAGCAAATCGATGCGGAAGATCGTTATATATCTCAACGTCAGTACTATTTTGATATAGATGAGTCATTAATCTTATTATGTGTTCTAGCCCTAAATTTAGACTTTCGACTTTTTCAAGTGCTGACTTTTTCTGAACTTGAGCTGCTTCAAATTCGTCATCATGAGGTGTATGTTGCTTGGACTCGTTGCCATAATATTTTCTCGAGTTCATTATTCGCCGCATCTTTTCATTAGCATCAATAACCTGTGATCGCGGTTCTGCTGTTTCAAGGGCTGAAATCGAAGAAAGTGTTGTGTCTAGGTGCAACAAAGATTTTTTGAGTTTTACGATGTCTGATTGCTTGAAGACATCTAAACACAAATTGATCAAATGGTTTCTAGTTTCTTCGTTTACATTTTGAGCGGTTTCAGGAGAACTTGCTAATAGTTGCTTTGTTTCGGCACAACCATGTTTTTGCACAAACTCAAGAAACATCTCAGATTCGACAGTTTGCAAGCTTTCCACCAAAGTCAAACATTTCGGCCACTCAGCAGTATCGCAGTTAGTTATGCAACCACTGTTTAGCGCTTCTCCAATTACACGTCTAATCTTTTCATGGGTTTCGTGGCTCGAAAGTTGGGATGTCAAAATTGTTTGATTATCAGGTTGTCCTGTTTTCTTGTTTACTGAATCTACTTTGATGGAGAAAACCTTTCTATTAGGAATAATGGATTTCAGTTTAGTCCACTGTTCTTTAGAAGCATTTGGCATTAGAAAAGCAATGAATGAACAATCAAGTTGTTCTAGAAACTTTAACATATCAGGAAAATCTGTTGCTTCTCCGTGTAGGTTAGCCAGAATTGCAACTGCTTCCTTGTTCCTTTTGTAATAGTCATGCATTTTTAATTTCCACGTAGTTTCGCTACAGGTTTCTTGAGTGAGCCACGCAATTTCTACTGTTCCACCCAGAGTCATAGGTCGACCGTACTGAGTACAAGGTTCAGTGTTCGACGAAAACAAGAATTGCTTTGCCATCAACTGGTTGAGTATGGAGCTCTTTCCAGTTGAATTTTCTCCAAGGCGTACTGCAGCTACCATTCTGAAGGGGCTCGAAAATAATGTTACTGAAATGAAATTAGTCAGTTCTTATCAATTTGTATGTGCTGAACACGAATATGACAGTGAAAATGCCGAATTGGCTCTAGTTTTTTTGTAATCTGAAATGAAGTAATTTTATATCGCACAATGCATGCCAATAGTGATACACTTACAGTTAATATTTGTAAAAACCAGGTCATAGACTAGTTCTTAGATTTTTTTGCCTGTCTCTTGTACAGCTGTTCGGGAGCATCTCTGCGGAGTGTCCAGCAGTAGTCAGCCAACATTGTATTGGACCATTTTTCCTGGTACCTTTGCTCCATTGTTGCGATATCTTGATGAAAACGTTCGCCATGTTCGTCACTAACCATACCACAGTTGTCAGGGAAGAAATCGAGATGGGAATGAAGAAAATGCATCTTCAGAGACATATTGCAGCGAAATTTCTGGTACTGCTTGAGCATGTCTTCTACTAGTTCCTTGTAGTTTTCTGCCCTAACATTCCCCAGAAAGTCTGTAGACACTAGACGAAAAGCATTCCATGCTTGTTTCGCATCACCCTCCAGCAAGTTGTTGAAGCGGTCATCTTTGAAGAGTTCTCTAATCTGAGGACCCACAAAAACTCCCTCTTTAATCTTTGTTTCGCTGAGTCGAGGGAATTTTTCATGCAGGTATCGGAAAGCTGGTGAAGTGCGGTCCATGGCTTTCACGAAGTTCTTCACCAAACCTAGTTTGATGTGAAGGGGTGGTAGTAGGATTTTGTGAGCCTCGACCAGAGCTGGGTGCTGGATATTCTTCTGTCCAACTGCCATGTTTTGTCTGGGAGTCCATTCCTTCCGCACGTGGTGCAACTCTCTTGCTCGGCTATCCCACTCACACAAGAAACACATATATTTTGTATATCCTTGCTGCAGTCCCATTAAAATGGCAACTACCTTCAAATCACCACACAGGTGCCATTTGTACCTGTTATAGTCAATGGAATGCAGTAGCTGTTTTAGGTTATCGTATGTCTCTTTCATGTGGACAGCATGCGCTAATGGAATAGATGGAAGACGGTTTCCATTGTGCAAAAGCACAGCCTTAAGACTCAGTGTTGAAGAGTCTACAAAGAGTCTCCATTCTTGTGGGTCATGAGTGATCTGTAAGGCATTCATGAGGTCGTCAATATTGGAACAGAATACCAGATTACCTTCCTTCATAAAGAAAGGTTCCAACTGCTGGTGGCGCTTTCTATATGAAGTAATTGTGACATCTTCTTCTAGAAGATTCCATTGTTGGAGTCTTGATCCTAGCAATTCTGCCTTGTTTTGGATAAGTCCAAATCACGAACAAGGTCATTTAGTTCTTCCTGTGTTATTCTGTTTGGAGTTGATGATGCACCACAGTGAAAATCGGGATCACTGCACGCTGACGGACCAGGAGAAGAACATGTCGGCTCACCCTTGTCCTCATCAGATGAATCAAGGAAAATATATTCTGCTGGAGGTTCTGGAATAGGAAGTCCATCACCATGTGAAACTGGTCTCAATGCTGACGGAATGTTTGGGTAGACTATTGTCCACTTCTTTTGCTTCGTTATTCCACCGGAAAGAGGAGGAACCAAGCAGAAGTAACAGTCATCTACGTGGTTGCTTTGCTCTCTCCACACCATGGGAACTGCAAACGGCATTGATGGTCTTTTGCCATTCAACCACTGTGAAAGCTGTGTTGTACATGTAGCACTGCATATATGCGGGGCCCATGGCTTGTCTTGGTCACCAACCTTGCATTCGAAGTAAGCATGATATGCCTTCTTGACTTGATAAGTGATACTTTTCTTCTGGTTGGCAAATGTCACTTCCCCACAAATGTAACAAAAGTTGTCCACAGTATTTACGCACTTCAGAGGCATTACTGTTCTGTATTGTATCTAAATGGATAAAGTAATAATAGTTTTATAAAACAGTAACTTAAACTGTCTCGCACAAAGTCTGTAATATTGTAAATGCTCAACCGTTCCGACTCGCTTTATATAGTACACTGCTGACGTCATCTTACGTCAGCAGCCGACTGGCTGTAGTTTTACATTGCATCAGAAAATGACGTAATCAACTGTGCATGATGTGTCCATGATGGGATTATGCAATGAGGTGGAATATTACATCATTCTAGACTTATTTAGGATATTGTCGCAGTCCTACTGCATAAATTTACATGGTGAAACATAAAAAATGAACTATATGAAATATTTTCAAAACGAGAGCCAATAAAAAATTTTTATGGTTATATTCGTGTTCAGCACACCAAGATGCTACACATTAGGGCCTTTTCCAGTCAGTAACGATTTCTATGTTGACCAGTGATTATCGATGATGTGACCTGGACAGGATTCCCATCTTATGATATTGTTTTTCAACAATGGCAATGTCACAAGGAAGTTCTTTTCGTCACGAAAGTCTGGAACAACCAACGGAAGACTTAAATGAAACTGTGACATTATGCGGAAGATGGCATGCGTAACAAAACAGTCGGCTGTGTTGATGATTAAAGCCACGCAGTCAAGCCTCGATATTGGACAAGATGCTTCAAGTGATACTTTGTCATTTATTTCATAAGCTAAACTCGTCTGATCGAAAGTATTTGAATCGAATTCGTCTGAAAATGAATCCTCATCATCAAACATCTGGGACACGTTCTCATCTCTAACAAGCGCATGATAACTCTGTGGATGCAAGATATTTCCATTCCACATTTTCAAACGCTGAATTATGAAGGGAAGAACGATTGCCCAAAATGAGTCCAGGTTATCATTTCCTACACTTGGCTGTTCGATAAGCGACTGCAATTTTGTGTAATTACTCTCAAGGAGAATTTGAGCGACGCTTCTGTTAACGGATGGAAAGCTAAGAAAAGTACGAGCTCGTTTTCCCTCGGTCAGTATACTTTCGGTCCCCTCGGTGCTTTTTTCTGGCGTTTTACCTAAAAAAAGATAGAATGGAATTTACAGGAAGTGATAAATTGCTTAACTTACACTGATAGTAGCAATGGCGTATGGTACTCAGCACCAAGATTTATCGTCGTTTTTTTACCGTAATAATCTAAAAAATCACAGTTTAAGAACGATTTCTATCAGCAGCTGAATATATAGGCCATATGTAAAATGGCATAATAGCGTCGTTGTATTTTTGACGCAATTGTAACCGGAAATTGAACTTCTGAGTATACACGCAGTTGCTTTCCTATTTATAATTCACGCGTTTGGATGTAAGCACACTGCACCATGACATACTGCTTGTGCTCATGAGCGCACACTTTTGGGGCTCCTCTTCCTTTTCGGCATATACGCCATAGGTTGTCCCGCTGTCTGAATGAACTGAATTTGTGGACTGACTGTAATATTGTGGCATTCGGGATTAGAGCGACAGAATATAAAAGCAGGGAACCAGAAGAGTTAGGTTAGGAAAGAACAGGAGTCAAAGGTAGGCGCAAAAATTAGGTCGAATACAATACTGACTGTGGTTTGGTGTTGATG
Organism: Norana najaformis; assembly: GCA_964023275.1. NCBI lineage: Eukaryota > Metazoa > Annelida > Clitellata > Crassiclitellata > Hormogastridae > Norana > Norana najaformis. Next base: position 15,291,809 of record OZ029914.1, read on the forward strand.
CACCATGTGCATTAGACACTGGCGCTAAAGAAGTTGCTAATTATTTTCCCTTCCACTGGACCGACCTTATGGAACTATCTGCTTAATTTCCTGTTACAATTTGTTCAATTCCGCATTACGCGGAAAGAATTGCATTTGCTAAAGAAAGTGATGTACATCTATAGCGAGCTTCAGATAATTACTTCGAAGACAATTAAGATGTTCTGTTACAACATAAATCACAGGCTTTAAGAAGATAGAGCAGTATAAAGTTTTCCAGAAATGTTGGACCCAGCCTGATCCGACCCAGTATTATAATTCGACCCATTCATCTATGCTAATTACATTACACAGAACTATCATATAAACTGATAGTACCTTGAATTTCTGAGGATTGTGGTTGAACGATCGTTTGTAAAAGCCAATTATGTTGTTTTTCCAAAGCTTGTTTGACAACGATAAAAGCTCTAGGATGTTGTGATCGAATCAAGTTATAAAGAAGAGAGCGACAGCGATCCTCAGACGTAGATGCAGTTTCGTTGACTATCGCCCATTTCTCAGCTGTGATGACTCGTTCCTGTATCAGGAAATCGCTCAAAGAAGCTGGATCCGCATCAGATACAAAAGCCACATAGTTGTCAAGTATCCGCTTCTTAATTTCCTCATTTGACAGAGGTTCTGAATAACAACTATTTACATTTACATTCAAAACTGAATCCGATTTTTCGCAGAGACGTTGTGTCAATTTTGCACTTACCATTGCAGCAATTCTCAGAGCTGTCCGTTAATGAAACGTGACTACATTAATTAGTTCATAGCCGGCCGTTTGCCAGCGTCTAAGGACCCTACACATCACGCGTTGGACCCAGCCTGATCCGACCCAGTATTACCACATCATCCGACCCATTCATCAACAAGAGGTCAGTGTCAAACCAAAAATAAAAATATCTATGTTAATTACATTACACAGAACTATCATATAAACTGAAAAGAAGTTGAGAGTCTATCGCTTATAATTGTTTTGCATAGCTGATAATATTCACGTAGATTATTCATTATACAACCTCCTTGACCCGACCCACCAAATTCGTTAAAATTCTGACCCAACGCGAATCGACCGAATTCGACCGCACCCTTTGGTCCATTCGACCCAAGACAGATCTGATTCAATCAAGAGTACAATTTTTTATTACGGGTTACTTGGCTAAACATGTATTAATAGTAGGCCTATTATAGGATTTGAAAGACCACCGTTTGAGGCTAAAGAAAAAAGTATTAATGGTGTGGCACTTTTTCACAAGCCACCATAGACAGTGTCTTTCTACTCTCCCATCCTGCGCTTATACTCAAACGCTGTCACATCTCGTCAATTAAAATCATTCTGTGCGCCTATGATATGATCAAAAAGATGTTAAAGACGCAACGTATAAGGCGACAAGAACCACTTGAGAATATCCCACTTAGCAAGCACTTTGACCAAGAGGTTCACATTAATGATATCTGTTAAATTATATGAAGTCGCATTATCGCAAACACGTGACATAGTTTAAAGGGACTTGTAGGCGTACAGGCCTGTCTGGGCATGTTACTTTAAACCGTGTTGTCTAAATCAATTCCGTCTTTGCTTAAACTATGTCCTATAAAACTATATCTTCTATTTACATACATGGTTTGTGCGCAAACCATGCTTGTAACTATGCTGTTGTCGGTTTGCTAAAGGAAATCCATCTATTGTCTGGTTTGTTTAGTTTATCGTTCGGACTCTGAATGTCTCCTATAGAGTTCACACTTCTGCAGGTCAAAAAAGTAAGCACGACTCTTTTACAGCCGTGATGAACTTCTTTACTCAAAATTATAGCGTCAATCTTCAATCTAAAGTCATCATCAGCCAGACAGAATAGATATTACAAGAAATTTAGATTGCCAATGCGGATTACCGTAGACTGACCTATGACTGCCAAATCTTGAGCTAAAATCTACATTTGTCAGTCGTTGCCTCCATGACTTAGAGGCCTGTTATTTGTACAGTGGACCAAGATGGTCGCATCGTGCCTCTAAGTAGAGGTTGATGTTGATCTTAGATTCTGCTACCTATAACTGCCAGCACCTACCTTGCGCAGCCAATATACTTGGATCTCTTCATGATCTTCCTGCCTGCATACCTGCATTGTGCTTCTGTGCATCAACCAATATTACAGGCACATTATTTCTAAGCCAATGAAGGAGTATAGGTAGTGTGGTTGGCACTGGGTAACCATTATAATGTTGCTAAAGAACCGACTATTTCTGCTCTGACCGCAATCTTTTACAGTACGCCCCATGCAGCAAGCTGTTACCTAATGTGGATGATGCTATGGAGGACATTTGTGGTGACTAATCCCATCTTCGTTCAACAACCTACACTGCAGTACTAGTACAGGTCTATAATAAGCTTTGCATCACTTCTGGATTGCATGTATCAGCCAATGTGTTATCTACATAGCAATTATTGTTATTTACTGCTAGGCTTAAGTGGTTTGCAAACAAAAACTTACCGACCATTGTTGCATGTGAGATATGCCTTCAGGCTCATAACGAATTTGTCTGAAGTTGTGAATAAAACTCCTGTTTAATTGAAAGCCAAACAAGTCTCAAATTAAAGGTAAACATTCAAATGCAGTGTTATGTTCACCTTGTACAATCTACGGACTAATGGTAATCATTCAGAATTATAGCTTAACGTGAATATCGTGAAAAGGGGAAAAGAAAACAGCGAGAAGTCAAACCGGGACAATGAAGAAAACATCTCTAGTTCATTCGAAAACAAAAAACATTCAAATTAAGAGGAAAATATTTAAAGCAGTTTTACGTTCATTTTGTACCGATTATCATTTAAAATTGTAGTTTACGTGATTAGCATATGTGATTAGCATATATGATTAGCATATGTGATTGTTAAAAGTGAATAGTAATATTACAGCAAGAATAAGCACGTAGCGAACCACACAATGACACCTGCTAGAATTGTGTCTAAAATTATTAATGGTTCTCAGCCTTGAACCTTTTCAATTATACTGGCTCCAGACATTGAAACTCTATTTACCCCTTCACAGGTCTGCATAGTCTGTTCTGACTTTTATCTCTTTGAGAACAAATTTCCTCCATGGGTCCTGTAACTGTTCTAGAGCGTGATCTGCCATGGTCATAAGTCTGCAAATAGGTTGTGCTTTGCAGGGTCATCGTTTGACAGTTAGCTTAGTGTGTGGATTTACAGTGGCGCTTTGGAAGTGGCTAGATTGAACAGTGGCGCTATGAAAGTTGTCAGCTTGAACTACATTGAAATAGATTAGATCTGATCTAATCAGATTAGATTAGTCGAGTAACGCTTCTTTAACATCAAAGATCATTTGATAACAAAATGCTGATTAGACTGCTAAAATTTCTGCTTTGTGCGTCAAAGAAAATAGGGAGATTCCAATAATATGGATAGCCCAAGTGAAATGACGTCTACGCGCTATACGAGCGTTTTATTTAAAGTAATAATTTAGCCTTACCTCTTGTGAACATCCACTTCAGTGAAATATTCTAGTGATTACTTGGTAATTGGAAGGCATCGCACGACTTACTATTCTAAATTTAAATCAAATTTGAAAAGCTAAAGTTGAAAGGGTTACGAATATAAGTAAAAGTTGTCTTACGTTCATTAATTTGGAAAAGCTGCATTGGCTACGTTTGGATGAATATTGCAATCCTGTAATACAAATGTCAGGTAGATAACAAAACTACAGTGGCCAAACTCTCACTGACAACCAACTTAACTGTGCTCACAAGACAAGTTCGATTAGAAACCACTTGAGGCAGCAAAACATGTTTAAGGCCGTATAAGAGCCATAGCTTTCGTGCTCTCTCTTTCTGGCCTTCGTTATGTTTCAGGCCTCTTCAGTCAGGATAGCCTTTGTAGTAGGCCGACGAATTCACTGCAGGCTGCTACGATAGTGCAACTAAGTGTTAACGGCGACACGCCTTAATCATAGGAAAGGGAGAATCAGGTTTTGCTAAAATTAGCGAAATATGTGTTATTTCTATGCAAAACTGAAACATTATTATTAAAATATAATACAGCATTAGAACATTTTGATTTCCAAATGCACTGCGTAGCTGAAATGGTACGGAAAGCCATGGTGCATAAGGAAACTGTTTTAATTCTTATTTTAAATATGGAAGAGGCAAAGAAACCAATTTTAAAATAATTGAAAACCAAAACGTCCAGCAGTTTATGACATAGATGGATTATCTAAATTTTCAAATTATTTAGACTCTTACTCTGGATGAGAATCTGTTGGTTGGGCTCTGCTTGTGGGAACTGGCCACTGGTGACGTTTCTAGTCACCTGAACTATTTTTGCATATTGATGTTTAATTATGTTGAATGTTTGGTTCTGATGATCCAAGGAATGAGACAAGTGATCTGAGTATCTGAGTCAGCCAACTTAATGTAGTTTTTTCAATTTTAGTTTTAAGAATGATGTCCTAATATTTCAGGAAATGAAATTTTGTCTAAATAATTTGAAAATTAAGATAACTATCTATGTCATAGTTTCTGAACCGCGTGGTTGTGCTTGCATAGTCGAATTTCGTGAATTGCATGATGTTTTCCAACATCAGCATCATGTGTAGGATATATAAATCCCATATGACAGCATTTCCAAATGGGCTTCATATGTCCTACATATGACACTGCTGTTGGGTTAGTACCATCTATTTTATTCTGCGTTTTTTATACTTGAATATATGCAGCATATCTTGTTAGTTCGCCTTCTGTTTAATCATCTACATGCACTATTGTCTTGTCTTGTCTTTAGCTATCTTCGATCCAAAGATAGATAGCTGAATACATGTAGCTCACCTGTCAAGTTGTGAGCCGCACATGTACTACACTAGAAGACAAAACAATTCAAAATAATTTCTATATGCACAATGTACGATGTGCAGTCAAAAGATAAATCCAAAAGAGTATTTATAACTTACAGTTATGGATGTCATGGTTAATAGGTTGTTAAATCATTTAGCAATTTAGAATAAGCAATAATCGAAAGTCTCAAAAAATTTACCTCATGTTACTGAGGTCGATAAAGACTGATAGTAGCGTTGCAATACGGAATCAAGGTCCTGTCTTCAGTAAACAGTTCTCTTCGACTATGCTTTTGTTATCAGCTGGGCAGTTTACTTTAGGGGCATTAGACAAATTTGATATTATAACGACAAAGAAACGAAAAGCAGTAATGACAAAGTAGGTCTATGAACACATGGTTCGATTTGAATTTTACTCCGAATAGTCGAAAGCGTATAATATCCTGCAAATCCTTCTTTGACCAGCGAAAAGTTATATATGTTTTTCTCAGTTGCATACTGTGTACGACTTTGAGTAGTACCGTTGTTTCAGGTCAACTTAAAACAGTTTGTCTTTGGCAATTATGGTTCTGATGTATGTATGTATCCAAAGACTTTTAGAGCGCATTTTAAGAACATCAAAAAGGCGCTGCAACATTACTATCTAGCAGTTCCAAAAAGGTGCATCATAAGCTAGACTGAGAATGTTTCTTGAACTGTTTTTTGAGGCGGTAAAGTTCAAATTTCTATTGGAGGTTGTTCCAGAAGAACGGTCCAGTGCACGAGAAAGCACGGTATGTCCAAACCCTCGTACGGCAGCGCGGAACTATGAGATCTCCACGGGCCACTGAGCGCAGCGTTTGTCGACCCACCTGGCTCGCGACAGGAATAAGAAGCTCCCTGATGTATTCTGGAGTCGAGCCGACTATCGAAGCCTTCCTTAAGAGAAGAATCTTGAATTGAATTCTCTTCTCAACCTGGAGTAAATGCAGTGTATCTCGAGTATAGTTCGAGATATGCCAAAAGTTTGGCAAGTTGGCCACAATCCGAGGGAGGGGCAGTTGAGGACAGACTGAAGCTGGCGAATTCGAATTTCGAAACTTTGGCAGTTGGCTGATGTCGCTAATATTCTGCTATTGCCACTCCATTCCAGTCAAGTTTAATTATGTTTTCCGGCATTTTAGTGTAACTGTCATCCCATCGGTTTAACAGAGAGCAGTAGTCTTCTCGTCCCTTGGAAGTGGAATGAAGTCCCACTTCACGACGATTGATACACAGACAAGAGGAGTTGTCCCCGTTGAAAGTCTGGAGATTGTTGTAGATGGTGAAAAGTTTATTCTGGTAGGCGTAGTAGATGAACCATTGTTCCCACATAGTGTCCGCTTTTCCTTCCTTTGCTAGATCCTCGTACCACTTCGTCGGCTCTATTCCTGGTACCGCTGGCACAAACGTCGGATCCTGGATCTGAATATGGTACCAATCCTGAAAGTTTCTCCAAACTGCAGGTTTGGGCGAGAATCCCCAAGTCCCGATGCATTTGTACATGAAGACCGTTTCTGTCTTCGGCGCCTTCAGAGCAGTGTAGCTGCCACTGTGTGATTTCAATTCGTCACTCGTGAGACTAGCGCCGGCGAAGTAGTTTTGCGAATCGTAACTCTTATGCACAGCCTTAATCCATCGGTAGATGTACCTGGAAACGCTTATATCATCCTCCAGAATCAACGCCAGTTCCTTGGCATCTTTGGGTCTCCACGTATCGATCCACTGTCCGTAGATTCCTGCATGTGCCGACTGAACATGAACTCGGGTCGGACCACGTTTCCAACTGTACTTTTTCACAAAGTCCAAGGTGCGTTTGTGGATCCGACCTTTATAATCTCTGTCCAACCATATCTCCAGCGATGCCCGATCGCCGTCTAGCTCCAAATCCTCTAAGGACTGTAGTAGCTTACCGAGAGACCTTGGCCTGTTGAAGGTGATGACAATAATGCGAAAGTCGACCTCGTCTTCGTAGACGCATGGAATACCTGCAATGCATTTCGTGTACTCTTTAGCGTCGTCATACATATATTCGTTCGTTAAAAAGTAGTACGAGAATAGGAAGATGATGCTTGTTACAGAAACGCAGATGGCGACTAGTTTTCTGACTGGCGATGAGCGAATAACTGCCATCGGGCAGAAAGCTTTTCAAGACTCGGTAAATTAAGTGGCGTCTTTCAACATCAAAACAGCATATGAAGGATGAAGTCACAGCGGCACGAAACGACAGTAAACCTATAACATGTAAACATTAATGCAGTTATAAAGTTTCTTTTGTAAAATGATAAAGCAAACTGTAATTTTATCTGAGAAAATGTGATTTGACGAACAGAACACAATGCATTGTTGTTCATATTCTGCTTCGGAGCTCAATTCTAAGTCAGCCGAGAAAACATGAAGCACTCAATAAATCACAGTCAGTAGCCTAACTAAGAGGGAGGGAGACGAGTGATGTGGCCGCTTCGGAGGGCACTGTCTAAGAGGAGGCAAAGAGGGAGGCCAAATACCAGGTGGTACGGTAGTCAACTGGTTACGGGTTCAGCTTCTACTGAAACTGTTACTGTGTACAGACCTTGAGCAAATCCTTCACTCACAATTGCTCAGCGCCATCGATTGATGCTTAGTCATTAGATAGTGGCGTTTAATTAATGGAGAAATAATAATAATAATAATGCCACAAAAAATTTGAATGGTGCTTTCACACTCCCTCTCTGCCTCTCTTCGACTCCATCCTTATCTCACTCATTCACTCACTCACTCACTCTCTCTCTCTCTCTCTCTCTCTCTCTCTCTTTCTCTCTCTCCCTCTCTGCAAGAAGAAATACTGCGCGTGTCAAATCGAAACTTCATGATAAAAAAGATAACCTGTCTGTCAATGACCATTACACTTTTAAAACCCAAAGCGCAGTCCCCTCACTGAGAGAGCAGAACGAAATGAGTGAAGCTTGGATTATTCTCCAACTGGACTGCTCAATTACATACCATCAATGAGATTAGATGCAAGATGGCGCTTTGGGCGTGTGAACTCCGAATCGTCTCGGCATCTTGTTTTCTTATTTTTTACTATCTATATCTAGTTTTAGTTCAATTTCTTAGTTAAACTTTCGTCGGATATTGGATTTACTCTTCGCTGTTGTGTTTAACTACGAGTTTCGTCACAGTTACACGGCTGCTTGCCCTACGATTCGTTCACTTCTACATGGATACGCCCCCTTGTTCGTATTCACGTGACCTAATTTTGGCTTTGCGCTCGCCAGCCCTACGCGTCCCACGTTCTACACGAAAGTTATTGTTCTTCTACCATATCTGGAGTCGCTCGTCTTCTACTCGCCGTCCTCATCGTCTTCGTACGGCCTTGCCTGAACGGCCTTCTCCTCGTTCGCTACCAGCGTTGGGGGACGTGTGCCTGCCATTGCAGACTCAGGCCGACTCGTGTTCGTCGGCTCCGACTGATGTCGCACCGGTCTGTATTCTGCCGGATTCACTGACGCCGGCTCACCTGGTCCATTCCAGACTTCGACTGGTTTGCTGCCGCCACGTTCTTCACCGGCTTCGTGTGACCTTCGTCCTCCGTCCGGTACCTGTCCATCGGGTGATGGAGTTCGTCTAGCTACATGGAATGCTCGGTCCATACGAGACAAGTACCTCGCTGTTGCTGACATAATCTCACCCGAAGAAATCGATCTATTCATTGTCACTGAATCGTGGCACCGCTCTTCACAGGACACAGCTGTTCGTCGCTCAGTGCCCCATGGGTATTCAGTTCTCGACTGCCCTCGACTCGCTACCTCGTCGAAAGCGATTCGGGGTGGTGGTCTTATCCTGTACCACAGAGACGGTTTGCGAACGCGACGGATTCCTCTGTCCTCATCTCCTACCGCATTTGAGGTTATTGCGGCCTCTATCTTTTCCCTCTATGGTCCTCTTACTGTTTTGGCCATCTACTGCCCTGGTTCATCGTCACCATCATCGCTCTTCTTCAGCGAGTTTTCCACCCTCATGGAACAGTTCGCTGTCTACAACACCCAATTGGTGCTCGCCGGAGACCTCAATCTACATCTGGAAAATTCTTCTGAACCTGCCACTCTTCAGTTTCAGGCCATCCTTGATCAGTTTGGCCTCGCACAGCATGTGACATTGTCAACACCGTGGTGGTGGCTGGCTTGATATCATTCTGACAAGAGATGACTGTATTGTAACTGATCTTCGAGTTCATCCACCTACTCTCTCCGATCATGGTCGGGTAGTCGTCACTGTTCCGTTCCTTCATGAGGTGCCGCTCTCTACTGCCCATTGGGTCCGCCGGTGGCGCGACTTAGACTATGATGCCTTCCGTGCTGCTTTGCTCGAAATACCTGCCATTGATGACCCTTCGACTGTGGCTGAGCTACCGTTAGGTGATTTGTTTGCTGAGTATGATATGGCCATGAAAGACCTTATTGATCGTTTTCTTCCTCTTCGCACCGTTACCATCCGCAGCTCCTCCCTGTCTCCGTGGTTCGACGCTGAGTGCCGCTCCCTGCGTCGCGGTGCTCGGCGCCTAGAAAGAATCTACAAGCGTTCCGTACTGCTCTCTGATCGATCGGCCTGGGTGCACCACGTCCGAGAGTTACATAGACGCTATAGACAGAAGGAAAAAGAGTACTGGGAATACAAGATTGTCCACCACACTGGTGATCACAAGCGGCTCTGGTCTACTCTTAACGACCTATCGGGTCGTCTACGTTCCTCCGCTGGTGCGGTACTACCGTCCTTCACTGCTGTTGACTTCGTTTAGTTCTGTGCGGCCAAGATTCGCTCCGGTCGTGATGCTACTGCTGGGAGTCCTCCGCCCGTCCTGCTACCGACGGCTAAGCGGCTTTCTGTCCTTCATCAAGTCTCTTCAGATGAGTTGATCGACTCATCCTTGCCTCTCGACCAAAATCCTGTGAACTAGACTCTCTACCGCCGTTCCTCATTCAGCATTATATCGAAGTTCTTCTTCCCTTCCTGACTCTCCTCTGCAATCGCTCACTGGCAGAGGGTCTTCTACCTCCGTCTCAGAAGAAGTCCATCGTCATTCCGGTTCTCAAGCGTGATGGCCTCGACATCTCGGACTTGTCTAACTTTCGACCAATATCTAATGTTACTTTTTTGTCCAAGGTCATTGAGAAAATTGTATCTAGTCAGTTAGTTACCTATTTCGAAACTGATGATCTACTACCTGTTTCTCAATCTGGCTTTCGTAGATTTCACTCTACTGAGACATTCTTGACTTCTGTCTGATATATATGGTGCCATAGATCGTTCTCAAGTTACCTTACTTGCATTATTTGATGTTAGTGCTGCATTTGATTCGGTCGATCATGCTATACTTTTGGAACGTCTGACTATTTCTTTTGGTTTATCTGGCAACTTTCTCGATTGAGTGGCCTCTTTTCTATCTGAACGCATGCTCTGTGTGGTTTATGGCCCATCCCGCTCACCTTGGGTTCCTTCCTTGTTTGGATTGCCTCAGGGGTCAGTTTTGGGTCCCTTGCTTTATATACTGTTTACTGCTGACCTTGGCTCTTTGCTAGCTGCGTGCTCGGCTTCAAGCCAGTCCTATGCCGACGATGTGCAGGCCTATGTTCATTGTTCTGCTTCTGATGGCGCAGCTGCTGTTCGAGCTGTGTGTTGTGCTTCTGACTCCCTTGTGGCTTGGATGTCTTCAAATCGATTGAGATTGAATCCTTCCAAGACTCACTATATTTTGTTGGGCACTAGGCAGCAATTGGCTAAAATCAATATACCTGTACTACATTTAGAGTTTCCTCACATCACCTTCTCAGTCACTGTTTATGACCTTGGCATTGAGTTGGATCAGGAGCTCTCTTTTAAGGCTCAGGTACATCGTCTTTGTCGTAGTTGCTACTACCAGCTACGGCAACTTCGTGTTGCCTCACGTTCTCTCTCAGTCACCTCATCTAAGACTCTGGTTCATGCTTTTGTCACTAGTCGGTTGGATTACTGCTCTTCTTTTTATGTTGGACTCCCGGATGTACGGCTTTTGTGCCTGGAACGTGTGTTGCGGGCGGCTGCACGGCTTATTGGTGGCATCTCTAGGTTTGGTCATGTCTCTGATTTCATGCGAGATGAGTTGCACTGGCTTCCTATGAGTCAGCGCATTCACTATAGGGTCATCGTCTTTGTTTGGAACTCCTTGTTGGGTATTGCCCCCTCTTACTTCAGGGAGCTTTGCCTACCTGTCCGGTCCAATTTGGGACGTGCTTCTCTTCGCTCCGCTGCTAGTGGTAATCTGTTAGTGCCTCGTGATCGCACCTCGACCATGCAGCGTCGTGCTTTCTCTGTTGCTGACCCAACCCTCTTGAATGGACTTCCTGTTACTCTACGTCTTCTGCCCCGGGATTTTACTTCTATCTTCTATTCTTCTCTTAAGACTGTTCTATTTCGCCGAGGTTGGTTTGGGAGCTCTTCTGAGTAGTTTTCTTGAAGGGGCGCTATATAAATGTTCTGTATAAATTAATAAAAAAAATAAATAAATTAGAGACACGAGCCACAGATTTTCAGATTATGTTGTCATTACCAGTCTCAGTCTCAATAAATACTTGTGAATGTTCTTCTAGTAAAACGAAACTTATTAAATCCTACATGTATTTACGGTCCACAATGTCACCAGACAGACCAACACATTTCGCTTTTCTTTCCATTGATAATGAAGTAGCCGGTTCCATCAATTTCGGTGAAGTTCTCAAAGGCTTTGCAGCTATCAAGGCTAGAAACGTTTTGTTTTGAGTTGTGGCGTTATAATATTATGTCGTCCATTAATGTTCAAAACTTGACGTTTCTCTAAACTAATGTTCTTCGTTAAAATTCAATATTTTGTGGAGATGGGCGATTGCCATCACTCGCTCCGGGGGCCAAAATACTTAGCTACGCCACTGAGAACAACAGTGCCCTTAGACTTTTCATTGCTTAAAAGCAAACCTGAATACTTAGGCTGATTGGGGAGGGACCGAGTTGAGATCTCAAGGACTGTAGTTCTATTTTCATTACCTGTGTTCTACTAAAATTGAGGGATAGTCTTTGACAGTTTTAAGTTTAGGCTATGGAGTTCTTCATGTTTCCTACGCTCTTGATCTCTGGTATTTGATTAAATGTTACAATTTGTTTCATTGTGACCCTTGTATGAAAACCACAATAATGCACTTTCATAGCAAGTATTGAGCCATATGATGTTAGCAAATATATTGATATTGCACAAAGCTACACCTGTATCTTTCTCTGGTGATAACATTTTATTGATAACACGTGTTGATAACACGTATCGCCTCCGCCTGCCAACATAGCAGGCCTAGATAATTTGGACTACCAAAATCAATCGTTGGTTTCACTTGAAGCGCACGGTTTGCTTTCAATCGACTGCGTATTCTAGCTTGTCTAACCAACTCTGTATTAGGACCTCAGACATAGTGTATACGCTTGACGGCTTTTGACGCGAAGCTGTGGGCTTTGATACCAACGCAGGCTTGAAAGTAAAGTGCATGCATTGCTATGTCTCTAGCAGTCAATGTATTGATGTATTGTTCGCGCTGGTCGATTCAAGCAAGGCCAAATGCAAAAATGAGCCTATATCTGTGGAAAATAACAGACCTCAGTTATCCTTACCGAAGCCACATTCACGACCATACAATCACAGAGAGGGCAGGGGCAATTCGGCTATGCCCCATTTGATTTTGGGCACGCCAATTAATTACAACCCAAACTAGTTCGGGTAGTATTTCTCACTAAATCTGTAAAGCAAAAACGGAAATTAGAGAAGATGGAAATGCAGGAAACTAAAGGAAAGATTCGCGAAAGTATGGATATGTTAAGAAGTCATTATAATTGTAATAACGACAATTCGTATAGCAGCATAAGGAACGATTTACTTTATGGTGTTGTAGCCTGGTATGAATTTAATGTATTTGCAAGAAAGAAGATGACGACAAATCAACGAAAGCAAAAAGAAAGAGGATGTCAAATCGCAGAAAGCAGAAACCACATGAATGACTCAAACCACACGAGCAATTCTTTAAATTTGAAAATTCCTAAAATATATGTTACTTTCGTAAAAGCAACTAAACAATTGCTCTTTAAGTATGAATTAAATTAAAACATAAATTAAATATTAAGACTCTGATGTTTGGAATTATGGAAGGTACGAACAAAAGAGGCAGACCACATCGAGAGTGGGTGGATGACATTGAGGAGTGGTGTGGCGCGGACTTGCAGAGACTGGGACATGCGGCTCAAAACAGAATCGAGTGGAGACACATTGTGAAACGGGCATCGGACACCTACGGGCATTGAGCCCACGGTTATTGATGATGATGATGATAAATTAAAACCTTTCTATACTGAACTTTATAGTTACTAAAGAAAAGGTCTTGATTAACCTAAGCAACGAAATTAAGCAAGATTGGTTTAATTACTGGCTTCGTTTAAAAGGATGAGCCTTAAAACATTGATTAAATACATTTTAAAAGATTTGTATCATTGCAGACTTTTACAGTGGAAATTACGACCGTAAAAAGATCAACAACTTGTATGTTCAATCTAATGAATAATACTTATTTCGTTAAAGTTTGATTAATTTGCAGTTAATTTGCGATTATTTTTAATCGATCGATTAGTTGAGATTAAAAATTTTAATCGGAGGCAGTACTGCTAATTATCATTGCAGGCATGTTGCCTAGCGTGCATGAATGGCAACAATTAAGCATAAGCAGGGCGCATATGACACTCTCTGCATTTAAAACTTCTCAACGGATTGGTTTAAAATTAAACGGAGATGATTATTTTGGCGAATTCAACTAAGCAAAGCTTGCGGAGATTGAGTCACCGGGGTCCACCCACCAACTCCCGATGTATGCGACTGCATAACGCCAGCTGTGCCTACACTTTTAAACTGGCTTTTCAAAAGCAATGGTGTTTCTGGTTCTGTCATGGCGTTTATAATATCATTTTGTACCGTCTCTGAATGTTAGGCCAAGATGCAGAATGATAAGGCTTACACTGTTCCAAAGCAGCTATGTCGCTTCAGAGCCAATTTATGTTGTTCTACAGCCAAGAGACATGGTACAGAAAATATTAATATAAAACTCTTCGCAGTTTACGAATCTGTGTTAATGGCAAAACCTTAGAAACGACGCGTGTGAAACAGAAAAAAACAAGCATCGATATTTTTAGACATGACTGCTGAGCAGATGAATTGTAGCAGGTTTTAAAAGTATTGGTGATGAATAGGTCTTTTTATTGTCTTAGGTGTGTCATTTCTATTTTTGCCGTTAACACTCATTCTTTCATTCTATTTATATTAGTATTGTTGTATAAGCGTTCACAAAAGCAGACTTTAAACAAAATCTATTTTTAAAGAACCAAACGACGATAGTCCTAATTTTCTTTCAGTGGAGATCGTGATGTATGTTTTCGAACGACTGAATGAAATCAACCCACATATCTTATACTAACTGCATGATTGTTGAGTGTATTGAGTGTGTTTACTCGCGCCAGCTTCCACCTTGCTTGTGCAAATAGAAGACTTTATGTTTCCTTATTTAATCTGCACAATAGAGTCATAAAATTCAATGTAAACTGACTTATAAAACAGCAGTCAGTCAACCAGTCAGTCATTCAAGCAGTCACTCAGGCACCTAGCCAGAAAGCCAAAAAACCGTCAAGGCATTCAGACTCTGTCAGTCGATAAATTATTCATTCAGTCAGTCAGGTAGACAGGCGGTTAATCACCCAGCTATCCAGTCAGGCAATCAGCCAGTCATTTAGCCCGTCAGTTAGTAAGTCAGTCAGTCAGTCAGTAAGTCAGTAAGTTAGTATGTCAGTCAGGCAGGCAATCAGCCAGCCAGTTAGTCAGTCAGTCAGTCAGTCAATCACAAGCAGATAATTAATCTCCTGCAAGGAGGAGTATGGGATAAGGAGACCATGAAGCGTACGAATCGGTGCTGGAGGTCTAAAGATGATGGCGGCGATGGACGAAAAGGGGATTGTGATAGGTAGAGGTTTAGAAATATGTATTCTGAAAACACAATAAAACTTTCAGTCGATTCTCTTTGCTCAATTTGTAGTTAAATGCGGCAAGAACGATAATAAGCCTATTAGTTTTTAGCACAAGTGTAGATTTTATTAATAAACTTGTTTGAATTATATTATTTGTTTGACGTGTACGAACAATGTTATCAATATGTCATTAATAATGCAATAACTAATATGCTCACCTCTGTCATAAAACGAGATTGAGAGAGGGAGACGTGTATGATGGGCAGAGATCATAAAAGAAGACCGAGACTGGGATACATGAAAGATGGATATTGGTCCTCTGATGGGACAGTGGCTGAGGCAGCGATGGCTGATTGAGAGGTGAAAGTAAAAGATGAGAGGGAAATGAAAGAAGTTAACAGGGAGGGAAATTTGAGAGAAGAGGATTTCGCTAAACTGAATGTCAAATGGGTGACATCCGGACAACCGAAAGGTTAGATAACATTTACATCTCATGAACGGGTGGACCACGTGTAGTTAATGATCGAAAAGAATCACGGACTCACCGAAGGTCGCTATAAAATACGTGGTTATACATATTGCATACATATTAGGGGTTTGTTTCGCGATAATAAATTACTTGCTTGTCTGCTTATACAAGAGATTAAAGCAAATGAATTACCTGAGTAATTTAAAACAGTTATTTAACGATTAATTTAGAACAGAAATTTACCTTTGAGTTCGTTTTGCAGTTGCGGCTAATAAATTCCTTACAAATGTACATCTGTGGACGTCAAGACTAGGCCTAGCAACTTCACTACGACTGCCTCAGCCGATGTATGAAGCATGACCCACATAGGCGAAAAGCGTTAAATAGGCTCACATTCAGATAAACGCAAATGTCCAAGCTGGTGTATTTACTGTATACAGGCTGAGGAATGTAGGCTAGGGAGCAAAGGGCAAGCCTTGCAAGCGCACTGGGAGTTCTAATACATTAATATGAGACGCACTAGTACCGCGTTCGAGCTTTTCTACTCAGACTTACATCAAAGCTTACATGGTCTGATTTTCTGAAAGGCGTTAATGTACATGTTTTCTACAGCGACCGTATAACTTCGTCCCTGCTAATTTTTTCAGTGAATTTATCTGGTGAGATCCTTCACAACCGCTGCTCGTTTGAATGAGTGCCACGCCATTTAAGGTCTCGTGTGCGGACCGTGCTAGCCCGAGATTCAAATCTCCGAAGTAAGCCACGACCGGGACGCGAACGTAGGTATATCTTAACTGTGATTTAGACGTTTATGTAAGAATAATAAATAAACGAATCAACAATACGTTTTCTCAGCTTTATGCTGAGAAAAGGTATTGCTGAAGCAGTAGGGCCTATACAAAGCGGTTTGAGAATGGCGTCACTTTCAGCGTGTAAACACACATATGGCTCTCGACATTTATCTTTTTCTCTTTATAATTCTTGGAAAAATTTCGCCTATCACATGTGTCTGAAGAAGACCATAATGAATTCTCAATAATGCACCAAACAGCATTAGTGTAGGATGTGGGTTTAAGCTTAGACGGTTAAGCGACTAACTGCCCCAGAACAACTCGATGTTTGACCTCAGGTGTTGTGAAATGCTTGGAGTAGACATTGACTAGACTCATATAATGATATCTGCATGTACCGATTTCTGTTGACGAATACTCAAAAGAATAAGCGAACAAATTATAAAAATCCAATTAATAACTGTCACCTACCTTTCACGATTCAAGGGTCGAGCAAATATTGAACGAAACACGCATTAGCCAATGCAACGAACTACACAGGTAAGGAATACGAGAAGTTGTGAATCAGGTCATTTCCTTTCTGTATATCCGAACAAAGCAAAGACGTGAAATCTCAATGCATCTAAATATGGCATAGTCATATGCTGGAGTGGTAATTCCTAAGAAAATAACACTAAACCCCTAGAATCAAGCTTGTATTAATGAGTAAAGTCAGGTTTAAAATACTGACGTTTCAAATGTGCCGTCATTATTGAATTTTCTGTTTTATACAATTACAAGTGAAATATATCGACCATCGAAAGTCAAAGAACTTATCGAATAGCCTACTGTATATGTTTATTTGGAACATGGATGTAATAGCAGGTCCCAGCTTTTACAAGCAATATGGTATTCGATGTTAATGTATTTTTCTATAATGTATTGAAAATTGACGCTTATTATGAGAAACGAACAAAACTTCAAGTTTAATTGGACATTATTCCTGCTGCATACTGGATGTTTACCTTTCCTACTTCTTTTACGTCTCATATTTTGTACCAGTTCTTCCTTGACTACTGGGATTTCAAATAATTACGTTTCTCAAGCTTTTTAACACTAAGCAGGGTTAATTTGTCATTTCTGTAACTTAATTTCATAAATATTTATCATATTATCGAATAGCGAATTGCGTTATTAGTGTGACACTTTCGAGTGCCTAATTTTGCCAGTATTAATATTATTACTGGCAATAATAATCAAACCGGATGTGTATATATATACATACATAAAGCTGGAAATTAGAACACGATGCTATCATGAAGACAGTTAATTAATTCATAAGCGTTCAACTAAAATTAGGTCTGCATTTCAAATCAGCGTCTCATTTTCAATACACCACAACAACTTTATGTTTCCGTATTTAGCATTCGGCCTACACAGCATGATAGCCATACACTCGCTCTCTTCAGAGCGTTCACTCATGTTCGTAATGATTAGTTTATGTGGTTGATACGTCTTTGCTTGCGGTCTCGTCTCGGAGGCCAAACGTCTCGGTCTAATCCCGAGTCCCTGAGTTTCAGTCTCGTCTCTGAAACTCTAGGTCGTGGCCTTGTCTCGAACAGCTACGCGAACGTCTCGGTCTATTCTCGGTCTTAGGGTGGGACTTCTTGACTCCTCTCTCGGTTTTGTTCTGAATGGTCTTTTATGTACCCGTGACATGTTCGTTCCAAGTTAGGTGTTAGTATTCACACCAGCAGTATTCACACCAAGAAACTTCAACGATGTTGTCTGCATGATCTCCTTTGTGATCGTATTCAAGAATTTGTATATCGCCACTTCAGGCGAAACTTCTCAGAGGTATTTTTGACCTGACAAGACAAGACCACTATATATCATACATATTAGACATTATATATAAAAATTGGTTAGAATTTATCGATGTTAACAACATTGTGTAAATTTACTTTTATCAAGACCCAACGACAACTTGTTGCTCGAAACCATGAAACCATTAATAGCATTTTATTCATCCATCCAGTTATTCATCCATACATAAATTTATCCATCCATCCAACTATCCGTCCATCCATCCACCAACCCACCCATCCACGCATACATACATACCCACATACATACATACTGTTACAGTTAGTTTAGGAATATTGAAAAGTATATCAGCTTTAGGTTAAAATAGTTTATTTCCCAAGATATTTACAAGTGTAACATGCAACATAGAAACAAGATGTCGAATTCAGACGGCGACAAAACCACCAAACAGCCTCTCAAGAAGAAGAAAGACAACGTCCACCAACAGATGGTGATGAAAAACAACTCACAAAGAACCAAGAAGGCAAAACGGTTCAGAAGAAGCAAACAAGTCAAACGCAGGGAGACTTAAACATGTCTGGCCAAAAGACACTGAGAAGAAAAACTTTCACGCAGGACCAAAACGAAAATCAAGTCTGAGCTTAACTTAAACACAACACCTTTATAAGGTTGGCATTCCCGCCAGAAGACGTACAACGTACAAAGACTCATCCTGCTCGATCTTATCATATTCGTCGTGTGCGACAATCTGAATACATTCATATATGGAATTCATTAATTCTATTACATTTCTGTTGCTAAAAGTAAACAAAGAACTTCAATCTATTTCAGTTGTCGGCCACTATATTTACGCAGAGGACAAAATATTTCACGTGGCATCTCGTGTGACTGACAACGGAGGTAGCCATGTTATAGTAAAATTCGAATGTGAATAGGGACTGTTCATTGTCATCGTTTGATCTGGTAACATTCCTATTCATAACTAAAGACGCAAACAGTTATCGAAAAAATGTAGCAACCGAAAGCAACCAAAGCAACGCAACCTGTAGAATAATAATATAATAATGCAAACAGAATGCTGTATCATGAACTGTTTCGAAATAAATAATAGCCAAAATGAGTTCATCGGAAGCCAAAAATGAGGCCGACTTTAAATATAATTTTAATATAATTTTAATATAGGTACAAACTTCACTATTGCCCTTTAAAATGCTAGCCTAATAAGTGTTTTTGTAATAACTTTTAAAAATATAACAGTTCTTTCTAATTTATATGAGAAATATGGCGGAACCATTTCTTCATTATTCTATTTTTTGAAGATGGTTGCGGACCGGCAACTGAGGGCTCGCGGACCGGCACCGGTCCGCGGACCACCACTTTGAGAAGCACTGATGTAGACATTCTATTGTCATTGCAATAGAAAGATTCTTCTTCGAAACGGAAGGTTGCATAGGCAACAACAGTTTTTTTTGCTTTTTGTTTTAGGCTCATCAGGAGAGGATGCAACACACCATGCATATACTCCGAGTTTGGCAACGTGTGCTGTGAGCGGCTACAAGTGGCTACATTGAAGTAGTGAAATCAAACGAACACTGAGCTCAAATATACCCATTGTTAGGAATTTGGAGGCGAAAACAGTTCCATCACAGCTGGCGGGGACGGTGAAATTTTATAGTAACGAGTCAACAGTAAAGACCTACCATATATTTTCAGGCAATATGAAATTCTTCTTCGGAGTGAACGTGGCCGATTCAGTCCTTGCTCAACATCAGGAAGGTTGTTATCTCCAGTATTGAAATTATTCCTTGGCAAATTAGGATGAATGTGATGGACTCCTTTTCCCCCGCATGTGTAACAAAAATGTGTTCCACACTGGGTGCACTTTATATGATTA
Source organism: Norana najaformis (assembly GCA_964023275.1). Taxonomy (NCBI): domain Eukaryota; kingdom Metazoa; phylum Annelida; class Clitellata; order Crassiclitellata; family Hormogastridae; genus Norana; species Norana najaformis. The sequence goes on from OZ029914.1 coordinate 15,311,690, forward strand.
CAACCGAGGTTCCTTTGAATGTATACCTAGAAATTTATTTAAACTTGCATATTATCAATACATTAAGCAAACACAACAAACAGGTCAGTTAAATATTTCTTATTGTCTCACATTAAGTTATTAAATTGTCGCATCGATCCGGAAACGTGAACTGATTAGTAGACAAAAAAGTTTGTTGCCAATTTATTACTTTCGCGAAACAGAATCGGATTCAGAATCGGATTCAGATTGGGATTCATATTCAAATTAGGATTCAAAATGAATTCAGATTAAGCTTGCGATTCAGTTCGGATTCACATTCGAATCCAGATTCACATCCGTTTTAAGATTCATGCCCGTAGCCTATCAGGAGACATTTGAAAGAAAATGAAACATTACTAAGATTGGTCAACTGTGATCCAGTTATAACATCAAGTCGATCTCAGGTTGAGTAAACGTTTCGCTGACTGTTGGATCTGAATAGTTATTTCGCGAAGTGCTTTTTCAGGCATTGAAGAATCAGAAGGACACTGGTTATTTTCATGATAGGGCATGGCTTGAGATATGGAAACTGAAGTACTTTTTGCCACTGCTTGTAATTAATTACATTGTTCCTATATCCCCTGCGATGGATTTTATATGTACATAACTCATCATTTCTTGTTCTGACATTTCTCCAGCTTTAATGCACACTTGGCCAATTTCTCTTAGACTTAAGGCGGTTTCTCATCATGTATCAAATCTGCCTTAGTCACATCTTAACTTAGAAAAGCTGATCTGGATGCTTGCAACCTTTCAAATCATAGGGCCAACTTCAAATCCAATAACTTTGAGCACTAAAAACTGCTTTATAAAATATTTGGTCACTGCGCATAGTATATTACTGCGTACATCAGTTTGACAACAAAAGATGCTCTAAAAAGTTATTTGAAGGAGTTATAGAAACAGAAAATTACATACAATAATACACACTTACTTACATATATACATGCACACAAACATGCACATATACAAACGTACCTGACACTTTGGACATTTTCGTGCATTAATCTGTCCAGAAGAATAGCTTGAAACCCATTCCTTGAATGCACCATCGTCTCCAGATTGAAATTCGCTGCATGTTAAGTTCCGATGCCACGGAACTTGGCAATTAAAGCACCAGCACAGATCACATTCAGGGCAACTGATTCTGAGTCCATCTATACTTCCAATCGACACGTCAATATCTGTAATATAACTGCATCGCGGACATGTCTTTCTGTATGGATCCCGTTTTTCATTGGCGACAAATTGTTGGTATTTTAAGAAAGTTTTCCTTTCGACTGATCCTTCTAAGTCGCTCTCGTTTATATCGTGATTGCACCCATAGTTTGGACAAGTTATGTTGACCCTTCCAGTCTCAATGACGGCGGTGAGGTACTGTCGAAAACAGGTGGCACATATTTGAAAGCGACAACTTGGGCAAATTATGTCTTGAGTGTTGTTGAAGCAGACTTCACAGTTATGCTGGCTATTAATAATAGAACTTACTTCTTCAAGTAACGTCGATGGTCTTTCAAATTGTTCAGTGGCTAGTTCTTTGCAAGCTGAAACACAGGAAGTGTCTGATTCTCCTAAAACAAGTGGCTCAACTTGAAATTCATCTAGATCTTCGCCTTCATATATTGGATTTTCCGATTCGCTCTCAACTATTCTAATGGATGTTTGATTTGCAAACGATATCATTTCAAATGACAGTAACGAAGTTTTCTAAATTAGTTGTTTCCGATCTGAAATACCGAATCCTGAATCAATCTAATTCATCAATATGAGTGGTATATGATAAATACATCTGTGACACGTATGCTACGAACACGGCATTGTGAGGCATCAAAAGCCACACCTAAACTAATCAATTAAATTTTAAATTAATCCAGTGAACCTTTATCACAAACTTGGAGCATAAGACATAATGTTTAAAATTGAACTAACTGGCGTTAAGCACTGCTGTTTTACCAGTGTTTACGTTATTTAACTGCTCTAACCGTTCATTATTGATTGTGGAATGTCTCAAATTTTTCTTTAAGTGGAAACATGGAACTTTTTACACTGAAATATACAGCAGTAAAAATTTTGAATATAATAGAATTTCTTTAAAGTGCACATAACGTTAGATTAATTTTAAAATTTCATCTATCTTATTCAATAAGTGGATTAAATTATCACAAAAAACTTATGGATTATGAAAAAAATCCTAAGACGAAATAGACCTATTGGCCAGGTAGTAAGAATTGCCTTTTAGAAGGTAAATTGAATAAAATAAGTACTAATATAAAGACGATGAAGACACAACTAAACATACCTCTTACAATGCAACAACACTTGTTTGCACTAATAGGAAATTGGTCGTAAAGGTAAAAATATAACAGAAAAGTAAGCAACCCGAATTATAAAGCTTTGGTCTTCCTCACCCATGAACAGGTAACTTCTCATGCAAAGCATTGAAGCGTTTACTGCGCAAGTAACCGATACTGTAAGTTGGATCTTTAAACGATAGTTTTCTCTCATGAAGTCAATGCGTCACTGTTATAAATTCAGGAAGGATGATTCTAAGCTCGCGTTATTTCCATACGCGACTACTAGGCTTACAGCTCCATAGCCTACAGTTTGAATGAACAAAAGAAATGGGCCATTGCAGGCTCAGCTGAATAGGCTAGGCAGGAAGTCCATTAATGCAGAACAGTCAAGACGGAATATACGAATGGGACCCTACGCTGACTTAATTCTTGATGACCTTTGCATTTTGGTCTAGTTCATTTAGTAATTCTGACGCAGGTTGACTATTATGCACAGATATGTGGTAAGGTTCCGCAGTTTCAATCTTATCAGAACTGCCAAAGTTCAGAAGACGTCAGCTCAAGTCGGTCCTCATTTGTGCCGCCCGAGTAATAGCTAATCAGCCAAAGTACTCCCATGTATCCGAATATATGCTAGAAACGCTACGCTGACTCAATTGAGGAACAGATTCGTTTTACGATTCTCCTACTGGGTCGATTCCCGATGGTCGGCACTGCTCCTGAACACATCAAGAGCTTTATATTCCAGTTTTGAGTCAGGTTGGTCGCCGATAACTGGGCTCTCCTTCTCGTTAAGATTTACAGCTTCCTGGCCTTCGCACTTCATTGTGAGCTTATCAAATCTTCCACTTGGAACTATCTTCCTTTAAATAGACGTTATGTTTCAATTAATTTAGCTCAACGCACACTCTCAGTCATCTTAAGTTGCACTTGTTTAATTAAGCCAGCTAGGTAGACGTGTAAGCAGCGATTTTTGGAAAGTGTTTGAAGGGCGCTATATAAATGCTTACAGATCAAGGACTATTCTTCATCTCATTAATTTAAGCTTCACGGCCCTTGCAGCCTCTGCTGGCTCGGACTACTAATATAACACTGGCCAACACATAATTTGTTGCCTCAAATGTTAGAACTGTTTCTGGGTATATTTGACCTGCTGATTCCAGAAAAGGCACCAGTTTTCTCCCAGCAGGTCTAGTTTTCGAGATATAGAACATTATGCCATATACCAGTCCTTGCCTCTGCTCGCCCATAAAACATAAGGCTATAGCTATAATTATGTAGTGCTCAATTTATTATGTGATACACTAAATAAACATAATAGTACAAATACTTAAAAGAAAATGGTAGTACCTGAAACTGTACTTATATGATACCAAACAGAAAAAGTTTGTTATAAAAATTTCAAGTCATTCGACACCGAAGAAGCTCCTTTTGTACGATTTCCGAGTGTGGCATCTGCCGGAACAATCGCGCATAATATTCCAGCAATAGTCTGCCATCATGTGTGCATCCCATCTTCCTTGATATCGATTTTCCATTGTTTTGATGTCTTCGTGAAATCTTTCACCTTGCTCTTCGCTGAAGTCACCAAGATTCTCTGGAAATCAGCGATCTAAGTGACTGTGGAGATAATGGACTTTAATGCTCATGTTGCAGCCAAGCTTGTTGAAATGAAGAAGCATGTCCTCTACTAGTTGTGCATAATTGTCTGCCTTCTTGTTGCCAAGAAAATTTTTAGTTACAAGAACAAAGGAAGACCAGGCACAAGATTCGATTTCATTCATTGATGGTATGAAAAGTGGGTCATTCATAAGTTGCCTGATCTGTGGACCATCGAAGATTCCAGCCTTCAATTTTTCCATTGTAATTCCTGGTAACTTGTGTACTATGTATTCGAAGCATTAACCTTCTTTATTCAAAGCCCTGACAAATTGTTTCATCAGGCCTAGCTTTATATGTAGTGGTGGCAGTATGATCCTATCTCGTGCCACCAAAGATTCCTTGATTACATTTTGAGCTCCAACCACCATGTCTTTCCTCGAAGGCCAATCTTTTCTTGTCCAATGTTCATGCTTAGCTCTACTGTCCCAAAGACACAAAAAGCAGGGATACTTTGTGTAGCCACTTTGTTGACCAAGGAGGAAATTTACCATCTTCAAGTCTACACAAATTACCCATTGATGTTCTTTGTATTTTATCTTTTCCAGTACTAAAGAGATGGCATTGTACTCTTCTTTCATCCTGGTGGAGTGACCGATTAAAATAGAACCAAATTTGTTGCCGTTATTTAAAAGCACACATTTCAGACTACGTTTTGAACTGTCGATAAAAAGACGCCACTCATCTGGGCTGTAATCCGACAGACCAATTTTCTTCAATAAGTTGCTGATGTCATTACAGAATACTAGGTTGTTGTCTTCGGTAAAGAATGGCAGCAAATCCTTTTCTCTGTTTCTATAAATTGTAATTTTCGTTCCAGGCTGAAGTGCATTCTTTTCCTTTAGTCTGGACGCAAGCAATTCAGAGGACTCTTTGGAAAGATTTAAGTCCCTGATCAGATCACTCAACTCTTTTTGGTCAAAACGTTCACTGTGTGAAGTTGATTGGAAATCACTGTCACTGCCCCCACTTTCTTCACTTTCGTCATCTTGTCCGATATTGGACATGCAAGTGTCATCGTCTGAGAGCTGAGGTAGTTCGCGAAAAGGTGGAACTGGTACAATATCCGAATGCGGAACAGGTCTCCTGGCTGAAGGTATATCAGGGTAAGACAACTTGTGACGATTATTTCGATTGATGCCTATGATATTAACCATACAAAAGTAACAGTCGTCGAAGTGGTTTATCTGTTCCCTCCAAACCATCGGTACACCAAATTTCAGGCAGCTTCTCTTTCCAATTGTCCAGTGGCGCAATTGTTCAATACAAGTTTTGCATACTGTATGAGGAGCCCATTGCTTATCTTGATCTCCAAGTTTGACACCAAAATAACCTACATATGCTCTTTTTACAAACTCAGAAATCGGTTTCCTGTTTGCTTTTAGTGTGTATTCCCCACAAATGTAGCAGAATATGTCTGGATGGTTAATGCAGCTCCGTCTGGAAGTAGCCATAACCTTAAGGATGTTCGCATCTGAGGAATTAAATGACTAACCTAAAAAATAGTAAGAAGATGTAGTTATTTAATGCTCACATTCACAGATTGTTCTTGCGACCAACTCTTAATATGCCCTAAGACGACTGCGGCTGCTCTAGCTTTCAGGAGGCGGTTTATATAGGCTATAAATGCTGACTTCAGCATAATCTATTTACATAGTTCGAAGCCATGAAACGCTGTATAAGCACAAATAAATTCTAAATGAGGCCATGAATTTAGTGCTGAGTAAGCTGTAGGCTACGGAATAGTTATTTCGTTGAATCAGCAATATCTCAGCACGCGGCAAGATATGCTGATTTTACATTATAAGGATGTAGGCATTATATGAATCAGCAAGAATTATAATTAGCCATAAATAAAGCTCATTATGACATTTTAGTTTTGTCAAAGACATCGTTTAAAGAGTGGACTGGGTTTTCTTTACAAAATCGACGATATCTGAGAAACTAGACCTGATGCACTCAATCCAATGACATTTTCTGAATCAGCGCCCAAAATTACCCCAAGAACAGGTCTAAAACCGAAGGCAACAAGAAAAAAATTTTTTTCTGTTGGCCAGTGTAATCGATTTTCTGAAATTCGATCTTGTGTCTGATATCAGCTTGAATATGGGCACTATCACGAGCAAAGGCAATGAGAAAACAAACGTCATACTTGTGTAACAGTCATAAAGAGTGCAACAAATTCGAAGAATGCTACAAAAACAAAGCCAAGAGCATAAACTTGCAAATATTGTCAAAGGCGTTGGAATTATACTTGTAGAGATCGCCGAGTTTATAACCGGAAGCAGAATGTGTTACCTGTAGCCTATTCTGTAACCGTTTTACTTACGTGCAAGATGCAAGTTTCCTCCATATTGCTCAGTTGAAATAGAGGTTGAAGATATTCATATGTGAAAACACTAAATATTTACAGTCTTGATCGTTGGTCTACCAAGGCTTTCAACGCTCAGACAGTAATTGATGAACTAATAGATAAACACGTTAGCCCGTGTGTTGATTACGCATTAAGTGGGCTATAGGTACTAATATGTTAGTAAATCTTTGAAAATACTTTTCACAGAATTTTGTCCATTTTAGAGATAGGTAGTAGGCTGAGTTACAATTCATTACAGATCAAGGACTATTCTTCATCTCATTTGCTTCTCCAAAACATTGAATAGGCGATCACATCAGAATAAGAGCCAAGAAATTCATTCCCTAGAAGCTTTATATACTAAACTATTGGTAAGTGGGCCTACACTTCGCCCGTGAACTATTTCAACAGACTACTCTTCAACTTTCGTCTTATACATAAGCTACAAAATAGAGACATTTGTGAAATATAGGCCAAGAAATCTGACAATAGTTATTATTTTTCTATTATTATTCCTGAGTTTATTAAGCGCCGCTATCTAGTGACTAAGCATCAATCGATGGCGATGAGCAATTGTGAGTGAAGGACTTGCTCAAGGTCCCTACACAGTAACCATCACAGGGGATGCTCGAACCCCTACTCTCCGAGATACAAGCCGAGAGCTCTAACCACTGGGCTAACACAAGCACAAACAAACCAAACAAATTAATAATTACTGTCCAATTTTCGTGGCTTGTCACAGGTGGCAATTGTAATTGTAATTGTAATTGTAATCTGACATTTATAAAGCGCCACTTCAAGAATAGACTCATCAGAAGCGCTCCCGACCCGAACCAGTGAAACCACTGGCAAATAATACAGACTTCAGGCGCTTGCGAAACTGCGGAAGAGACAAACTGAGGAATACTAGCCGGAGCTCTCGGGAAAGGCGATTCCAGCTATTGGGTCCAACATAGGCAAAGCTTCTAGACTGCGCTGTAGCAGTGCGCATACGAGGGACAGTCAGAAGTCCAAGGGAGGCCGACCGGAGAGTGCTACGGCCTGGAACCAAGGAGACCGAAATGCAGAAGTCCTTAAGATATGGTGGAGCAGAGCCAACGAGACAATTACGCATAAGCGTTAGGATCTTGAACTGGATACGCTGCTGAATGGGAAGCCAGTGTAGAGTGTCCCGTATAAAGGAAGTTATATGGCCATACCTGGGGACGCCTCCAATAAGACGGGCAGAAGCATTGAGAACAGATTGAAGCTTGGAAATATTGACAAGTGAGAGTCCAGCAAAGATAGCGTTACCAAAGTCCACCCTGGTGCAGATAAGGGCATGAATTAGAGTAGTAACGGCATGAAAGGAGAGGGAGCGGCGGATGGTACGAAGCTGACGAAGGTGGTAGAAGCATGAGCGGGAGACACTGTTAACATGATCGGTCAAGGAGAGTTCCCGGTCCAGAACAACCCCAAGATCACGGACTTTGGAACAGAATTGAATGTCCGGAAACCTCTGGCGTAAGGATGATGAATCTATCTTTGCCAGCTGAGCACGACCACCAAGCCAGATGAACTGGGTCTTAGCAGAGTTCAGTCGGAGGCGATTGGAGGACATCCAGAGACCAAGGGCAGATGTTGCGTCAAGAATACTCTCAACCAGAGAGGAAGCCGCTTCCGCTGGGCCATGAACGAAAGCCTGAGTGTCGTCTGCATACTGATGGACAGCAACACCCATGGGAAGGAGAACCCGTGCCAGGTCGGCAGTGTACAGAATGTAGAGAAGAGGGGCCAGAACAGAACCCTGAGGAAGGCCAAAAGGTATAAGGGACCAGGCGGAACGTGTAGGCCCAAAGATAACAGAATGAGAGCGGTCTGAGAGGAATGACTGAAACCAAAGAAGGGCCGTATCAGAAATGCCAAAAGATTTTTCTAGACGCTCCAAAAGGATAGAGTGATCCACAGTGTCAAAAGCAGCACTAACATCATAGAGGGCAAGAAGAGTAACATGTCCACGGTCAAAAGCTCCAAAGACGTCAGCCAGGAGACGTGTAATAAGTGATTCAGTAGAGTGGAACTTCCTAAATCCGGATTGAAGAGGAGGCATAAGGGAGTTAGAGTCAAGGTAGTCGACCAGTTGGACGGACACACATCTTTCAAGAAGCTTAGAGAGGAAGGAAAGGTTAGAGATAGGTCGGTAGTTAGACATATCATTGGGGTCAAGTCCCTGGCGCTTGAGAGAGGGAAAGACTACAGCACGTTTGTGAGAAGCCGGGAGTGAACCCTGACCCAGGGAGGTATTACATAGCAAGTGTAAGAACGGAATTAAGTCATCTATAAAATCCTTGATAAAAAATGGTGGTAATAAGTCCAATGTCAATATCGCAATATCGATCTAATGCCCACATTTCCCTCATAAGTATACTAGACTACAAAAGCGATCCGTAAGCCTACATGTGATTCGTTCAATCTATGGAAATTTGAAGTGAAGCCAGCAAACAGATTATGGTTTTACTAAGCAGTATGAAACATTCAAAGGGTACAACAAAATTTCCACATCTATGTAAATCAGCAACTAAGTGTTAATTCTGTTCATGAATCACTCCCTCATTGCTGTTTGCTGCCGTCTAGCTGTCTGTCTGCCTACTTATCAATCAAAATTTCGTCTGTTCGGAATGTTATGGGAACTGTGTTTGCTCGACTAAAGTCCTTTCGTACCACTGTAAGCATCGCTATTTGAGTTGGCGGCTATTAATTATACAGTGGTGGTGGTGCTAGTGGTGGTGGTGCGAGTGGTGGTGGTGCGAGCGGTGGTGGTGCGAGCGATGGTGGTCGTGTCGTTGATCGTGTTGGTGGTGGTGATGGTGGTGATGGTAGTGATGATGATGATGATGATGATGATGATGATGATGATGATGATGATGATGATGATGATGATAAGTTCTCTGACCGAAGGCGGGTCCATTAGCTTTATGCCCCCCCGGAGATGAGATGAGTGAGTTGGTTTCCCGTCGCCTTCCTCAGAGGCAATTGTGTGTGAACAACTTGCCCAAGGTCGCTACGCAGTGGCTTGAGGCAGATTCGAACCCTCAACCCTCCGGTTGCGAGGCACCGGCCATACTAATACACCACCGCGTCCCACTCTAGTATTGGGGTAGTGATGGTGATGGTGGTTATTATACAGTGGTGGTGATGGTAGGGGATTGGTGGTTATTATTATTATTTAAGTACTCAATAAGTGACATTTCATCTAATGACTAAGCACGATTCGATGGCGCTGAGCATTGTGAGTGAAGGACTTGCTCAAGGTCTCTTCACAGCAACTGACTTAGAGAAGGCACGAACCCGTACTCTCCGCTTTACTCTCCAATCGACTACCATGCCTCACAGTGTTAGTGGTGTTGAGGTGGTGTGGTTGTGGTGATGTGGTGGTTACTGTTATTATTATATCTGCATTTATCTTTACGCCGAAGATAAATTCATGGTTAAGTTTCTGTGGAGAATGCTACATAAACTTGTAGGGGCGCCTCATAAAGCATTTCCAAGAGTCACCAACTGTTAGATAGCGTTCATTCCTTAACAGTATTCTTGCGTGTAACGGCTTATAAGCTAAACGTGCTCTAGATGTACAGTAGAACAAATGCTTGACTATGCCAACTTACTTGATTGCCTTCAGCCTAATGCCCTTAACCCTCATCCACATTGGTCATGAAAAGTCACGTTATTGCATACCTAGGGTCCGTCTGGACCCCAACGGTTAGAATGCATGCTTCGAGTGATATTTGCATTCCGACATCAAAACAGCCTAAGTTCTTCTTGAAACATAGTAACACATTATAGTTTTCATTAAGTAGGTCCTAACTTGTCATGGAAAGAATATTTTTATTACACAAATAAGGTACCCGGCAATGTTAGGTCTATATAATGAATGTAACAGGTCGCTCATCAAAGCAAACTGTTCAATTTAAGCTTAGTTTAATTCAAGAATTTCAACTGAATGAAGAAAGTTATTAAGTTAAGCACAAATCCTGGTTTAATCTTCAATTAATGTGTTTAGGGGTCGTCTGTTACATACATTTGGCCCACATAACGCCAGGTGTCGAGTGATCCATGCAGACATTTCTGCGGCAAAACAGTGCACTCTTGTTTGACCTTTCTGTCAGCACTGCTTGGAAAGATGTTGCAACGATGCTTTCTGGAAGGGTCTTTGCTGTCAATTTGTTCGTGAACCAGCTCACGGCCCAACTGTAACATGAATAGTCGACGACGGCGGCTCCCACTTCGAGATTTCCACTATGGACAGTTGCATACCCAGATAACAAGGGCTGCAATGCAAGCGACATCAACAATGTTGAAGAACAGTGATAATGGTCATCGTTTGCGTTTTCGTGTGCAGGAGTATGTTGCGGCAAGTTTGTCCATGTTGTCTACTCCGCCCTTCTTGGAATTGTAGTGAAGTATGATAAGAGGCTTGTGATCGTCATCTGCTGTTGCACTGTCATGATGCATAGAGGACAACAAGATGACAGCCTTTTCTTTTTTGGAACATAAGTGTAAGTTACAAAGTGTAATTTCTACAGAAGCCAAAAATTGTTGATTTTTCTTCTCTGATTTTTCTTGCATTTCATCTGGGATATCTGCCTTGTTTTTGCGAATTGTTCCCACATACGTAGTATGCTGTTCAAACAGCGTCTTTACAAGAGGCAGGCTGGTGAAAAAGATTGTCACCAATGATATTACGACCCGTCTTCATCCATGGCTTGGCGCCCCCCCACCCACGTGCTGTACCACGAATTGCTGTTCTGCCACGAACTTGTGTTGCAGGAAGTGCAGGTTCTTCAGCAGGCTCATAGTCATCACAGTCAACTTCTTCTTCGTCAGACACGTGATCAATTTCATCATCTTCATCATCCATCTCATTGCTGCTTTCTTCGTTGCTCTGAACGTCATCTTCTTCATCATGGAGTAGTATCTTCAGCACTTCAACAACAGTATAACTAGCACGTCTTTGACCCATTTTACATTGAAATGCCTAGGAACAGTTGCCAAACATTTAAGTGCTCCATCATTTCCTTAAAATGGGCGCCTAAGTAATTTTATTTACGATTTTTTCAATATATTTTCATTTGTGGGGTCCAACTGGACCACAGGGGTCTCTATGGACCCCATAGGAAATTTAAAAATTGTTCCTTTGTGAAACAATTTGCTGACTTATAAATTCATGCAGCTGTTGATCGATGAAGGGCTGACAATTACATAAAATAATAGCGTTATGCCATCAAGGGAACAAAAGTTACACATATTCTAAAATGGCTGGGGTCCGCTTGGACCCCAGGTATGTGGATGAGGGTTAAGACAAACCGATGGCTGAAAAACGAGGGCTAGGTAGAACGTTACACAATGTTAACTTTCCAGGCCTAAAACGCAGGCCTGACCACAGCCACTCACGAACTGTAGTCTAGTTATCAAGACCATTAAGCCAGACCTAACTTTAGATTTATCTTATTTATGCTTAAGTGCCAGGCTTTGGGTTAGAGTCACATTATCTTTTAACCACACACTTAATGTCTGTAAGCGTGCAGTCTATACTATTGGAATTGCTAACTTGTAGTGCTCTATTTAGATCATCTTGTTCCATTCACGCGATTAACACCGTACTTATTCTACTTATTTTACTTTACACAATTATACTAAGGACCGTTGTAAGCTTTTCATATCAGAAAAACCAACTCTCTACTATACTCGTTTATCGTCTTTACAACAATAGACGATTTAATGCGGTTTTGGTCAACCTGGGTATAAGGCAAGGAATTAGAAATCCGTTGATTTATTCTGTACTATTCTATTTAATTCTATTTATTCTAATGCCGGGCCAGAATTCAACGATGTCATTATCGTCAGTAAGGTTCATACGTGTTCGATCGATTAATCGACGCATCCATGCATCTATCCATCGTTCCGTCCGTCCGTCCGTCCGTCCATCCGTCCGTCTATGTACACATACAAATATACATACATACAATCATACATACATGTAACATACATACTTAAATTTGAAAATCGCCCCATAGCAATGGCTGCTCGATTCATTTGAAACAAACTCCCACCGGAATTAAGTCTGTCTCCCTGCATGACTTTTGTTACTGGACCTGGAATTGAATCTGACCCTTTCTGCCTAACTATTTTGCTTTGACTGAGCGCCTGTGAAGAAGTTGGTTGAAAAGACGTTGCTTTCTTTGGGCGCTGTTGAAATCTAGTCTTTACGATTAAGATTACAATACATACATACATGTTTATGTAAGATTAAGATTATGATATATACATTATTGATTGATTGATTGACTCTTTCATTGAACCCACAGTCAACATATCAGGTTACACATAAAACATACAGTTTGCCCGGATACAAAAGAAAGGCAAACCCAGGAGCGGTCAAAGGTCCCGCTTAAATAGGGTCGCCTATTACCGTGGTTAATGTAAGATGGCAATCGAAATGTAAACAGCAATTTTCATTATATAAGCGAACTAAATAGGTTATGTACAATCAGTACACAAATGAAACTGAAAATAAAACTATTTACAAGTCCAGTGCCCTAAACTGTCCCATAAGAAACTCCAAACAAGAACAAAAAAACTAATAGTTTGTATGAACAATTCAATTAGCAGTCAAACAGATGATATTAAATAGTGTTGCATCTGCCTTTTGAACAATTTCAAACTTGACAGCATACGACTGCTCATTGATAAAACGTTCCAGATTGAAAGACCAGTACATTTAATATTAAATAATCGAGTGTTGGTGCGAGCAAAACTGCCATAATAATTACCCTGAGTCCTGGTGAAATATGAGTGATGATCGGTAATGTTGAAGTAGCCATCAAACATACATGTTCGTGTTAGATTAAGATTACGATACATACATACATACATGCTATGTAAAATTAAGATTACGATGTTTATGTAAGATTAATGCTAAGGTACATACATACATACATGTTTATGACGGTAAGTTGGCCGCCAGTTTAGAAGCAGTATCATAAAGAATGAGCTAGACAGAAATTCAAAACAAACAGAAACAGAGGCCCGGAATTTCTAATGCTTAAGACCTTAATAGGTTGACACCGCAGTCATTCTCAATGGCTAACTTATGGTATAATGAATTCCTCGCATAACAACAGGGCTTAAAGCCGCGTTTTAATTATATCAACAATCCATAGCATTGAGTAGAAGAAAAGAGAGCAATTAAAGCGATTGTCTTGGCTGCATGGAAGTCGAATGAGTAAATTGTTTTCAATACTGCTCCTCTTCTGACTATCTACATAGTCCTATAGACATCGGTAGAGTCGCAGCGACAACCCCAGCCGTCTCCCATCCTTTATTAGTACAACTTCAATAAATGTCACAATATCCGTAAAATTGGACTTACGTTACACATGCACATACGGGAGACACTACTATTACTTTACTACTTATTTAATTGAAATGAAACAATCCATTTGACCAGACAGCCAATACATATACGCAATAACCAAATTAAAATGTCCTGTCACTTCAGTTGACTGACAATAGAGGATTAATTTTGATATGGCTGCGTATTAGGCTACTCGCTGTTTTCAGTTGAATTCCATTGGCTTTTTGGTGAAAAGACGAACAAAGGTATAAAAGGAGCTGCAATCAAACCAACTGTAAAGAAACAGAAGACCCCAAAACCTGTGCAAAAATATAAACAGAAACAGTGCACCACGACATGCTTCAGAATAATCTTACACTCTATCGTTGTCAAAGAATAATGCGTTAATATGAAGTCCAAAAGAATTAAGGTGGCTCAGGTCTAATTAATTCTCGAAATAAACTTCAAAATGAAACTGGTTATCAAGAACTTGACATAATTGATATTTTCATGGGTAAAAGTTTAACATGGATAATTTTCATTACAATTAATGAATAATATAAACATACAACCGAGAAGCCCCATTTTAATTCATCATCTCTGTTATGCCCCTCTCTACAGCGTTTCAGCTTCCACAAGACCTTGTCAGCCGTCTCTATTTTGGGCTCGTCTCCATGCCGTGTGTAGTCCGAAATTCAGCGGACGCAGGTCAGACTTCTTGTCCATGTGTGGCAAGGGAGTCCAGCTGGTCTGTGCCAACCTCCAGGGGGAGCTATTACAGCCCTCCGAGCTCTAGGATAGCCCGGTTCGCTCCCGCAATGTGCAATGTATCCCATCAGACGAAGCCCAATTGTTTAGATCATCTCTGATACTGGGATGTGCATCGTGCGTCGATAGACCGCTTTGTTGGAATGCGCAGGATAACTGTCAGGCACCACTGTTGAAAGACATCGAGCTTCGCCTCCAGATCCTTGGTTAGCATCCAAGTTTCGGCTTCATACAGGAGTACAGGCAGTAAGTATGCTTTTAAAAGGCGGAGGTTGGTGTTCAGCCAAATGATGGTATTCCAGTTTCCAGATTCATCGTTCATATTGCTTATGCCTTTACAAACAATGTCCAGGTCTGGCTGCCACTTTTGCTCTCAACATGAGAACCAAGGTAGGAGAAACAACGAAACAGGTCCAAAATTCTAACATAGACCCATAGGTCTGCCACTCCTTTAATTGCATTGAGATCATGATTCGGTCCATCAAATGAAGATACTTAACTTGTCTCTTAGACTATAAGCTCCGTATTTAATCGACACTATATGCTCTCGCGCGATTTTAGTTTAGCAATTTTACGCTTATGGTCTCATTAATTCATAAATTGATAGCAAATATCGATTGACTGAATAACAAATAATCTTGATTCTATAACAAGCATAACTTCTATCCATTGTAGCTAACCTGTGCAATCAAGCCAAACTGTCACAGAACACTCTGTAAAAAGAGTAAAGGTACGTACTTATGTTACTACCAATACGAAGAAAAGACAGTTATATAACATGAGGACAGTAAGGCTAAATTTTATAGTAGTGAATCAAGAAATGGACAATGCAGAAAGCTGAATTTAGTGGCAAACAAGCACATACA
Organism: Norana najaformis; assembly: GCA_964023275.1. Lineage (NCBI taxonomy): Eukaryota > Metazoa > Annelida > Clitellata > Crassiclitellata > Hormogastridae > Norana > Norana najaformis. The sequence continues at coordinate 15,327,023 of OZ029914.1, forward strand.
GTACTAACAGGGACTGATTCTACTTCCAGTGAGTGAAAAAATATTGCGCGTAGAAGCAATGATCTATGATTCATGAAGAAATACCTACAAATTTTTTTCAGGCAACTTCGGAATCTTGTTCGGAGTGGCGGTGGCTCGAACACAGTGAACGTGGCTGGTTGTTCAGCATGATAAAAGTTGTTATCTCCAACATAAATTTCATTTCCTGTTGTATTATGACTATGTATTCCTCTTTCCCCGCATTGGTAACAGAAATCAGTTCCACACTGGGTGCACTGCATATGATCGCAACCGCCGTTCTTTTGAATGTAGACCTAAAATTAAGTTAAACTTTCATCAGTTCAATAAATTTAAGACAGGTAAACGCAAAAAATCGGAAATATAGCTGTTTGGAGAGATTTACGTACTTCTTATCTCAGACTATACGAAGTAGTAGGGTCTGCTGACAACAATATTGTTTGCCAAATTTACTACTTTCACAATTCACACTGTGATTCGTGATCGAATTCAGCTCCAGTCTCATAATTGGATTCATATTAACTTTTGGACTTAGATTCATCTCCGATAACCATCAAAAGAAAGGTGAAAACTGATTGAAACCGTAATTGGAGATTCACGTTCGGAAAGGCTTCAAGTTGCCCAAATTCACCCTTGGCATGTTACGATGTTTGACTCCTTGCAATTGCTTAATCGAATAACCATGAATTGAGCATGGAATCTTAACTAATTACTGACTACATCAATCGGACTAGCAAAAAAGGATGTTTAGAGGTACTATAACGGCATTATAAATGTTTAATACATACATATATGCCACATACATACATGCATGCATAGACACATACATACACACATGGATACATGCCTACATGTACCCATGCATACATAAAAAAACATACATGCATACATATACAGTACTGTACACACGTAATTGCATACCTGACACGTTGGACATTTTTGTGCATTAATCTGTCCAGTAGAATAACATGAAGCCCATTCCTTGAATTCAACATCATCTCGAGATTGAAATTCTCTGCATGATATGCTTCGATGCCATGGAACTTGACAATTAAAGCACCAGCACAGATCACATTCAGGACAATTGATTTTGAGTCCATCCATACTTGCAATCCGCACGTCAATATCTGTAATATAACTGCAACGAGGACACGTTTTTCTGTGGGGATCCCGTTTTTCATTGACGACAAATTGTTGATATTTTAAGAAAGTTTTCCCATCGACTGATCCTTCTATGTCGCTCTCATTTATATCACGATTGCATGCATAATTGGGACAAGTTATGTTGACCCTTCCAGTCTCAATGACGGAGATGAGGTACTGTCGAAAACAGGTGGCACATATTGGAAAGCGACAACTTGGGCAAATTATATCTTGAGTGTTGTTGAAGCAGACTTCACAGTTATGCTGGCTATTAATAATAGAACTAACTTCTTCAAGTAACGTCGATGGTCTTTCAAATTGTTCAGTGGCTAGTTCTTTGCAATTAATACCTTTATCGTCGGTTATTGTGTTAATGGCGGGATTCATTGCCTTCTTCCTTAAAGAGTTACCATACAAGTTATTTGATTTCAACTTAACCGGGCACGAAACTGAATCTATGTTACGACGCATTTCTGCACAGCTGATGTTTCGATGCCAAGGAACTTGACAGTTAAAGCACCAGCACAGATCACATTCAGGACATTTGATTCTAAATCCATATTTAATTCCAAATGGCACGTCAAAAACTGTAATATAACTGCATCGTGGACACATTTTTCTGTAGAGATCCCTTTTTTCACTGACAACAAATTGTCGATATTTCAAGAAAGTTTTCCTTTCGACTGTTCTTATTTCTGCTTTTGATATGAGTTGATTACAATCCTGATTGGGGCAAGTTATTTTTATATTTCCGGAATTAATTTCCAATGTAAGATATGACTTTACGCATTCACTACAATATGATTTCTGACAGCACTGGCGGCAAACAACACCTTCAGCATTGCCCAAACATATCTCACATGTTTTCTCTATATTAATAGTTACATGGGCTTCAGCATGATCTCTCTTATTATAGCTTACGTTGAAAGAAGGCATACATAAGTTTTCTCTGTGTTTAAATGACCTATCGCACGTTTGCTCAGACGGGGAAGAGTCACATGTCCATGATGTAAGTTCCTTTACCTGATGTGGTCTTCTTGTGACAGGTTCTTCGGATACTCTTTTAAACACTTCTTTCAACTCGTTCGTATCGATAAAATGTTCTTTATTTGGTGCGGGAATTTCACATGATGTAAATTCATTAACCTTGGCTGGAACATGATCACGATTACCTGCTGCGGTGGATATTGGCTCATGAATTATTGATCTCCTCCTGACAAGTTCTTCGAAAACCCCTCCAGGCACTCTTTTGCACTCCACAGAATCAACATAATATTCCTCATAATGTCTCGCAGGATTTTCACTATTTTCCTTTGCACAACTGGACTTTGGTTCAAGTGATTTTCGTATTTCCTTATGTGAAATGTCTGACAATTTAATTGGTTCGCGTAAATCCGAATATTGATTCTGTAATGTTAAGTTGAATGACTCTAAATAGTCTCTATATTCATCACAGCTGACATCTTGATGCCACTGAGCTTTACAGATGAAGCACCATTCGAAATTGCATAGAGCGCAGTTGACTCGAAGTCCTGAGGTTCTGCCTTTCAACCGTTTTTTGCTAACTACTGTCATCAATTCACAACGCGGGCATGAATTTGAAGATCGATTAATTGCGTCTGAACTTTTGCTAGAAGATATTGCTCTAATACACCCGTCGTTAGGCCAGATTATCCTAATGGCTACCTCTGATTTCAGATGTTCTGCTCCAAGACGTTTTGATCTCACATGCTCTCTAAAACAAATTTCGCAATCGGATAGGTGACCATTTACATCTTGGCTACCATTATCCGTATTGCGCTGGAGCTCAGAAACGGAAGAGGCAACGTAATCACATGAAGTTTTTCTAATTGAAAACCGGTTCTCGTAGCCTTTCGGATAAGGTGTTCTGCAATTTAGTATTTCTTTTACAGATATGTAGTTGTCCTCCACACTGTTGTGCATTTTGATTATTTTACTGAAGTCGAGTTACTATTTTCTCAACACAGTTCAATATGCAGCTGAAATATTTAAGCTGTAGTATGATTTTGAAGCTGTAACTTTTCACGTAATTCGGTAGATCGGTCGATGAACGTTTGGAAAACTGTGTTAGACCAGACAATGAACATTAAGTGACACCAAATGACAGTTTTCTCGATTGGTTGTTTATGACCTGATACGCATGAATCTGAAATCCATCTAATTCATGAATATGAGTGGTATATGACAGAGATAAACATAATATACATGCATATTTGTGAGGCATCAAGGACCGCATCTTAGCTAATCTATCAAATATTAAATTAATGCAGTAAGCCTTTATTCAAAAAGCTGGAGCAAATTTGAACTAATTGGCATTAGACACTAGTGTTTTCCCAGGGTTTAAATTATTTGACTGTTCTAACCGTTCAATGACAGTAGAATGTTTTGAATAAATCTCCTAATTTTTCTTTAAGTGAAAATATCGAACTTTTAGACACTGTAATATACAGCAGTAAAAATTGGAATATATAGTTTTTCTTTAAAGTGCACATTACATAAAATTAATTTTAAAATTTCACCTATCTTATTCCATAGTGGATTAAATTATCACATAAATACTCATGGATTATGAAAAAATCAAAAGACATAATAGACCGATCGGCCTGGCAATAAGAATCGCCCTTTGGAATGTAAATAGAATAAAATAATTACCAACATAAAGAAGGTGTTGATACAATAACAATGCAATGGCACTTGTTGACACTAAAAAGAAGAATATAAGCATGTCCTCGTTAAATCAAGCAACGACACTTACTTTCCCAATCTATGATTATGAGAGACAGCATTTCTAATAGAGCAGCCAGGCCTAAATAAAAAATTAGATTCCAGTGGCACGAAAGTTTTTTTGAAATCCATATACTGTAGCAAACTTTTCATGGATAGAATGCTGGTCGAAGCTGAATAAATAAATAGCAGTAATATTGTATGTAGCATGTTCTTATGTAGCAATAATAATCTAATTTAAAGACTTCTATGGCGTCATTATCATAATACCCAAGGCATTAACCGATGGTCGCTAGTGTAAATGGCAATCAAAATCATATTCCGTTGGAGATGCCGGGTCGAACTCCGTTAGTAGTAACTTCTATTGTTTAACAACGTTAAACGGCTGCCGGGACCGTTGACGTTGACCTTGCCATTTTTGGTCAAATTATCTGAGCTATCTGTCATTCAACAGAATACTAGCTGGTCGAAGCTGGATAATTAAACGGAAATAATAGTGTACATGTAGGTCCATGTGTAGTAATAGGAATAGTCAACACATGACTAATAAGCGCTAAAATACAATGCACATTATGAACACTGCAGGTCTGCTTATGCAAATAAGAGCTGTCCTACCTGTGAGCAGTGTTGGTCATGTAATTACAAGTACAAAATATTTCAGAACAGTAAGCAAACACAATTGTAACGCTTCGACCTGTCTCATCCATGAAGAGGCAACTTCTCATGCAAAACACTGAAGCATTTACTGCGCAAGTTACAGACGCCGTAAGATATCAACTTTAAATAAATTTGCTTCTCTCCTCACAATTCTTGAAATTACTGGTTCACCGTTATAAAGGCCGTAAGCTCGACTTCATGCTAGCGTTATTTCCATACACGACAACTAAGCTATGGTAGCCTGCAGTTTGTATGAATAAAAGATAGGCCTATGGGCCATTTGCAGACATTCCTGCATGGGCTACGCAAGAAGTCGATCGATTCAAAAACAGTCAAGACGAACTAAATATACGAATGGGAACTTACGCTGGCTTAGAAATTGTTGACGAGATATGCATTTTGGTCTAGTTTATTCGTTTATACTACCCGGATTGACTATTTTAACCCCGTACTAGCCAAAGTTCACAATACGTCAGAGCTCAAGTCGGTCCTGAACTCTGCACCCGAGTAGTGACCAACCAGCCAAAATACTCCAATATATCCGAATATATGCGAGAAACGCCGCACTGGCTTTCTATAGAGGAACGAATTCGTTTTAAGATCTTCTTACCTGGATGATCCACGATGGCTGGCACTGCCTCGGAAAACATAAAATTACTTTATATTCCAGTTTTGAGCCATCTTGGTCGCTGATAACTATGCTCTTCTTCACGTGGGGATTTACAGTTTCCTCGCTTCCCCGGCCATCAACAACGGTCAGGCGAAACAGATCGACATACAGAACCATGACATGTTCAACCACCTTTCCACTTCTTGCGGAGAGCAGGCTGACATCAACCGCTACGGCCTATGTCATTTGGACGCATGTAACTCTCCCACCATTTAGTACCAGAACAAAAATGTGCTATATAATGACTCACCCATTTTTCGTGGCTATATTGATCTAATTACGCATTCCCCTTATAAGTTAAGAATAGAATGCAAAACTACTTATGTTTCATTCAAACTATAGAAATTTGGAGTCAGCAACACAATATGGTTTTACTAAGAATTATAAAACATTTAAAGAACACAATTAATATTTCCACATCAACGGAACAGATCATCATTGTTATTTGTCCAATATGTCTTGCAGGAGTTGTTACAATCTTTAGTATAATTCACCTCTACAAAATTGATTTATTTCAATTTTCGACATCCCTTTCATCTTTCCGATTAGCTTTACACGGATTGGTCTGTAATGACTACACAAAACGTAGGGTTGGATAGACACGAAACTTGATGAAAAGTTCAGTAACAAATATGCATAAACTAAAACCAACAAATAAATGCAAATTCTGTTCACGTATCACTGCTTCTGATCTCCCCCTTTGCGGCTTGCTGCCTTTCATCGTACTTGCACAGCCAAAGTTTCTTTTGTTCAAAATGACTGAAAGATTGTGTTATAGGTTCTACTTTAACTGGACTAGCCTATGTTTGTTCTGTATCTCTGTAAGTATCGCTGTTTGTGTTGTTTTCATGTATCCTTTAGTCATTCTACATTCTATATCCACGTTACGCAGTATTCTTTGAGTTTGCCTCTGTTTTTGTACCGCCTTCGAAAATAACTTACACTGTAGTAGGCCCTATATAACTTTACATTACATAACATCATTAAGCTTGGCTTCTATTACGATACATAGGCAAGATTGAAATACAAATACAAATCTGACTCTTTCTGTCTATCAATTTTGCTTTGACTGAGCGCCTGTAAATAAGCTGGTCGCAAGACGTTGCTTTCTTTAGGCGCTGTGCAAATCTAGTCTTTACAATTAAGATTACGATACGTACATACATGTTTATGTAAGATTAAGATAACGATACAAACTTGATTGATTGACTCTCTTATTGATCACCAATTCAACGTATCAGGTCACACATATAAAATTAAAATTTGCCAGGATACAAAGGCAAACCCAGAAGGGTCCAGAGTCCCGCTTACATGCAAATAGGGTCGCCTATTAACATCGTAAATGTAATATGGCAATCGAAATGTAAACAAAGCAATTTTCATTATATAAACAAACTAAATAAGTTATGTACAATCCGTACATAAAAGAAGCTGAAAATAAAACTACATACAAATCCAGTGCAGTAGACAGTCCAATAGGAAACTCATGAAAGAAGAAAAAGCTAATAGTTTGTATGAACAATTCAATTAGCAGTCAAACAGATGATATTAAATAGTATTCCATCTGCCTTTTGAACAATTTCAAACTTGACAACATACGAATGCTCATTGGTAAAGCGTTCTAGACTGAAGGACCATCACATTTAATATTAAATAATCGAGTGTTGGTGCGAGCAAAACTGTCTTATTAATTTCCCTGAGTCCTGGTAAAAATGAGTGATGATCGGTAATGTTGAAGTAGCCACCAAACATACATGTTCATGTAAGATTGAGATTACAATACATGCATACATATCTGTTTAAGACGGCATGTTGGCCCCCAAGCTTAGAAGCAGTATCATATAGAATGAGATAGACAGAAATGCTAAATAAACAGAAACAGAGGTTCGGAATATCTAAATACGTAAGACCTTACTTAGTTGACACTGCATCCGTGCAGTTGACCTACGTTACACGTGGACATAAGAGAGACATTACTATTACTTTACTGCTTTTTTCGATTAGATGAAACAAAATACTCAATCCATTTGACCAGACAGCCAATACATATAAGCAATAATCAAATTAACATGTCCTGTCACTTCAGTTGACTGACCATGGAGGATTAGTCACGTCGATATGGCTGTGCATTAGGCTTCAGGCTGTTTTCAGTTGAATTACATGGGATTTGTGGTGAACAGATTAACAAAGGTATAAAAACAGCTGCAATCAAAGCAATTGAAAAGAAACCGACGAAGATCCAAACATCTGTGCAAAAATATAAACAGAAACAATGCATCACGACATGCTTCAGAATAAGCTTACACTCTATCGTTGTCAAAGAATAATGCGTTAATATGAAGCCTAAAAGAATTAAGGTGGCTCAGGTCTAATTAATTCTCGAAATAAACTTCAAAATTAAATTTGTTATCAGGAACATGATGTAATTGATATTTTCATGGGTAAAAGATAAAAATGCACAATTTCCAGTATAATTATTGAATATTATACATGCACAAGAGAGAGAGACCTCATTTTAATTCATAATCTGTGTTGCCCCTCTCTACACCGTTTCCGCTTCCACAACACCCTGCCAACCGTCTCTATTTTGGGCTCGTCTCCGGGTCGTGTGTAGTCCGATATTTAGCGGACGCAGATCAGACTTCTCAACTCTTGTCCATGTATGGCAAGGGAGTCCAGCTGGTCTGTGCCAACCTCCAGGGGGAGCTATTACAGCCCTCCGAGCTCTAGGATAGCCCGGTTCGCTCCTGCAATGTGCAATGTATCCCAGCAGGCGAAGCCCAATTGTTTAGATCATCTCTGATACTGGGATGTGCATCGTGCGTCGATAGACCGCTTTGTTGGAACGCGCAGGATAACTGTCAGGCACCACTGTTGAAAGACATCGACTTCGCCTCCAGATCCTTGGTTAGCATCCAAATTTCGGCTTCATACAGGAGTACAGGCAGTAAGTATGCTTTTAAAAGACGGAGGTTGATTTTCAGCCAGATGCTGGTATTCCAGATTCATCGTTCGAGTTGCCTAAGCATTTACTAACTACTGTATGTCCACGCGCCGCAGGACCCCAGGTCTGGCTGCCATTTCGGTCTCGACTGGAGAACCAAGGTAGGAGAACCAATGAAACAGATCCAAAATTCTAACATAGGCCCGTAGCTGATATATTGGTCTGACACCCCTTTAATTGCACTGAGGCTATCCATGAAATGATCCATGTAAACGATCCATGAAATGTGGATTCTTTACTTTTCTCATTAAACTATAAGTTCCGTATTTAATTGACACTGTGAGCTCTCGGCGCGTTTTCAGTTAACCATTTTACGGTTGTAGTCTCAATTAACTGAAATGATTGCAAATATCGATTGACTGAATAACAAATAACCTTGATTCTATACCAAGCATAACTTCTATCCATTGTAGCTAACCTGTGCAATCAAGCCAAACTGTAACGGAACACTCTGTAAAAAGAGTAAAGGTGCGTACTTATGTTATTACCAATACGAAGAAAAGTCAGATATATAACATGAGCAGAGTAAGACGAAGTTTTTGGTAATGAATCAAGAAACGGACAAAGCAGGAAGCTGAATTTAGTGGCAAACAAGCACATAGAGTACTGGCAGCGGAAGATTCTACTTCCAGTGAGTGGAAAACATGCGCGAAGAAGCAATGATCTATAATTCATGAAGAAATACCTACAATTTGAAGTCAGCCAATTTTCGAATCTTGTTCGGAGTGACAGTGGCTCGAGCGGAATGATCATGACTGGTTGTCCAAATTGACGAAAGTTGTTATTTACAGCATAAATTTCATTTTCTGTTGTATTATGACGATGTATTCCTCTTTCCCCGCATTGGTAACAGAAATCAGTTCCACACTGGGTGCACTGCATACGATCGCAACCGCCGTTCCTTTGAATGTAGACCTAAAAATTTATTTTAAGCTTTCATCAGTTCAATAAATATAAGACAGGTAAACGCAAAAAAATCGCAAACATATATATTTTGAGAGATTTGCGTACTTATTGTCTCAGATTATACGAAATAGTAGGGTCTACTGACAACAATATTGTTTGCCAAATTTACTACTTTCACGATTCATACTGTGAGTCATAATCGAATTCAGCTCCAGTTTCATAATCGTATTCATATTAACATTTGGACTTAGATTCGTCTCCGGTGACCATCAAAGGAAAGGTGAAAACTGAAGGAAGTCGTAGTTGGAGATTTACTTTTGGAAAGGCTTTCAAGTTGCACAAATTCTCCCTTGGTTTGTTACAATGTTTGACTCCTTGCAATTGCTTGATCGAATATCCAGGTATTGAGCATGGAATCTTAACTAATTACTGACTACATCAGTTGGGCTAGCAAAAAATTGCTATTTAGAGGTACTTCAACGGCATTATAAAATGTTTAAATGCATACATACATTGCTGCTGGGTGGCACCTGTGGGCGAGGAGGCTAGAATGCTACCTGAAAGTGCCACCTGCAACAGATGTGGTAGAGAAAGAGTGCCCAACATCGGGCGAAAACTCCAGCCTATAAATAGGCGCGAGTGTGAGTTAAATTCATTTCGGCTTTTGGTTTGACTCAGTGTTGGGTACCGGACTCACGCCATGATGTTATTTTGAAGTTGATCGTTTTGGAGATGTCGATTTCGAAGTTGATAGTTTTGATATTGATTCTGTCTCTCGCCCTTAATGACCTTTTCTTTTGTAGTTGACGCTTTGTGTTGTGGAGAATCTGATGGTCGTTGGATCGTTGTGGTCCTGTTATGTACACGTGATTCTGATTTTGCTTGTAAATATATGCCATTTTAAACTACTGCGGGTGTTTAGTTCTTCCCCTTGACTAACCTGCAGCAACATATACACGACGTACGTGCATAAATACATACATATATGTACATGAATACATACATACGTACATGCCTACATGTATACATGCATACATAAAACAACATACATGCATACATATACAATGTTGTATACACATAATTGCATACCTGACACGTTGGACATTTTCGTGCATTAATCTGCCCAGAAGAATAACCTGAAGCCCATTCCTTGAATTCCTCGTCATCTCGAGATTGAAATTCTCTGCATGATATGCTTCGATGCCATGGAACTTGACAATTAAAGCACCAGCACAGATCACATTCAGGACAATTGATTTTGAGTCCATCCATACTTGCAATCCGCACGTCAATATCTGTAATATAACTGCAACGAGGACATGTTTTTCTATGGGGATCCCGTTTTTTATTGACGACAAATTGTTGATATTTTAAGAAAGTTTTCCTATCGACTGATCCTTCTATGTCGCTCTCATTTATATCGCGATTGCATCCATAATTGGGACAAGTTATGTTGACCCTTCCAGTCTCAATGACGGAGATGAGGTACTGTCGAAAACAGGGGGCACATATTGGAAAGCGACAACTTGGGCAAATTATGTTCTTAGTGTTGTTGAAACAAACCTCACAGTTAAGCTGAGTGTTAATAATAGAACTGGCTGCTTCAGGTGTCGTCGATGGTCTTTCTAATTCTTCAGTGGCTTTACCGTCGGTTATTATCTTAAAGCCGGGATTCACTGCCTTCTCTTTTAAAGAGCTGCCATGCAATTCATTTGATTTCAACTTAACCGGGCACGAAGCTGAATCTGTTTTATGACGCATTTCTGCACAGAGATTCCGTTTTTTACGGGAAACAAATTGTAGATATTTCAAGAAAGTTATTCTGTCAACTGATTTCCTTATCTCTGCTTTTGATACAACATGATTACAATCAAGATTGGGGCAAGTTATTTTTATTTTTCCGGAGTTAATTTCCAAAGTAAGATATAACTTTAAACATTCATTGCATATTGATAACTGACAGCACTGGCGGCAAACAATACCTTCAGCATCGCCCAAACATATCCCACATGTTTCCTCTATATTAATAGTTACATGGGCTTCAGCGTGATCCCTGTTGTCATATCTTACGTTGAAAAGAGACATACTTAAATTTCCTCTATGCTTTAATGACCCATCGCACGCATGCTCAGACGGGGAAGAGTCACTTGTCCATGATGTGAGTTCCTCTACCTGAGGTGGTACATTATGATTATTGTGTTCTGCAGTGTTTTTTGGTCTTCTTGTTACAAGTTCTTGGAATAGACTTTTAGACACTTCTTTCAACTCGTTAGTATCAATATAATTTTCGTTTCTTGGTGCGGGAATTTCACATGATGTAAATTCATTAACATTGACTGGATCATGATCACCATTATCTGCTGCGCTGGATATTGGCTCGTGAATTGTTGGTCTTCCCGTGACAAACTCCTCGAGAACTCCTTCAGGCACTCTTTTGCATTCCACAGGATAATATTCCTTATAATGTCTCGCATTATTTTCATTACTTTCCTGCGCACAACGTGATACCTTTGGTTCAAGTGATTTTCGTAATTTCTTATGCGAAATGTCTGACAATTTAATTGGTTCGCGTAAATCCGAATATTGATTCTGTAATGTTAAGTTGAATGACTCTAAATGGTCTCTATATTCATCACAGCTGACGTCTTGATGCCACTGAGCTTTACAGATGAAGCACCATTCGAAATTGCATAGAGCGCAGTTGACTCGAAGTCCTGAGATTCTGCCTTTCAACCGTTTTTTGCTAACTACTGTCATCAATTCACAACGCGGGCATGAATTAGAAGATCGATTTATTGCGTCTGAACTTTTACTAGAAGTCATTACTCGACTACAGTCGTCCGTAGGACAGATTATCCTACTGGCCACTCCTGATTTCAGATGTTCTGCTCCAAGACGTTTTGATCTCACATTCTCTCCAAAAGAAAATTCGCAATCGGATAGCTGGCCAGTTATATTTTGGTTACCATTATCGGTATTGGGCTCAACCTCAGAAGCCGGAGAGGCAACATAATAACAAGAGGTTTTCCTGATTGAAACACGGTTCGTGTAGCCTTTCGGGTGAGGTATTCTCCAATTTGATATTTCTTTTACAGACATGTAGCTGTCTTCCAAAATGTTCTGCATTTTTTTTAAATGAGCTGGAATTAAAATTTTCTCAACGCACCAGTCTAATCTGCAGCTGAAAGATTTTAGTCGAAATACGATTTTGAAGCTGTAGCTTTTCACATATTTCGTTAGACCAATCGATGAAAGTTAGGAAAACTGTGTTAGACCAGACAATGAACATCAAATGACGCTAAGTGACAGTTTTCTCGATGTTAATGACCTGAAACACCTGATTAAGAAATCCATCTAATTTGTTAATATGAGTGATATATAACAGAGATAAACATAATATACATGCATATTTGTGAGGCATTAAGCAACGCATCTTAGCTAATCTATCAAATATAAAATTAGTAGAGTAAGCCCGAATTAAAAATGTTGGGGCAAATTCGAATTTGGCATTAGACACTACTATTTTCCCAGTGTTTAAATTATTTGACTGTTCTAACCGTTCAATGACAGTAGAATGTTTTGAATGTTTTGTCTTTAAGGAAAATATTGAACTTTTGACACTGTAGTATACAGCTGTAAAATTTTATTGTATAGAATTTTTAAAGTACGCTTTACATAAAATTAATTTTAAAATTTCACCTATCTTATTTCATAAGTTGATTAAATTATCACAAAAATACTGATGGATCATGAAAAATCACTAGCCAGAATAGACCTATTGGCCTGATAATTAGAATCGCCTTTTTGAGGGTAAATGGAATAAAATAATTACCAACATAAAGGTGTTGATACAATTACACATACTGTACCTCTTACAGTGCAATAGCATTTGTTGACACTAATAAGAAGAGCATAGGCATGTCCTCATTAAATCAAGCAACGACACTTACTTTCCCAATCTATGGCTACGAAAGACAGCATTTTTAATAAAGCAGCTACATAAGAAATCAGATTCCAGTGGCACAAAAGTTTTTTTTCAAATCCACATAACAAATGTTTCGTAGATAGAACGCTCGTCCAAGTTTGATAAATAAACAGTAATAATATTGTAGGTCCACGTGTAGCGGTGGGAATCTAACCTAAAGTATTCTACAGCGTCATTATCATAATGCCCAAGACATTATCCGATGGTCGCTAGTGAAAATGGCAATCAAAATCATATTCCGTTGGAGATGCCGGGTCGAACTCCGTTAGTAGTAACTTCTATTGTTTAACAACGTTAAACGGCTGCCGGGACCGTTGAAGTTGACCTTGCCATTTTTGGTAAAATTATCTGAGCTATCTGTTATTCAACAGAATACTAGTTGGTCGAAGCTGGATAATTAAACAGAAATAATAGTGGAGGTCCATGTATAATAATAGGAATAGTCAACACATGACTAATAAGTGCTAACATACAGTGCACTTTATGATCACTGCAGGTCTGCATATGCGAATAAGAGCTGTCCTACCTGTGAGCAGTATTGGTCGTATAAGTACAAATATAAACTAAATAAAACAGAATAAGAAGTAACCCCAATTGTAAAGCTTTGGTCTGTCTCATCCTTGAAGAAACTTCTCATGCAAAACACTGAAGCATTTACTGCGCAAGTAACGAACGTTTTAAGATGTCAAATTCAAGTAAATTTGTTTCTTTTCTCACCACTTGTGAATTTACTGCGTCACTGTTCTACTAGATCCAGTAAACTCGACTTCCTGCTAGCGTTATTTCCATCCTCGACAACTACGGCTAAGATAGCCTGCAGTTTGTATGAATAAAAGATAAGGGCTATTGCAGACATTCCGGCATCGGCTATGCAAAAAGTCGATTCAGAAACAGCCAAGACGAACTAAATATAGGAATGGGAACACGTGCTGATTTGGAAATTCTTAACGAGCTATGCATTTTAGTCCTGCTCATTCACGCCTGATGACTCGGATAGACTATTTTAACTCCGTCCAAGTCTAAGTTCAGAATACGTCAGAGCTCAAGTCGGTCCTGATCTGTGAGCCACTTAAGTAGTGACCAGCCAGATAAAATGCTCCAACATGTCCGAATATATGCGAAAAAATGGCATTGGCTTTTTTTAGAAGAAAGAATTCGTTTTAAGATCCTCCTACTTGGATGATCCCCTATGCGCGGCATTGCCTCGGAAAACATCGAAGGGCTTTATATTCCAGTTTTGAGTCATCTTAGTCGCTGACAGCTATGCTCTTCTTCACGTGGAGATTTACAGTTTTCTTGCTTACGCGGCCATCAACAACGGCCAGGCGAAACAGATCGACATACAGAACCATGACGCATTCAAGCACATTACAAGAGCTTTCTTCTTGTGTAAAGCAAGCTATCATCAACCGCTACTGTCTATGTCATTTGGACGCGGATAACTCTCCCACCGTACAGAATGCAGTACAACAATGTGCTGCATTATAACTCTCCCATTTTTCGTGGCACTATTGATCTAGTTGTCTCTCTGCCTGACTCTTGGATCTTGACCCGGAACCGAACCCTTTTGCCTATCGATTTTGTTTTGACTGAGCGCCTGTGAATAAGCTGGTCCCCGCGGCGCGGCTTTCGTTGGACGCTGTAGAAATCTTGGGATTACGATTACGATTACGATTAGTTCCGATTTCCAATTATAAGTTAAATTAAGAATGAAATGGAAAAGGTGATGCATAGACTTACATATGTTTCATTCAAACTATAGAAATTTGAAGTCAGCAACACAATATGGTCTTATTAAGAATTATGAAATATTTAAAGAGCACAACAAAATTTCCACATCATGACCTAATATTTAATATAATATAAGCTTTTACAATTGATTGCTCTCAATTTTCGACACTCCTCTCATCTTTCCGATGAACCTAACATGGAGTGGGCACCCGGTCTTTGATCAATACACAAAACGGAGGGTTGGATAAATAAGAAACTTGACGAATAGTTCAATAACAAATATGCATAAGCTTAAACCAACAAATAAATGCAAATTCTGTTCACGTGCATGTATCACTGCTTCTGATCTCTGTCTCTTTGCGTCTTGCTGTCTGTCTTCCTTCTTGCTCAACCAAAATTTCGTCTATTCGAAATGACCTAAAGATTTTGTTATTGGTCCTGCTTTTACTCGACTAGCCTATGTTTGTTCTGCAGCTATGTTTGTTTTCGCTGTTTGTGTTATTTTCATGTGTGCTTTAGTCGTTCTCCATTCTATATCCGCGTTTTGGAGTATTTGTTGAGTTTGCCTTTGTTTTTTGTAGCGACTTCGAAAGGTATTTAGTAGGCCCTATATGACTTTACCTTACATAACATCAATAAGTTTGGCTTCTATAACGATACACCGGCCCCACTGAAATACAAATACACACGTTCACGTATTCCAGACGTGTCTGAAGTAATAACCCGTTCAGACACTGCTGAATCCATGCTATACGACCGGAAAATGCGTATTCAGTTGAGATGATGGCGAGCCGATAGCAGAGTCTTCGGGACAGCTGAGAAACTTTTTATTACAGGCTGTTGTCGGTCGGTGACCGCCACTCTAGAGCAATTCGGAAATTCTCCGAGCAGTACATAGGTCTACCTATGATCTCAGGATGTTACGATTTCATATTTTGTCGTGTGATGTACTAGTCGTTTTCTTCTAGTAACACTATTAACGATGCACGGTATTATATTACATGAATTAATTATCGACTCCCTGTAATGACCCTGGACAAGTTGTTTGCGCACAGCGTACTGCTAACTGGTAATTTTCTATTGCAATGCTTCTAGTTCGCTGTACGAAGTAGACTCGGTGACTGAAATGGATTGTTTCCAAGAGTCTGTAACCAATCACAAATTAAAGTTTAAAACAGTGAAAAGAAAAAACTGTAAAGTAGGCAACAATAAATGCAACTAGGCACAAAAATATATTTAGGTTTATACATTTTTATGCACATTTCTATTAGGTACGGTTCATATGGCGTAACCCGTTATTTAACAGCTTTGTACACTTATTTGCATTAATACCTCTATTTATTTATCCATTCCCTGCGCTGTGCAGACAGATTATGACCAATCAGCAGAAACACAGCACTGATTTCCAGCTGAGCAACGAATCCCTAATTCAGGGTCCTCCTGCCGTCACAGGCTTCTCTCATCGGGGTCGCCCAAGCATACACAATAAAGCTGCGTGTTCTGGTTTCGAGTCAGCCGAGTTGTCCCTTGCGGCATTCCGGTGTAGTAAGATACTACTCTTAAAAACTGCTATATTAAACTTCATCGCATATTTATAAAGCGCCTCTCAAATAAACGCTTCGGGGGTGTTCCAGATCTGAAAACCCCGGTCATATAAAATTGTCATCAACTAATAGCTCATGCCACAGGTTGCATAGCACCTGTTCTAGAATTATGGCCGATCTGGGGCGAAGCTATCGTGCTGCATTGTGAAAGTAAGTTGCGGCGAACAACCCAACAGATCAATGAGTCTTACATGAGGCAACGAGGCTGAAAACGCCGTCACATTGACACAATAAGTGACTACAAGAAAGCAACATAATAATATAGGCTAGAATACCTCGATCTCTTTAACTAATCATATCGGCGCTTTTGAGATGTCCTCGGAATGCACTTTGCATAAGCCCAGATACAAAAATACATACATAAATTCTGTCTACTTTGCCGCGACATCAATTTTGCTTCGTCGAGAATAACATAAAAGTATATACATATTTCTCATTTTAATGACGCAATGAAAGCTACTCACGTGTACAAAGCAGGTGAATCAGAGCAGTGTAAAAGCAACGGATGAGTAGTATTAATATTTGCAGAAGGCGTATGTAGTGAAAAGCTGTAAAAACAATGAGGATTTTAGGGTTTCGCATATTGTAGATTGTATTACGTCGGATAATTTAGCTATAGTGTGTGTAATTAATTTGCATGGAACACTGGGGAACAGTTGGATGTAATTAACGAGAGGCGGATAGGACGCCCGTAGTTGACAGGTAGAAGTAAACGAGAGAGAGGGAGAGGGAGAGAATGAGAGAGAGGCGGAGCAGAGGGATGCTGATCGGATGGCGAAAGGGAGAAATTGGGTGATTGACAGAGAACAAGCAGCTTGTTTTGCCGTGAAATATAGATCAAAGACACTCGAATTAGCGCATGATTCTCTTTGGGCAGGTCATCGTGCAATTAGATCTACTTCTAACATCGTACGCAAAGCATTTTGCTGGCCTGGGTTGACAGTTGATATTCAGGGATATGTAAGAACATGTCCCATTTGCCAGAAGACAGCTACTATTAAGAAGGCTGATAGAGCGCCATTAGTCGAAGTGCCAGTAATCGATACGCCTTTCGAGACCATCGTAATGGACGTCTTAGGGCCAATAAACCCAAAGTCATCATCGGGTAAGAAATTCATTTTAATCATCGTGGAACAAACTACACACTGGCCAGAATTCATCCCACTTTCTAACATGACTGCCAAAAGCGTGGCCAAGGCATTAATCGAGACGTTTGCTCGGACCGGAATTCCACGGATAATCAAATCAGATAATGGTACTCACTTCAAGAACCAGTTGATAAGAGGCCTGGAAGACATGCTAGGGATATCGCCAGCGTTTGCCACAGTAGAGCATCATGAGACTGCAGGCAGCGCAGAGCGAATGATAAGAGTCCTAAGAGAAATGCTGAGGAAGGTGATTGATGATGATCCGCGTTCATGGGAGAGAGCTCTTTCGCTACTAGCTTTCAGCTGTAGGCAGATTCCATCTTCAGTCACCGGCTTCTCAGCGTTTGAACTTCTATATTCGCATGACGTCATAGGACCGTTACAGGTAATACAGGACACATGGACAGGTAAGCTGAGCACCATCGCAACAAAAAGAAGTGTCGTAGACTACTTAACAACGACTCAAAATCATCTAAGGCAATGTGTGGAGCTGGCCACCGAGAATGCTAAGAAAGCGCGTCAGGCTGAAAAAGTGTATTATGATAAGAATTCGTCCGATCGAACATTAGAACCTGGACAAGAAGTGTTACTCTTACGACATTCCACAGAGAACAAATTATTGGCCAAGTGGGAAGGACCTTACGTAGTGAGCAGAAAATTATCTAGTGTGAATTATGAAATAATGACAGAAAAAGGCCCAAAAATTTATCACATAAACCTGTTAAAATTATGGCATGCCCGGAAATCAGACCCCAGCATTCCTCAGGTAAATGTCATCTTAACTGCAGAACCATGCGAAGACCAATTCGAAAGCTTAGGGTGCATGGACGACGAAGAAGAGAAAGCAGAAGAGTTACACTACAATGCCGAGGGTCTTTCAAAAGACCAGAAGAAGCAGCTGGACGACATTTTGAATGAATTTAAAGATAGATTCGCAGGGAGGTTGGGCAGGACGAAACTGATGAAACATACGATCAGGGTAAACACGGACAAGCCCATTGCCCCAAAATTCTATAAAATTCCAGAGAGCTTGCGTGAACAGGTGCACAGACAGATCGAGCAGATGATCGAAGATCAAATTATTGAACCATCAGAATCTCCATTTGCGTCACCAATTGTATGTGTACGGAAGAAGGACAATAGCATTCGCTTATGTGCAGATTTAAGGCAAGTGAATTCAATAACAATAGCCGACGAATATCCAGCAAGCGACATGCGAGCTATACTGGACAAAGCAGCAGGTGCTAAGTTCATAACAGGCATAGATCTACAGCAGGCTTTCTTCCAGGTAGAGCTCGACGAAGCTAGTCGCCCTTATACAGCATTTAGAACGCCCTTTGGACTATTCCAATACACTGTGCTTCCAAATGGTGCTAGAAATTCCAGCAAGTGTTTTCAGCGATTGGCGGACTTAGTGCTACGTGGTGCCGAAGACTATGCTGCAGCCCATGTCGACGATTTTATTATTTTTTCAGCCACCTGGGAGCAGCACTTAGAACATGTACGTGACATTTTAACCAGGTTAAGGCAAGCCAATCTAACAGCTAAACTATCAAAGTGCCAGTTTGCCAAAAAGCAAATCAAAATTCTGGGACACCTGATAGAAAATGGGTATTTAAAACCGGATCCCGATAAACTGAAGGCCATTTCTGATTACCCAATCCCGAAAACAAAGCGGCAGGTAAGAGCTTTCCTAGGCATGGGCAACTTTTACAACCGTTTTATCCCAGATTTTGGCAGCAAAGCTGCGCCGCTAACGGAATTAATCCGCAAAGACAAACCAGACAAAGTGAAATGGACGGAGGCAGCTGATAAGGCTTTTAACACCCTGAAATTCGATCTCACATCAGACAAAGTGCTAACACCTCCCAATATACAAAAGCCCTTTATACTCAGATGCGATGCATCAGGAACAGGGGTGTGGTCTGTATTGGCACAATTAGACGAAGAGGGAGTAGAGCGGCCGATAGCCTATGCCAGTAGAAAATTAATCCCCAGGAAGATCAGTATGAGTACGGTCGAACGAGAACTGTTGTGCGTGGTCTGGTCCCTAAACCATTTTCAGCAATACACGTATGGCACAAGAGTGCACGTTTTTACTGATCACAACTGTTTAAAGTTTCTCCAGACCATGGCAAACCACAATCCACGACTCACTAGATGGGCCCTGGCAATTCAAAGGTACAATCTGGAAATCAATTATGTCCCGAAGAAACATAATTCGCTGGCAGATGGACTATCTAGAGCGTATATGACGAATTAAATATCATTACGCTGTAATATGTTTTAGTTCATTCTGATATGTTGTCTTAGAAACTTACGTAATTAGCTGAGTAGTTAAAGTGTTACACGATTATATTATTATGTATTTGAACGATATTACTCGTTTTTGGTTTTGTTTGTGCTTTCTGTTATAGATACGTAGACTTGTAACTAAACCGCCTGGCGAGTTCGCTGACGTACGGCTGTGAAAGACATTAAACCTAACGCCGTTCGATGCTCGTCTGTGCTTCTGTAAACAAATCAGCGTTAAATTGAACTGTTTGCCCACCTAAACAAAGCCAACTGTGTACTTTCCGAAGCTACTGCGGGGTGCCGTCAGCTTCAGAAGTGGGGAGATGTAGTGAAAAGTTGTAAAAACAATGAGGATTTTAGGGTTTCGCATATTGTAGATTGTATTACGTCGGATAATTTAGCTATAGTGTGTGTAATTAATTTGCATGGAACACTGGGGAACAGTTGGATGTAATTAACGAGAGGCGGATAGGACGCCCGTAGTTGACAGGTAGAAGTAAACGAGAGAGAAGGAGAGGGAGAGAATGAGAGAGAGGCGGAGCAGAGGGATGCTGATCGGTGGCGAAAGGGAGAAATTGGGTGATTGACAGATGAAGGGGAAAGTTAAGGAAGGGTGCGAAGCGAAGAAGGCATTCGCTAAACAACGGTCGAAAGAGGCGTTAGGTTCCGGAGAACAGAAGAAAAATAATAAACCTGTATCTCTTAAACGGACCTCGCTAGACTAATAGGCCGATGCGAATCATAGACTCTGAGTTTGCTGAATTTGTTGTAAATACGGTGTAAATATTTGTAATATACGTGCGAAAGAAAGAATCGGTGTTACGTCTGTGTACGGTCGGACTGATCCATTCACGAACCCGCGTGCTGTTAAAGGCCTAAAGTCCCCCGAAGATAAAGCCATATCAATAGCACCGCTCGCCACCATATCCTGAAAGGAGACTTGTGTTCGCCAGCGATCCATCGCATCGCAGGACTCGCAAGCAAAACCATTTCTTTCAGTACAGCGTATTTGCAATTAATTGAGTCACATTCAATTCGTTAGACTTGAAGGTCATAACGCGACGATAAAAGTATTCTAGCTTCAATAATGAAACCCAAAAATTTCAACTTCTGTGTGTTCAATATGTGTGTCTTTTTGTGCCTAAGCGCCTTTAACGTTGTGTATACATCGACAACAATTCACATATTTAAATGGATTATAATTATTAACAGCAATTAATATCTCTTTTATCATATCATCAAGCGGCTGTGTTACTGTTATTTAAACTAAAATCAGTTGAACCAGATGTTGTGTTTTTTTTTCTTCTGCTTAACGACACATAAATAGACTTCTTCTTATCTGGATCGTCATTATTTTCAAGACCTCAGGTGATAGCGAATTCAATTGCCTATCGAGGCGTAATTGAGTGGGCTTATACTTAATTGAACCGTTGTTACTGTAGTTTAAATCCACAAGAGGGTATCAAGTTGAATTATAATATGAAAAACAAGATAAGAGTTTAAGACTATACGTCTTCGTCGCCCGGCTGACGTCAATTCATCAGGATATATGATTGAACACGAACATGTATTACTCTCTTTAGATTGAACAGGTTGAACATAAACATGTATTACTCTCTTTAGACGGCTCGACCGTCAGTTAATATGGACTTCGCTCTTAAGTGTTACAAGTCTTAATTGGTGAAACAAATCTTATCGGCCTGCAAGTATTGATGGTGCTTCAAAGGCTATTGCGACTGAGATCGTAAAAAGAGAACACCAGCTTATAAAATCAAATTATTTTTTATAACAGCTAATCGAAAAGTTTAACTGCGTTTACACAAATACAGCGCCTAAAACTTATATAACCCAGAAAGATATAAAAATAAGTTAGTCAGTGAGTGACTCTGTGAATCATGAGTGAGTGTGTGAGTGAGATCCAGGCAGTGAGTGAGTGAGTGGGTGATTGAGTCCGTGAGTCAGTGAGAGAGCCAATGAGTGAGTCACGGAGTTAGTCAATGAGTTAGTAAATCAGTCAATGTATTAGATCTAATTGCAGCGGCATCTGAACGTGGTTTCTTTCGTGAAAAGCCTTCAGTCAATTTCGTTCAACAATTGTTCGTTTAGGACTTTGCTATGATTGTCTTGTCGAATGTCAAACCTGCAGACTGCTTTACAATGCTAGCATTCAACAAATAAGCATCAAATAAGCTCTTTAAATGGCGCTTTATAAATGTCAAATTACAATTACAACCATGCAAAGTATTTGTATGAATGCCCGCGTAAAAATACCAAATAGTTGCAACAGGAAATTCGGAAACGAAAGCAAAAATAAACTCTTCTACAGAATTTTTCCTGTTATAAACTTTTCAGTCAATGAATTATCGATGGTATACAGTAACTAAAACGTTGCAGCAAACAACCAAACCAGGATATCCTACAATCATAATCATTAATAAGCGGAACAAATATTTAAGCACTATGAAATAATTATTCTGCATTACGAAAAGAGCAATTCAGTTCAACTCAGATGTGTACTCATTGACACCGAGGTTATGCAGTGCAGAATTTCACAACTTGTAATAAAAGCAATATATGCATATACCACTATCACATGATTAGTTTGCAGAATGAACAAATCATAGGTCAAGTCTTAGAGATAAGTCAACGAATAACAAGCTCTCTTGCTAATTATTTCTTCATGTGTAACTTAATTTAGATAATTCTTGCAATTCACGGTGAGGCATAACTGGTGTGAAACTTCCAAACCTTCCTTCTCAAAACTTTAAAAATTCAAAGGTCAATCATGTTTTATCCATACTTATCCGATGGCCAGCATCCAAACGGTAACTATATTTTCCCGACATGTTCACTGTTAATCTGTCAGTTAACTGAAAATAGTTAGGGCCTACTTGAAGTAAGACAATTTGGTGCAATGTTTACTTGCATCAGCCCTCACACGATGCTCATAATAATTATGCTGTTAATGTATGTCTTCAAAGTATGGCTTGATTCAAAGCAAAAGCACTGACAACTCTCATCGATTACAAGTGGCACATACTTACATAATTGTTACAATCTGTGTTACAAATAAAGTCATGAAGTAATACATACAAATTGAGCAATTTGTTAAATCAATGCATATTATATCCCAAGTTATGTGTCAAACATACTAAAACTCGGATTGGCAAGTATCTCTACTGCTTAAATATTCCTATATAGGGCATCACCCTATAAGTGTAAATCATATTCTGTCTTGTAGTGCGATTTAGGGAATGTATTCGTTTCATTAACCTGAGCCTTTGAGTTACAAGGGACGATCCGAAAGTCACGGATAGAGTACATTGCACATCATGCAGTTAACCTTCTACAAATTCTGGTTCTAAAAATTGCACTGCTTACTGCAGTAGTAGCAGTTCGAAAACAACTTGCCATAGGTTAGCACATAATCTGGCCAGCAGTTTCAAACGTTGCAGCAAACAACCAAACCAGGATATCCTACAATCGTAATCATTAATAAGCGGAACAAATATTTAAGCACTATGAAATAATTATTCTGCATTACGAAAAGAGCAATTCAGTTCAACTCAGATGTGTACGCACTGACACCGAGGTTATGCAGTGCAGAATATCACAACTTGTAATAAAAGCAATATATGCATATACCACTATCACATGATTAGTTTGCAGAATGAACAAATCATAGGTCAAGTCTTAGAGATAAGTCAACGAATAACAAGCTCTCTTGCTAATTATTTCTTCATGTGTAACTTAATTTAGATAATTCTTGCAATTCACGGTGAGGCATAACTGGTGTGAAACTTCCAAACCTTCCTTCTCAAAACTTTAAAAATTCAAAGGTCAATCATGTTTTATCCATACTTATCCGATGGCCAGCATCCAAACGGTAACTATATTTTCCCGACATGTTCACTGTTAATCTGTCAGTTAACTGAAAATAGTTAGGGCCTACTTGAAGTAAGACAATTTGGTGCAATGTTTACTTGCATCAGCCCTCACACGATGCTCATAATAATTATGCTGTTAATGTATGTCTTCAAAGTATGGCTTGATTTAAAGCAAAAGCACTGACAACTCTCATCGATTACAAGTGGCACATACTTACATAATTGTTACAATCTGTGTTACAAATAAAGTCATGAAGTAATACATACAAATTGAGCAATTTGTTAAATCAATGCATAATATATCCCATTTATGTGTCAAACATACTAAAACTCGGATTGGCAAGTATCTCCACTGCTTAAATATTCTTAGGCCTATATAAGGCAACACCCTATAAGTGTAAATCATATTCTGTCTTGTAGTGCGATTTAGGGAATGTATTCGTTTCATTAACCTAAGCCTTTGAGTTACAAGGGACGATCCGAAAGTCAAGGATAGGGTGACATCAGTACATTGCACATCATGCAGTTAACCTTCTACAAATTCTGGTTCTACAAATTGCACTGCTTACTGCAGTAGTAGCAGTTCGAAAACAACTTGCCATAGGTTAGCACATAATCTGCCCAGCAGTTTCAAACGTTGGATTACATAGCAAGGTGGTTACAGAGCAGACCACCTTATTGATTCTGAAGCGAGCATCTCATCATAAGCAATGGCATTAGTTTTCAAATGCAAGATTGAAAGATTATTCAAAACTTTTGAAAGACAATTGAAAGATATGATATACGATATGCATAGAATGCGTACAACTTTGCACAATTGCAATTAACTTTTGATTGTGAATATCACAAGATTTCTATAATTACAATGAAGCAAAAACTCTGTTAAAAATTAAATTACAATGTAGTTAATATATTCCATAGGTCACTTTAAACATTAAATTATAGTTTTCTCTTACTATGTGACATGAGATACTACGTGTTGATGTTCTCAGGTGACATCTATGAATTGGTGATTAAGGACAGTTGTGCCAATAAAGTATTTATGCGATTGTGAGCCTATTTTACAAGTTGTGAAACAATGAAAAGCGTTCTAACCAACGTTAATTGTGCAAAAATGAAACCAGAGTCCGTAGTATTAAATTTTGTTGTCAATAGCTATCTGTCTCCACTCAGTGAAGGCCGGAATGAGTTGTCAAATCGGTGGGAGTAATTGCTCTTGGCCCGGAAGAAGAAAGATCGTTCCCGTGATACGACTGCGTTTCTTCAGTTCTTACTGTACATTGCAATAGAAACTTGAAAATATCTAATGTCAGTAGTATGCCTACACACTCAATAATAATGCATGCACTCACAAAATAAATTGTCTGATGTATTATTCAGCGAAACAACTGTGGCCTTCAGTCAGACAGTTAGCCAGTGTATGTATGTTTGTACGTGAACATTTATACAGCATCCTTTATGTACCACTCAAAAGCGCTGGGACATTGTTACAGTTCCGAAAAGGTGCGTCTTAAGTTTAACCGAAAATGTTCGGCTGAAAGCCCATGTTGCGCTAATCAGAGAAGTGACTTACAGGCGCGTGATTTATGAAGAATCATGCCTAAAACTGCGCTATATATAATATACAGTAGCTAATGGTTTTAGACTACACTGTTTATGGACCATGAGTCAATTCATAACGTGGAATTGCTTGGCAAACTCGGCTGGCGATTGCCATAACTGTATGTACTGCGCTATATAAGTACATAAAAGCACTAAAATAAAATAAATACACAAACATATATAGTATATAGTGCATTTCCGGCTATTAAAAATTGAGAAGTTTTCTTCAAAATAAAAAGGAAGCGATGTTTCAAGGTTTCGGCTGTACCATCGTTCTCTAGCGAACCAAGCGTTATCTAACAGACTTAAGATAAGCTGAAAACTTTTGTGTCCCTGTTTCTTCAGGAAGATTTTGGATTTTCAGTGGCGCTGCTTTAGGGACTTGCTGTTTTAGCTAGTCACTAGCACATTGTACCCATAGCTACGTGTAGTTTATGGGATGGGTTTAGAGAATGCCCTTTCCTCAGCGATTATAGGGTAACAACTTATTATACCCTGCTTTTAAAACTTGGAAATTTTCAACCGCAACCACTGCTTATACCTGATTGAAGAGTACCGAATGGACGGCTGCTTTCGCATATTTCTTTAGGTGTGGTTGGTGCCTAATGAAATAAAAATCACATGAAGATGCTATATTGCTAAAATTTGAAAACAAAACATTTACATTTGACATAATTACGCAGAAAAGAAATCAAACAAGTCAACGAAATCGAAATTACCTAAATCGGACAGCATGATGTGGAACTCTAGTTTGTCAAATAGTTTTGTTCGCGCCAAATAAGTAAGAACATCTTCGAATTGCTTTTATATTTCTTACGCTCGCGTTTTTCTTAGTAACAAAGAGGCCAATTTTATTTTTAGAGATGTTAAGTTCAATTGTTTCTAACGTGGCTTTAAATGCAAGTTGCTAGCTAAAGCCCTGCAGTTTCTATGCGTTAAGCTCCAATAGGCTTCTATTTAATAAGAAAATTATTAAATTATGCAGCACTGTAAGAAAAGAAAAATGTACATACACTTCCTTCTTCTTGTACAGGGACACATGTATCTGCAAGTGGTTCAATATATGAAAATAAAGAATACAATGCAATCGCAACAATCAAAGTAAGCAGTACTGTTAGACCGCACTTAAACAAAACTCATATAATAGTCACTATTCTGGTGGACTCTAAGAGTTAGTTTATTTGTCAAGTGAAGGTCTGGCAAGCACGACAATCCAATTTCCGAGTTATTTCCAGTATTTCCTGTACTTCGGCAGGACTTTGTAGGTCACGCCATATGTCTGTCTTGTGCACACGACGCCACAATTTTTAAATCAGAATTATCTGTCTTCCAAAATGAACCGATAGAAGTAAAAACTCGCAATTTGTGAATAAATAGCCAAAGACCGGAGAAGAACGACGTTCTATATGTATATTTTCACCTGTGGGGTACAATAGGCTATTGGTAAAGCGCTTGGCTTGTTACATAAAGAGTACGGGTTCGAGCCTTTCCTTAGACGGTTATAGCGTATGAACTAAAAGTAAGTCATTCACTCACAACTGCTCAGAGTCATGGGTTGATGCTTAATAATTAGATAGTGAAGCCTAAAAATGCAATAATAATAATAATAATGATAATAATGAGGTACCTTCATCCGTAGCATTGCCAAGTGGAGCTTGATTAAGTGGCTCTTGATCTTTTTGACGTTGGCTTTGTCTGAATCTTTGTCCTAAGGCACAGTCAACATATTTTGTGATCCCGATGGAGTAGGCTATACAGATGCTATCTTTTATACCACATATAAGTGAATTCCCAAGTTAGCTCAAATTTTATACAGAAACTTTTGTTATTCAAGATACTGAATCAGTTGCAAACATATGTAGATATAAACCTGCAAATTTCTAACATAACAAATTTCCATTTTGTCTAGGCTTAGTGTTTCATTAAAGTACGCTATTTACTCAAACGCACTTGACTACATGCTTCACTGCGGCAATATTTTGTCCAATCTGTCAGTTTGACGAAATATGCATTTTAGCGGCGAATTTATTCGACAATTCTTGCATTTTCGAACTTCCACTACGACCGAGTCCGCGTTTCGAAGTTATTTTTCGATTCCAACATTGGATTTCGTGTATTTTTGACGCATGTGACCGAAGCCGTACCTCTATAGGACCATGTGCTGTGGACTCCATCAGCATACTTCAGTCAACATGCCTCGACGATGCACGGTCCAGGGACTTTGAACATGATGCAAACTGCCAAATCTGGATGGGAATCCTTAGATTTTGGTTCAGCGTGTGTACAGTAGTCCGGCAGTGGTAACTCTTCCAGTTATCTTAGCCCTGTTTGCTTACTTATTACTTTTTCTTCTAAATGAACTTTTATTTAAGGTAGCGTTTACGGCGGCGCTTTTTCTGAAATACTAAATGGCGCTATGTTAAATGTCTCGATGATTAACTACATTAACTAACTTGAAATTAATGTGGCCAAAATGTGGCTATTTAAATAGTCTGCTAGCAGAGCAGTCGTGAGGTCTACATAAGGCAATTTCTTTGAATACTACAGACGCCACATTGTAATAATGTCTTGCTGTAGGCCTCAGTCAGGGTTCTTTAGTACCAGATAATTTTATCGGTGTTCATTTGAAGCAGTCAGTTACCTGCAACCCTCTGGTGAAAACAATGGTGTTATGGGTTGAGCGATGGCTCTTCAACGAGGAATGAACAGGATCAAGACTCAATCCTGTGTTATGTAGGGACCTTGAGCGCATAGGCCTAAGTAACGTGCGTCTGCTTAGCGCCATCGATCAATGCCTTTTACTTGAACATTGACGCTGAGATAATAAATGTATAAAAGTAATTAGTCAATTTAAGCTCGTTACAGTCTTACTTTTCAAAATGTAGATTATTGACGCAACTAAGCAGCTGCTGCTAATGGCGAAAACCAGTAAAACTAGGGCGACCAGAACAACAAGTGAATAAGACATAGGAAAGGCTTCTGTTGGTTGGAACGGAATTACTGTCGACTCAGCTGATGGCAGTGTGATTGCGGATACGATTCTGCTTGTCAAAACATCGATGTTTTTCCAAATCACACAAATAAAATAGGCTGAAAATAAACAAAAGTAAGATAAAAATAATAAACAGCGATTGCTCATTTCTTCTATGCATCTTTCAACAGTAGTCGAGGCATAGTGCTATAGAGATTGAAGCACAAACACAAGAGCTATCGAACAACCGGGTAGTTGTTCCCTGCGGGTTGCCATCGAATTATCAATCCTATACAAAGCACCAATGTCCAATCCCGGACTCAGAGGTGAATGGCTAATACATAAATGATTTTCCACCAACCACCCAAACATAATGTCAAATAATTGAGCAAGGGTTTGACCAGCAGAAAGTCACCGGAAGCAAAGTCCTAGAGCTATATAAATAATTACAGACGAAAATAGAAGCAGTGCTGTTCCAATTGTATCTTAGGATCCTTTCGTTCCTCGTTGTTTATCTCCTAGATCAAGTCATTAGCAACTAAAAAGAACCGGATGAATAATTTCTTAAACTTAAAATGATTTAAAGAAAGTAATTTTGTTTATCTTCAGCATATTATTTCATTAGGATTCCGGCTAATTATATTTACAACTTGATAAACTGTAGCCAATTTAATAGTAGGCCAATAGCATTACTCCAAATCTATTCCGCTAAGTCTGGCTGGTTAATATTTACGTGCGATCAGTCATCTGCTATGACGTGATTGATGCTTGGCCATTAGATAGCACAATTTTTCAAATTTGTCTAAATGCATATCAAACAACCTATTTTTAAAAAAAACGTTTAAGGCATAATCCACTATGACCTGCATAGTGGATTATTCCTTAAACGTTTTTAAAAAATAGGTTGCTAGATATGCATTTAGACAAATTTGAAAAATTATGCTATATATATATAAATATACAGCTATAAGATTGTGAACAGGGCAGCAAGACGTAATTTCTGTCCATCCCTGATATCCTTTCATCTTTTGAAACACAGATGTACCAATGGATGGCGATGCAATGCGATGTATGTAGGTAAGCATGTGTATATCCATTCATGTATTTGTATGTATCGATGGATGGATGGATGGATGGATGGAAGGATGGATTGATGGATTATCTGGTCATTCATATAGCACCCACTAAGGATCTAAAAAAGGCGCGATAGCATTGATATCTATCAGAGCAAAAAAAGAGTGGCTTAATATACGATATGATTCGATGTAATGTAAGCTTATGCAACGTAACACGAATATTTACGGTCTGCAGTTTGATCTCTTACATATGCAGTTTATGCTCCAGAATTTCTTCATGTTGTCTGTGGCATTTGTGAAATTTTGTCGGAAGCTTGAGCAAGGGATCAGTTTGTTCGAAGGCACGTGAGTGAAATTGTACCCTGAACATTCACTCGACTGACTGCCAAGCCCCGAAGTACTGGTGACAATCACGCTGATCATCCAATTCCAGTAGCCTAAACATAGCAGCACACGAAAATTCTGAATTAGCAATTAAAGTACCTACGCATGTATGTATGTATGTATGCATATATGTATGCATGTATGTAGGTATGTACGTACGTACGTATGCATGCATCAAATTACTTCATATGCCGCCTTTCGATTCCCTTTAAAGATGTGTATTTTTAACAGGTACTTGGTTTTTGTGGAGTTACCTGCTGATCATGTCACAAACTATTCAGAAGTCTGACTAGCTATCAGAATACATAGGGCCAAATTCCACCTGAAAATTCCCCAGGAGTGGACAGAAAGGGGTTGCCTCCTGATTGCAATGAGGTAGTAGCCATGAAGTATATTTATAGTTAGCCTCCCAGTGAAGTGAAACTCAAAGACCAGAGCTTCTGACAGCCTTTATGCATGCGTGAAACCTTCCAACAAGGAGCAAATGAGAGAACTCAAAACTGCTTCGTGATAAAAAATACATTCGTTGTTTTCCTAATAGAAATTTTGGCTTTCGTTTTATTCAGACTAAGTATTATTATAATATATTTTTAACTCTCTGCTGCACTGGTGTTTTGCTACTCCAAATAGTGTCAAGGTTATTAATACAAAATACGACAATACATGGTATACATGATATACAACATATATATAACAATATATACAACATAGACAATATTAAAATATATAATATAATATATATGACAACATACAATATACAATATATATAATATAATAACAAGTACATGTCTACTTAAATAATTATAATTACCGTACCTTTCAAGTACATTCTTACTTCTTAGTCAGACAGCTAATAAATTCCACCACACATTGCGTCGTTCTCATTTAAATCTCTCTGGAATGATTAAGTATCTAATCGTATTTATTCTCGTTTTCATATTTATGCCTAGGCAACAATGATCACGATTGGTGCCGATGCAAAAGGCTTACCAGGGCAGTTATCACGGCAAAATACAATGTCATTGTCCCTTGATTTTTGTGGAGGGCAAATCGAAGTGCAGGAAACGTTACCACGGAAAGGATGTTCTAGGATGCTCTGCTGGCCGTCAGCAGCCGAAATTCTTGCAACCTGTAAAAAAATACAGCACGGTAACGTCTCCCTGTATTTTACAAAAACAGTAGGTACTTTATCACAACTTTGCTCTATTTAAACATTACTCCATTGAAAATACTTACAAAATAATGTTAAGTGAGATTACCACATCACCATGTCACCACATCATCACATTAATTTGATCGTCACCATATCACCACGTTGCCTAGTTGTAACATCCACTCCAAAGTTTAGTTAAAATTAGCTTTTAAACAGTTTTGTTACCTACTGATTTAAAGCTAGTCTAAACGACTTTAGAATAATTTGGGAGCCTAATTTAAATCAGTGATGCTTTACTTCAACATTAGGGGCCTAATTCTAAGGAAAGGTAGGGCCTATATTAAACTAATAAGCATTATAAAAATTCTTTCTTATCACTCATCAGGCCACGCCCTACTTTAAACCTATACAAGACTTTCTTTAGGGTGACATTTACGGATATTTTGGTCTGCTGATGAAGGCTTTCATATACGACTCTTACATTGTTGCAATTTGTGATGGATTTGAGCAATCTTCTTAAGGTTCTCATAGTCGGTACACTAGCTATCCAGTTCACTTAGTTCAGGTTGATTTGAGACGAATGTTTAGTAAACTGCAACTTTTCATCGTTAACATTCATTTCTTTCCAGACGAAAAGGCTCACAAAACTCGCCGAGTTTTGTTACAGTGATAAAGTAATAATGCTGTTCTGCAATTTTGGTCTTCATGGGGAACTGCTTTGTCGGTTGCTTCCAACATACTTACGGGAACGTTGGGTCCCAGTTTCCACCGTCCCTAGCCGCAGATTACTGCGGTCAGCGGTCCAGGGAGGCCTGGCCATTCCTCGGGCTCGAACTGCTGCTGCACAGCGTCGTATCTATAGTCTCACTGTCGTTGGCACCGCCTCATGGAATAGCATGCCTGGTGGTCTTTGGCGGGAGCTCCTCTCTGTTCCTCCCTATCTTTCCCGCAAGCGTTTGAAGACTGCATTGTTCCCCGCTGGCTATGGGGCATCGGGCGAAAGCGACGCTATCTCGAAGTGACGCTATATAAATTTTCAATTACAATTACAATATTGTTATTGTGATTGCAATGCTTTTACTGTTGTATGTTATTATTGCGCTTTTGTTATTGTTAGTGATGTTGTTAATGCTGTTTTTGTTATTGTTATCGCTACTGCCAGCGTTACAAATCTTTGCACCATTCTGCGTGTGAAACTATTTTTACACACAGGAAAACTCCATTAGAGTTAAATTTATATTTTAAAGTGAAAATGAGCATGCAATCAGCACATAAAACATTGTTTTACAAATCTGTGAATAATCGCTGGTCAAAATGCATATATTTCAAAGGTGTTCGACCAATCTTGGCCTATATTTTATAGCTATACTTTTAAATACCTTACTAATAAAGGTGGCTAACCTTCAAAGTGAAAGCAAAACTGTTACTGAGACTACGCCTATGCATGTTATTCAGTGTCAAGTTATTCAAAATGTGTTAGAATTCAGCGGAAACAAATGCTTTACCTGAAACACCAAAAACGATATTAGAGAAAAAAGGAAGAAATTAAACATTCCTTGTAATCAGTGCGAATTTAAATTTAATTTGACAGTCTCAGTATCAACCATTATCTACGAGACACCTTTCTGCGCCTCCGTCCCGATTGCTCCAAAAAACCCTGAGTGTACATAACCAACAAACCCATGTGTAGGCACAAACCCACTAAAAGACAGCGCTCTAGCGAATTATCTGAATTCTTTACTAGGGCAATCGTAATCGTAATCCCGAGATTTCTACAGCCCCCAACGAAAGCCACGTCACGGGGACCAGCTTATTCACAGGCGCTCAGTCAAAACAAAATCGATAGGCAAAAAGGGTTCGGTTCCAGGTAGGTAAATAACTAAGCGACAATATACCTTAACCCTTAGGCCTACTACTAGGGCAGATGACCAGTAGCATAGATCGAACGATGAGTCCGTTCTGGATGCTGATTACGTGTAGATTTTCTGTTGTTTTGATAGCTCTCAATATCAACTCATTAACCATTGGTGGCACTAACTGAATGACCCCTTAAATCACCCTATATCCATAATAATTAACTTCTTCGCTGTACCAGGTCATGAAATTGGACCAGAGTCCCACGCACTAGTCTAACTACAGGCTCTGTTCAGTGGCCAGGGAAGTGTTTAAAAGTTGTGTGAGCCCACCTCAGCCAAGTTTAGACCTATGGTCGAATAGGAAACTTTTAGTCTTCGCGAGCCTATATTTAAAAAATATTTTATCACTTGCAAAATTTGTGATGTAATATCAGAATATATATCACTGTTTTGTTTTTATAGTATTAATGCTTGTTCAGTGTCATTGGTAAATATCTCTCTTCGTTGCCCAAATAAGTTGTGTGAGCATGCTCCTGGCTCGGCGTCACGGAGCCAAAACTTGTGTGAGCATCGGCGTCTTTGGCGCCGTGGCTCCCGGAACTCTGGCTTTGTTCACCAGTCTTAGACGGAAGCTTGTGCCAAAGAAATAATTGTAATCGGATGGGGGACTGGATTCTAAAGATTCTAAAGAGAGCTTTTTGTATTGTATTGTATTGATTGTATTGCACCTCTTCAAGAATAAATTACTCGCGGGCCAAGTTCGCAGCAGCCATTTAGCCGAGTCTGATCTGTTCTACCAGAAACGGACTTTAGAATCTCTTTAGAATCTTTACAATTCAGTCCCCATCCGGTTACAATTATTTCCAGAGCCCAGATTTTAAGTTTGGGAGGAGTTATGCTCCGAAGTATCAAAAGCCTGTGTCTGCTGGGCAGACTGCACTTGGAACTAACCGATTAAAGCATTTACACTGTCTAATTAAGCGTGTTTCATATCCTCTAACCATAAACCAACTCCTCTATCGGAACTCCTCCAGCCCACTTCCAAATTCTCTTCCGTCTTCTTCAATAGCCGACTAGTTCTGTTCTTTCTTCTCGAACAAAATTAGTAACCTTCGTCTTTCTTTTCAGTCTCTCATTCCCAACACCACCAATAATCCATCTGCCAGTGCTCCCTCTCCCAGTCATGATCGCTCACCCTCTCTACCACGATCCTCACTATATGTATTTAAACCCACATTCAGAAACTGAAATACTACATCTATTAAAATCTTTTCCAAGCAAACAGGGGGAACTGGACTGAAAGCTACGCGTCTATCCTTGTTCCAATTACTACCAAAATAATTAACCTCTCATTGTCTGCTGGTAATTTTCCATCCTTTTCTAGCACTCTTGTTACCCCTCTTCACGACAAATCATCATTTGACAAAGAAATCCTCTCGAGCTACCGGCCTGTTTTTAACCTGTCTTTCATCTCCAGATTAACTGAACGCATTTTCCTTTCTAACATCATTGTCTAGGCCTATCTAACTTCCGACTCACTTCTTAATTATTATTATAATTATTACAAAAATTTATAACTCGCGCAAAGTCACATCGAAATGCGAATCGGAGGCGCGGATAGTCAATCCCCAGGTGAAAGAGTTAGATATCCAGATGTTTGAAAGCCAGTGAGAAATAATGAGTTTTCAGGCGTTTCTTGAAAGAAGGAAGGGAGTTCGAACTTCGGAGAAACATTGGTACACGGTTCCATTCTTTCGGGGCAGCGGTGTGGAATGAACGAGAGCCCAGGACAGTTCTGCATCGTGGCTCAGCCAAGAGACCCGTACCTGAAGATCGTAGGCTGCGGGGAGGGATGTAAGGAGAGACTAGAGACTGAAGGTATGTAGGAGCGCTGTTAGTAAGAGTTTTGTAGGTCAAACAGGCCAGTTTAAATCTTATCCGGAATTCCACAGGAAGCCAATGCAGCTGCCTTAATAGAGCTAAGGAATTTGTGTGAGGAGGTGCATGCAGCACCACAAAAGACAGGGAATTTTGATGCGTTAAAGTTTTTTGAGTTCAAGATTTGAGATGCCAGTAAAAACCACGCTGGCATAATCGAGGCGAGAGCAGACTTCTTAACCCACGCCAGTCTGGTTTTACTAAACGCCACTCAACTGAAACCCTGCTCACTTCTCTTTACAACAAGCTTGTTTCCGCCATTTATCAACAACAGGTTTTCCCCTCTGCCTCCTTGATATTTCAGCAGCCTTCGACGCCATTGATCACAATATTTTATTCCATCGACTTTCAACATGGTTTAGTTTTACTTACACTACTCTTCTCTGGATACATTCGCATCTCTCCTCCCGCTCTTTCTACATTAAAACACAGGAACTCGTACCAGAGTCCCAGGTAGGCCTACTTCTCTACTTATAGGCTGCATTCACCAATCTTAGACGGTACTTTGCGCCGTGGAATTAATTAAGATCGAAAGATGACTGGAATCTAATGACAGATTTATAGTAGGATAATGGGTAAATGGCGCACCTGTTGACAAGCGAAGAGGCGAACGGAGGAAGCCAGTTGCTCTCGCAACGTGGTTGTACACATCGATACCTTTCTACGGTTGACCTATCTTAACAAATAAAAAAGAAGCTGGAAATACGAACTGCTAGCATAGTCTTACGAATATTGGAAAGTGACTTACGATCTACAGTAGGACAAGGCAGTTTCGATGACTTATAGATTTATGTACGATGAGGCAGACTCGACTAAATGGCTGCTCGGAACTTTGGTTACGTGATCATACCCTTCGCCTCCGTCTCCTCCTTTTCCTCTGCTTTTCTCTTTCTTTTACTCCTGCTTTTCTCCTGCTTTTCTCGTTCCTTTCTACTGCTTTCTGTCCTGCTTTTATTCCTCCTTTTTTGTCCTTTTCCCTCATTTTCTCCTCCTTTTCTCCTCCTTTTTCTCCTCCTTTTTCTCCCTCTCTCATACATGTGTCGCATTCTCATTGCGCCAGCTGGCGAACTCTTGTCCAATTAACTGTGGTCTTGTAGACAAATACCGTCTCAGTGACTGTGAACTTGCGAACAGACCTGCCTCACGATAAAACCTGGTACTTAGAAAAAGCAAGAACCACACAATTAGCATTCTGTATTGGCCTAGTTGGTTCTCCTGAGATAAGACAAACCCCTAGTGGAATGAAGATCAGGCAATCCAAAACTAAGTTCTGATCAGCTCCAATGGACACGTACTATGTATATTCCGACATAGAGTTTCTGTACAATAATTTATATACATATTCGAAACGGTCAAGGAGCACTAAGAATACTACTTCCATGAACACATTTTGCACTCAGACAAATACTATTTCTCTGAAAATTTATTTAGCAACCAATGACGCAATGAATTCGGCGTTCATTGATTCTTCATTCACGGGACCTTCTAACGTCATCTCTACACAGTTACTTCTTTACATTAATCTGAAAAGAAAGCAAAGTCCACGCAGCCATTAAATATAATTCTTACGGTGGTAAAAATGATCCATTGACTTTTAAACAATTAAAGTAGAAACAAATGAAATATCTCGAACTACTCTTCTTCGTCACGGTGTAGTCTGAAAGGGTGACTTTGAACGTAACGGTGTTAAACGCTGTTCAGAAACACACAAGCACTGTGATAAGTAACAGTTTCGAACCGATTAGCCTGTGTGGACCTTTAGATTTTTCTTTAGCTCGAGTAGATCTTTATGAAAAGACAACCAATGGTTCCGTTCTAAACGAAACTTCTGCTCCATTGCTAAATTCTCAGAAGCCACATAGCATATTTGGACATTCCATGTTTGTATTTTACACATCTCAGTTCAGCATTTTGTAATACGTGAGAAAATAACTCCTCATTAAGCTTTTTGACCAATTTCAACCCCATTGTGTTCCCACAATTACACATGTAAAGCTTAACGTCCGAAAGCCTAACTGCTAGTGGCAGTTGAGACCCCTGTGATATGAAGGAGCACATATATAAGCCTACCCAACATGAATGTTTCTGCACATTTGTCTAACACTTTCCAATATGCATAAGACTACGCGACTTGTATTTCCTGCTTCTTTTTTATTTGCTATATAGGTCAACCGTAAAGCGTATCGATTACACAACCAAGTTGCGAGAGAGCAACTGGCTTCCTCCGTTCGCCTCTTCGCTCGTCAACAGGTGGACCATTTGCCCATTAGTGACACTTTTCTGGCCGACTGGGCTTCTAAATGTCCCACACGGCCGCGAATTCACAGGACGCAACCTGTCTCCTGTGTACAAAGCCGCCCATGATATCCCCTTGCAATAACAAGTTCACTTGGGCGATTCGGACTGTCGTTCTTGGTCCGCCCATTTGGGCACTCTCGCTTAGAAGGGCACATTAAGGGTCCGGCGACCTTCGCATAGTGACACCATTTCTACTGGCATTATATAGCTAGAAATAAAAGCATACGTGTGCGTATGTTTACATGTAGACGTGCGTGTATGCTTATATAACTGTGTGTATGTGTATGTGTGTGTGTGTGATTGCACAATGGACATTGGAGATGTTCACTTGGTTGCCATATTGGTCATCTCAAGCGCGTTTGTTTTTGAAAGGCTGCCCGAGGCTGTGGCGGAAGCGAGACACAAGCCATCGACAGGACTGCGCCTAAAGTCAGGTTGTAATGGAGATTTAATTATAAAGGAGCCACAGAAATAGGCTAAATGAACACGAGAGCAGTTTTATAGCACTTACTCTGATATACGGTAGGCCTAAGGTGCAAGGACTACGTTTCCAATGTGATAAATACATATGGACGAAGCAACCAATGCAATTATGATGTGCAGCAAGCACTTTGTTAATACGTTTGATGTAGGTGACCTTAATAATTGTAAAAATGGTCGGTTATTGGGCTTTAATTGTTTTCATTAACATGCCTGCCAGACAGTTGTTTTCGTTTGCTTAAGTAGGCATTCACTTGGCCGTTTTTGAATTTGAAAGAGATGAGTTCACGGAAAGGTCAGATTAATTGATGCAATTGAGGGTTACGTACTCTCGGAACTCCGTTGTAAAAATGGAGTCATTGTCCATAATTGTGTAATACATAACGATTAATTCCGTTGAAGGGAAGTATTTCCGATGGGGTGTAGGCGATAGAGCATCTTCGCTAATGCGCTAGTCCCAATGTTGTTCGCTTCACATAGGATTAGGCCTATTATTATCTTTTACCCGAAGTATACATGATCCCTCAGGAAGCAAAAAATTCTCCGAAGAATGAAAAATTGTTGGGACGGCTAGAAATAGCCAAGATCTGGAGGAGCAAAAGCAGTCATTACTATTATTTCTGCATTTATTAAGCGCCGCTGCTTTAGGCTTAAACACCGATTTGGCCAACAATTCAAACAGGTTAATAAAATGCAAAAATTGTCTAGTGAAAATACAGCCGCATTCAGACACTAATGTGGTTATTTTAGGGAATGATTTCTGATTTGAGGTCACAGTGACTACTATTGTTGCTATGTACAAACGTACAAGGCTTGGTAATTATAATTTGCTAAACGACTGGTCACACTGCTTGCAAGCCTAACGTCAGGGCGTATGTACCAATCAGTGCACACAAAATGGATCAGACACTAAAGAACTAGGCCAGACAGAAACCGTCAAGAGATCAAGAGATCCACCGACTTCATATTTATAGTGAAGCCAGTTCAACTGCAAATTGGGTGAGAAGGTGTATGTCAGAATTGCCTGTGCTAGGATTCATTACACTGGCCAACACATAATTTGTTGCCTCAAATGTTAGAACTGTTTCTGGGTATATTTGACCTGCTGATTCCAGAAAAGGCACCAGTTTTCTCCCAGCAGGTCTAGTTTTCGAGATATAGAACATTATGCCATATACCAGTCCTTGCCTCTGCTCGCCCATAAAACATAAGGCTATAGCTATAATTATGTAGTGCTCAATTTGTTATGTGATACACTAAATAAACATAATAATACAAATACTTAAAAGAAAATGGTAGTACCTGAAACTGTACTTATATGATACCAAACAGAACAAGTTTGTTATAAAAATTTCAAGTCATTCGACACCGAAGAAGCTCCTTTTGTACGATTTCCGAGTGTGGCATCTGCCGGAACAATCGCGCATAATATTCCAGCAATAGTCTGCCATCATGTGTGCATCCCATCTTCCTTGATATCGATTTTCCATTGTTTTGATGTCTTCGTGAAATCTTTCACCTTGCTCTTCGCTGAAGTCACCAAGATTCTCTGGAAAGCGATCTAAGTGACTGTGGAGATAATGGACTTTAATGCTCATGTTGCAGCCAAGCTTGTTGAAATGAAGAAGCATATCCTCTACTAGTTGTGCATAATTGTCTGCCTTCTTGTTGCCAAGAAAATTTTTAGTTACAAGAACAAAGGAAGACCAGGCACAAGGTTCGATTTCATTCATTGATGGTATGAAAAGTGGGTCATTCATAAGTTGCCTGATCTGTGGACCATCGAAGATTCCAGCCTTCAATTTTTCCATTGTAATTCCTGGTAACTTGTGTACTATGTATTCGAAGCATGAACCTTCTTTATTCAAAGCCCTGACAAATTGTTTCATCAGGCCTAGCTTTATATGTATTGGTGGCAGTATGATCCTATCTCGTGCCACCAAAGATTCCTTGATTACATTTTGAGCTCCAACCACCATGTCTTTCCTCGAAGGCCAATCTTTTCTTGTCCAATGTTCATGCTTGGCTCTACTGTCCCAAAGACACAAAAAGCAGGGATACTTTGTGTAGCCACTTTGTTGACCAAGGAGGAAATTTACCATCTTCAAGTCTACACAAATTACCCATTGATGTTCTTTGTATTTTATCTTTTCCAGTACTAAAGAGATGGCATTGTACTCTTCTTTCATCCTGGTGGAGTGACCGATTGGAATAGAACCAAATTTGTTGCCGTTATTTAAAAGCACACATTTCAGACTACGTTTTGAACTGTCGATAAAAAGACGCCACTCATCTGGGCTGTAATCCGACAGACCAATTTTCTTCAATAAGTTGCTGATGTCATTACAGAATACTAGGTTGTTGTCTTCGGTAAAGAATGGCAGCAAATCCTTTTCTCTGTTTCTATAAATTGTAATTTTCGTTCCAGGCTGAAGTGCATTCTTTTCCTTTAGTCTGGACGCAAGCAATTCAGAGGACTCTTTGGAAAGATTTAAGTCCCTGATCAGATCACTCAACTCTTTTTGGTCAAAACGTTCACTGTGTGAAGTTGATTGGAAATCACTGTCACTGCCCCCACTTTCTTCACTTTCGTCATCTTGTCCGATATTGGACATGCAAGTGTCATCGTCTGAGAGCTGAGGTAGTTCGCGAAAAGGTGGAACTGGTACAATATCCGAATGCGGAACAGGTCTCCTGGCTGAAGGTATATCAGGGTAAGACAACTTGTGACGATTATTTCGATTGATGCCTATGATATTAACCATACAAAAGTAACAGTCGTCGAAGTGGTTTATCTGTTCCCTCCAAACCATCGGTACACCAAATTTCAGGCAGCTTCTCTTTCCAATTGTCCAGTGGCGCAATTGTTCAATACAAGTTTTGCATACTGTATGAGGAGCCCATTGCTTATCTTGATCTCCAAGTTTGACACCAAAATAACCTACATATGCTCTTTTTACAAACTCAGAAATCGGTTTCCTGTTTGCTTTTAGTGTGTATTCCCCACAAATGTAGCAGAATATGTCTGGATGGTTAATGCAGCTCCGTCTGGAAGTAGCCATAACCTTAAGGATGTTCGCATCTGAGGAATTAAATGACTAACCTAAAAAATAGTAAGAACATGTAGTTATTTAATGCTCACATTCACAGATTGTTCTTGCGACCAACTCTTAATATGCCCTAAGACGACTGCGGCTGCTCTAGCTTTCAGGAGGCGGTTTATATAGGTTATAAATGCTGACTTCAGCATAATCTATTTACATAGTTCGAAACCATGAAACGCTGTATAAGCACAAATAAATTCTAAACGAGGCCATGAATTTAGTGCTGAGTAAGCTGTAGGCTACGGAATAGTTATTTCGTTGAATCAGCAATATCTCAGCACGCGGCAAGATATGCTGATATTACATTATAAGGATGTAGGCATTATATGAATCAGCAAGAATTTTAATTAGCCATAAATAAAGCTTATTATGACATTTTAGTTTTGCCAAAGACATCGTTTAAAGAGTGGACTGGGTTTTCTTTACAAAATCGACGATATCTCAGAAACTAGACCTGATGCACTCAATCCAATGACATTTTCTGAATCAGCGCCCAAAATTACCCCAAGAACAGGTCTAAAACCGAAGGCAACAAGAAAAAAAAATTTTTCTGTTGGCCAGTGTTATCACCATTTCATTTATTGCTTCACAAAAAGCAACAACAGCATAAAGTATGTTACACAAAAATTCATGTGGGATACAACAGGCAGACCCAGAAAGAACCATATTCCGCTTATTTGGGACGCCTACGTCAGATGGAATGCTATTTGAAATTAAGAATAATCATCTTTATAGGCCTACAGTACAACTGGACTTGAGCAAACAGAACCTTTGTAACAAGAACCAAAAACTTAACTAACAAATTGAATTAATTATTAATTATTAATTGCATAAATTATCCACTTTTTGTGTTCATTCAAATTTGCTGTTCGTATCCGGCCAGAGACATCGGTCTGTACCAACCGGTACATACAAAAGGCCTATAGTTTGTAGAATAGTTTATAGAGTTATCGTACTATACACAGCTACCCTACATCGGCATTTATGCATATCTGAATGAGTTATTAAACATCCGTGCACGGGGACCTTAAATGGCGAGGCACCCATTCAAACGAACAGCGGTGTGGTAAAGGACCTCACCCGATTAATTCATTGAAAATAAGCAGGGTCAAGGTCAAACGGTCGCTGTAGAAGAAAGGGTACATTTACGTTAACTCTTACTAGTAACCATGAAAGTTTCTGTTATGCAGCTGCGTAGCGGGAAAGTGGTTGACTTGTCGATGGTTCATGCGCAGTAATGCCACTCAAAAATACCAAGTGGTGTTTGGTCATGCTCAGATATTCAGATTAGGATTTTGTTCCTGTACTTGCTAATCTTGTTTCTATAATGTACTTAAAACGAATGATCTATGTCTACGAAACACATTCCGATATAGGGGGTGTAATCGCATTGGTTATCCCTATAACCGTATGTCTAAGGTACATGTCTATTAGTCATCCTTTCAATTATAATTATGTGTGCATTGAACATTAATATTGCTAACCGCGATTAGCTTGACTACAACACCTACCACATCCATAAGTATGACATTAGCATTCTGCCTCTTAATATTTTATGTACATATATAGGCACAATGATTGAGTGTGTATGTATAAATCAAACATCTATTCAGGATACATATATACACATGAACGACTGTATGTTTTGATATAGTAGTTAATAATGCGAAGAATTTTCGGTATGTATCATAGGACCCAATGCCGTAGTGGTTACTTAGTAGAGCCTGGGTGCATGTATTCGCCTATTATGCCTGTATTAACATCTAGAAAAACAAAGCAATTATACCGAAGCAGGTACGAAGTCGTTACAAAACAATATACCAGAGCACTGCCTTTCTACCGCGCTCCATCCTGCGTCACACCTGCCTACCTGCACTGGCCAGCGGTCCGCCTTGTTGCCGTGTGCTTGGAAAGTGTGTGTTTGATACATTGCGTGGCTGTGTCGAGTATATGTGCGCTGTGCGTGTCAACTAATTGGCAAGATCGCAACAACAGACGATACCTATTTTACACGCTTCCACTGAAGTGGCATGCTTATAAATCATCAGGTGGCGTGAGTACGTGATATAACATTAATGATAGTCTTCGCTGCATCGGGCTGTTTTTACATCACAATGTTTGTAATCTTGCAATGATGTGCCGCTTAGGAATCCGCGACTAAGCGGACTTTTACATGTAGGCTTCGTTGTGTTTGTGTATAATTCAGGAAACAACATTTGCATCGTTGCCTGGTTTTCTGCAGCTGTCTTATTTCCGCTGATTGAAAATGAAAACTATAATAGAATTTAAAATAATAAACTAAAGGTCATTCGGATGAAAGCTATCTTAAAGTCAAAAGCTTTTTCCGCTACAATCTTTGAAGACGACGAACCTTTTCTTTTAGTCCTGGCTTTCAATATAATAGGACTTGGAAATTATGTTAGTAAGCCTTCATAGAACGAGGATCGAGATCTTTAACAGCAACATAAATGAAAGCTGACCATAAAAGCATAAGCAATTTTATCCAGTCTAAATGCGATCAACCTTGAAACCAGCCAACCTGGGATCAAGTGACCAAATTTTGGGTTCTTTAAGAACTTATCTCGTATATAGGTTAACTGACGGTTAACACTGTGCATGCAAATTAGGCTGCCATATTGTTGTGAGGGTCTTAAAAGGCGATCCATTATAAAGCCAACACTAAGGCTTTAGTTACGCTAATGAGAGAAGCTTGTCACAGCATGAACATTATGTCCACGCCGTCAAACTAAAGACGGGCAGTTTTCCTTCACAGTTTAATGCTTATAAACGTTTCCGGATGTTAGATTTCTGCTGTTCGTTTCCACTTGAACCCACCTATCGAATCCGGTAGCATCGGCTTTTATAGACGTGCAGCAGAGCTTATAATTGGAACCCAGAAATGTAACACTGTTTATATCTGGACCTTTCAAGATAAACTACAGACAACATGAATAAGTTTGCTATTAGCGATCTGCTTTACTGCGTTACCTAATTGTTTCGAAGCCATGTATACCTACGCCGTGTGAACGCTTTCCTAGCGCCATATAAAAAGCCGCAAAAGGGCGATATATTAACTATTCTTGCATTGGTAATCGTAATTGTAATATCGAGATTTCTACAGCGCCCAACGAAAGCTAAGGCGCGGGACCCAGCTTATTCACAGGCGATCAGTAAAAACAAAATCGATAGGCAGGAAGGGTTCGGTTGCACTGAATGTAGTAGCTTGAATC
Organism: Norana najaformis; assembly: GCA_964023275.1. Taxonomy (NCBI): domain Eukaryota; kingdom Metazoa; phylum Annelida; class Clitellata; order Crassiclitellata; family Hormogastridae; genus Norana; species Norana najaformis. Next base: position 15,370,908 of record OZ029914.1, read on the forward strand.
CCACATTAGTTGCGCCAACCGAAATCGTAGCCGCCGTGACCTAAAAGCCCCCTTTGATCTCGACCCAGGAAACCCTCATCACGCATGAAATTTCACGAGACTTTGTACGAACCGATAGCAACACAATCGACCGACCAACAGCTTCCCAGTCAGCTACAAATCACGCTCAGAATTAATACGATCTCGTTTTTTACTCCTACCGACCAACGGAATGGCGTGCCTCTGTCGGAGCTACAGCCAACGTGGACCACTTGGTTGGACTGTTCACAGCTCATTAGCCCCGTAATGAATAGATAATTTAACTCCAACCGATCAGCTAGGCCTATATGCATACGTTATGAGGGTTGTAAGGAGAGAGAACGACGGAAGGCAGGAGTGGGGAAGGAGATATAAGCAAGGAGAAAGTTAGTGCAGGAAAATAAGGAGAGAGGGAGAAAAAGTACGCTTACAAATTAAAAACGTAAGACTGTATATATCTATGTTTATATGTATCCTTTGCTTAGCACTAGCGATCTACGCATATCATGCCTTTTGATGGGGCTGTGCATCTGTATACATGTATGTAAGTAAGTAAGTGAGTGAGTGAGTAAGTAAGTAAGTAATGCATATGTAAACAAGCCATATGTCCATCTACTGAGCGAGGAATCGTATGTATGTATGTTTGTATGTATGTATGAATGTATGAATATATGCATGTATGTATGCATGTATGTATGTGTGCATGCATGGATGGATGGATGGATGCATGTATATGGTTATTTATGCAGCGTCTTTTTAGAATCCCACAAAGACGCTCTAACGTATAAAGAAAATATTCAAAATTCCCCATGCTTTGGAAAACAGGAACCCAAGTGAGGACTTTTGTTCTTAAAGAGCATTTAATGTAGCACCATCGAGAGGCATTTAGAAGGCGCTATATAAATGTCTAGTCACATTGCATTACCTTAAGCCGATTACCCCTAAGTAAAACCGACTATGCAGTTTGACAGATATCTTGGCCACTGGAAATTGCAGCCTCAAAATAACTGTTTGCTGAATCGTCAGCATTCTCGGTAGCATTAAATTTCTGGGACTGTGATTCTTAAATAGCATTCTAACTTTTACTGCACTGTTCGCTGTTTTATTGTATAGATGAGTTTATTAGGGGAGCTAGCGGAACAGAGACCTTGCCAGCTATAGCAGTAGGTGACAATACTAGGTCACAGAGAATTGAACCCCAACCTTAAGGTTAGTAATCCAGCACCCTAGCCGTTAGACTATTGTGCATCCCTAAGTGACTTAACTTTAAATCGTGTATTTGCTGTTCGGTGATTGTCGCAGAAGATGTCTTTCAGTTCATTTAATTAGCAATTTAAAAAGCATTGAGTACTCAAAGCAAACCTCTAAAGAAGAAATCTTTTAAGTTCAATCGGCTAACTTCCAGGCATCCGAACACACCTGAAATACCAGGACCTCGATGGCATATATGTATGTGGAACAGCTGTTTGCTTTATTGATATCACCCACAGCAACAGTCATAACAATAGTGTATAAGTACATGAATATCTAATTAAATATAGTTTATGGCAACCGACAACCTCTGCTAGTCCTCTATACTTACAGGTGATTAAAAACGAGTGACTGGACGGCGTACTCAAGATTTTTAGAAGCTGGCTGCACGGACGACATTATAATTTCAAATGGCATGCCTCGAATTCTTTCTATCAGACGGCGGCGCCTTACCACGCAGAGTGTTGGTCCTGTTGTATACCCTGAGACTCTATCTAATAGGGATACTCAGGAAAACGTTCTTAACGCACTAATGCTTAGCACTAGCGATCCAATCATATCATGCCATTAAATGGAGCTATGTATCTGTATGTATGTATGCATGTATGTATGTATGTATGCATGTATGTATGTATGCAAGTATGTACATGTACGTATGTATGAACGCATGAATGGATGGATAGATGGGTGAATGGAATGGATGGAAGTATACACGTATGCATGCATGTATGCATGTATGTATGTATGTATGTATATATGGATGGATGGATGGATAGATGGATGGATGGATGGGTGGATGGATGGATGGATGGATGGATGGATGAATGGATGTAAGTACCCAACATGTGTACATGTGTATGTATGCATATATGTAAGTATGCGCGTATGCATGTATATTTATCTTATACAGTGCTTCTCACGACACTCTAAAAGAGCTACATAAATAAAATAAATAACAGAAAATAATTAAATATCGTGTTACTGTTTCAAATGAAGATTTCGCCACGAACAGGTGAACAGAATTACCAGACTAGTCTACTGTAGGTCTGTCTCTTTGTCTGGCTGTGTCTTTAAGTGTTTCTGTTCTGTATGCACACGTGACTCCGCGGGTGATTCTACTCTCTCCGTATGCGTCTGCTTGCTTGTCTGTGTGTATCCTCTACACCTGCAGATGAGTGTATGGTGTTGTGTTGCTTAATTTATATAGCACCACTTGAAGATGAAATACTCAGCGGAGCTCCCGATAAACAAGAGCTCAGAGTTGTATGCATATGTGTTTTATTCTGTGTTTCTGAATATGTGTGCTTGCTGTGTATTTTGGCCTAAGTCTGTACAGCTGTGTCCACCTGAGTGGCTCTGTTATCTGCGTCCGTCTTGAGCAATTATATCAGAATGCATAAATACAAGAGCTACTTGCAGAACTTGTGATGTGGTTGATTATAATTTGTAATTAGCAACTTCTATAGCTCCGCTATCTAATGCACAAGACATCAACCAATGGCGCACCAAATATCAAGCCACAGTCAGGTCAGTATCCAGAAAGTCCGCTGAAACAGAGAGACATCTTATGGTGGATATAGGCAAACTGAACAATGTAAGTCTTAAGTTGAGACCGAAGTGACAGAAGACTGAACAGAACAAAAAGACGTATGAAGAGATTTCCAAAATTTAGGTCCAGCAAGCTAAACGCTCGTCATCCAAGAGCAATTCTAGTTTTTGGCACAACCAGAGAGAGACATTCACATTATCTGGTTGAATAATGATAGGTCTGGAGAATGAGGAGTGATTTTAAGTAAAGTTGCTAGCCAGAGTTTAGTGTTTTATAAACTATAAGCCTCAATTTAAAAAAAATTCTTTGCTGAGCAGGAAGATTTAAGAACCGGAGTTATATGCTCATATTTGGACGTATCAGTTATGGCTATAGCCAAAGATTCTGAACTTATAGGAGTTTCTGCATGTTTGACTTTGTGATACCAACAAGAAGCGAGTTAAAGTAATCAAGACGACTGCAGGCCAGTGAGTTTGCCAGAGATATCCTTGAGGATATGGGGACATAACGCCTAATTCTGCGATTCTCACGGACATATATGTATGACAACTTACAAATACCATTTACATAGTCGGTGAGATACGCAATAGATTCAAAAACAATACCCAAGTTACGAGCAGCCAGTTTTAAAGATTCAAGACATTCAAACTTCTTAAGCTGCTGTGGAGTAGCATGGGGAGTGCCCAGAAATAGAAATTCAATCTATACGACGGGTTAAGGTAGAGTTTATTAGCTGCGATGCAAGATTAGGTCTACAGCTCCTCAAAATCAGTGGACAACAGTTGCAGGGACGAGTAACAAAACAAACTGTTAAACGTAATGCAAATGTGATTATCGTCCAAATAAAAATGAGAACATAGTAAACATTTATCAAGTAATATACCTAGTGGTGTGCTGTATAATGTAAACAAAAGAGGACCACGCACACAACCTGCGGGATGCCAGATGTTCACAAAGCCCTAGACGAATAATTACCATTTAAATATAAAGTTTAAATGCGTGGGATTTTATAAGTAGCATACCTATGCAGGGCGGGATCAGAAACACCAAACCAGTGCTGGATATGATGCAAGAGAAAGAAATGGTCTACAGTATCAAAAGCAGCAGAGAAGTCAAAAAACAAGCACCGTCACTCTATCCTTATCCATAGTCATTATGAACAGCAAGAGGGGTAGACTCTTTGAGTGAAACTTACGGTATGCAGATTGAAAAAGGAATATTAGTGAATTGGTTTGCATACGATTCTACGATTCATACCTACCTGTTTTACAAAAGTAGATACAAAATTCAAAGTTGAGATGGGTCTGTAATTAAATAAATCGCCAGGGTCAAAAGAAGGTTTCTTTAGTAGGGATTAACTATGGCATGAGCAGTAGCAGGTGAGAAATTGATAACTGATATATCGGTTGGACCCAGGACACCAAAGCACTATTTTTGAGGAGATGCAGAAATGGTGCCCAGAAGTCAGCTTTTGTTAGATTAAGAAAATATGAGTCTGCGAACTTCTGCAGGATTTGTTGGATGAAAGTAGTTTAATAGTTTTATAGAATTGGACGAAGAAATTTATCTGATGCAGAAGCGACAACAAACTTCAGATTTAAACCTGAAATTTTACCTGCACAAAAGGTCAAAGCTTTACTGGCAAGTTCATGGGTAGCCGAGCTTACAGCAGAGGATAAATTTAATGTTCCCCTCTCTTCCGATGATTATTTAGCACATAGAACTATACTGTCATATACTCACATACACGGTTTAATATTTTGGATCTTTTGCTACAAGTAGAGACTTTAAAAGAAATAGGAAAGCAGCAACGTCTATATAAATCAAACAACTTCAGTGTGCACTAATCTTTCTATCCCCTGTCTCAGTCTCTCTCTCTATCTCTCCAACTATACCTCCCTGCTTTCATTCTCTCACTCTTGCTGTTTCTCTTGCTGTGTCTATCTATCTATCTATCTATCTATCTATCTATCTATCTATCTATCTATCTATCTATCTATCTATCTATCTATCTATCTATCTATCTATCTATCTATCTATCTATCTATCTATCTATCTATCTATCTATCTATCTATCTATCTATCTATCTATCTATCTATCTATCTATCTATCTATCTATCTATCTATCTATCTATCTATCTATCTATCTATCTATCTATCTATCTATCTATCTATCTATCTATCTATCTATCTATCTATCTATCTATCTATCTATCTATCTATCTATCTATCTATCTATCTATCTATCTATCTATCTATCTATCTATCTATCTATCTATCTATCTATCTATCTATCTATCTATCTATCTATCTATCTATCTATCTATCTATCTATCTATCTATCTATCTATCTATCTGTCATCTATCTATCTATCTATCTATCTAACTATAGCTCACAGTATCTTCTCTTCCATCTATCTTACTCTCCCTCTTTTCTCTGTGTCCTTGTTTGCATGGCTATCTCTGTTTTCTCTGTTTCTCCCTCGTCCTACACTGCTCATCAGTCTCTTTCTTCATGTCACTCCGTGTGTCTCGTGTTGCCTCTGTCTCGTTCACTCTGCCTCTAGCTCTCTCTATCTCCCGTGCACACTCTCATTCTCTCTTGCTCTCCGCATACCAGTTTGCCCACTTACGTACATGCTCACTTATATGGATGATGTAATTAATTTATACGAGGGCGAATCCTCTACTCATTCATTTATTGGAAGCGATGTTAAATCTACATGGTAAACAAGCTAATATGCGCACGCAATTTCCGACCAACATGTATCTACATCTATCGCATCGGCCTATTTGAATATTTGCATATTGTACACATAGACCCTACCAAGCTACTCAGATAATTGATGATTATAACTTGGTCAGTCAAATAATAATGAACAGGGCTTGTTTAAGAACTGTGCATCAACTAAAGATGTCAAGCGGATCCAGTTAAATATTATAAGGGTCATCCAAAAACTATCGTTGTGCCTGGCTTCGGCCACTGTTCATTATCGTTACGTGTGACATCTGTTATTATAGGTAGGCCTGTTCGCCAGTAAAGTAATTAATTGGAAAGTGGAGAGCCAAATCGGTGGAAATGTTGCAGTATAATTGCCACGAAATGATTACTAAGAATAATGTGTCATAATGACGCAGAAACTCAGCCCGTGACACTCGATGTCGTACGCAAGAGTTGTGATACTAAAATACCAATATAATAATAGTAATAACAGTAATTATTAATACGTAGGTCCATACCAAATAGCTGCATGCTCTGCATAGCACAGGAATAACAGCTGGAAATTTACTTTGTGATTTAGTTGGTAGTGTTTGCTGTATCAAAGATATATTGGAATGCATGTTGAACATTCTTGACAACCAGATCAGTTGCCCAGGAATCCTAAACATGAGCTTCATTGAGGTGTGTATGAATTGTTTTTGGATCATTCTAGGCAACGAGTATTGTTGCTTATGTAAGGATATGTACGTTTTTGTTAAACAGATTTCTTAGTGCGTACGATTGGCAATCAAAATTGGCTTTATGACACTATGCTCTTGCCATACAGATAGACTTAACCTTAAACTATATGGCTGTTAGCATATAATAATCTTGTAGTCTCTCTTACATCACGCTCTTGCTCATAATTTAACTCTCTTCTTCTCGTTCCTTTTCCATCTCATTTAATAATTTTATTAATTACACTCATTTAATAATTTTAATACGACCAGCTGTACCACTATCCTCGTCCTCTTTATCGTCGTCATTGTCGTAATATGTCACTGACTCCATTTTATCATCTTAATATTTCTGTTTTTCGATGCTCCTGTTCATTTGCCGTTTGCCTTGTAATCTAACTATCATGATATTTCATATTTTGCTCGTAAGGGTTTTCGATATGAAGGCTACAGTAATCGCTGATTTAAGTTATTTTCGCACATTCAACAATATACCCTCAGATCTTTCAACTACAGCATAAGCGAAAATGAAAGAATCCAACAAGAAACGATTTACAAGTTTTATATTTTCAAACATTATGCATAGAACTTCGAGCCGACACGAAAAGGACCCGTCTTTTTCAAGAATATTCAACTTAATAAGGCAAATAGGCATCTTGTGACAACACTGATGTACTCCATCATGACCTGTTTCGGATTCCATGCACATGTTTAAGAAAATAAAAATTAATAAAAATTAAAATCAGTAAAAGTGTCGGCCTGGAAACTAATCAAAGGAAGCTGCAAAGGAGGCAGAATAGTAAGTACAGGAGTGTGGACATTGAAAATATGGTTATAGAAAATGCAAAAAAGCATATATAATGCAGCAAATGTGTGCAAAGTTTATTGCTTGAGATCAATACCCCTAAGGCCAAGGGTTTGCGAAATGGAAGGTAAAGGGGCAGGAGCCTCATAGACCCATAAAGGAACACAATAATAATACTCTTCCCATTCTTGACCACTGGCGGATATAGAAGTTTAAAAGGGCAAGAGAGGGGCAAATAAACAAGGTCGTGCTTAACTGCTCCAAAGATTTTAACGAGCTTTCTCAGAATACTGTTTTGGGCCTCCATGTTTGTGATGACCGTTTTTTAGTCATTAATATAATTCCGCAATATTTATTTCATTATATATTGTAATTTATAAAACCGTATTAGTTTTCCAATCGAAAAAGTTTGGGACACTTGGATGGGGCAAGGGTTCAGTTGGGGCAGCTAATGGGGTTAAGACTTCAATGACTTAGTGGAGCGGTTGCTACGTGTAATAATTAATGTTGCATTACACAGCTGGGTTAATTTCATTTAAGTGTGTTCTTGTAACAGAGACTAATCGGTTTCAATCCAATCTTTTGAAACCTTATCCCTTACGGCGGTTTCTGATACAAGCTGTATTAATCATCGCGTCTCAGTGTGACACGTGTATCGCCGCATGAAGCAGAAACGGACAAATGTACACTCATAAGAATAGTATTATGTCTGCTATCACCGGACACACGTGTGATTAGAACGTTCAACAACATGAAATGTCTTGTAACCAAAACATCATCGGTGGCAAACAACCAGCTTTGATTACTAAAGTTATCAAAGCGTGTTTGTGGTGGCCACACTGGATGTGTTCTGCTATTAAGCATTTTGTTTCTATGATTATTATTCCGACCACGCTCCTTCTAAGAGTCTGCGATTAATCAAGTGCGGTGGTCACGAATCTGTTCAAAATATTTCTTCTTGACACGAGCGTTATGACTGAAAGTATACAACGCGTGTTCGTCACACACTGCAGGACACTTTCTCAAACGATTTCCTGCCCAAGTCAAATTGATTGACACCCTAGGACCCAGCCAATTAAAATTCACTGCCCGGATGCAGTGCTCGCTCTGCAGGGCTCGAACGGGAGCGATTTTGTTTTGCGGGAAGGCGACGGAATTTGCAATCCAGATGAGTGTCGATTACCCCGCGGCCACGGAATAAATCCCCTCGTGGGGCTGCAGGGAGCTTTCCTGGACTTTAACGGAACGGAACTGCGACGCAGTCAACATTTCAGATGAAAGATTTCAATCCGTCATATGCTCGTCATATGCTGAAGAATATAGTGCTACGTGGACTAAGGTGACGGCCTGGAAACGAATCAGAGGAAGGTGCAAAGGAAGCAGGAACGTAAGTACAGGAGTGTGAACATTGAATGCGGATGTCATTCATATCTGTTTAACTTCTGAAGGATAATAACAGCTGAGTTCTATATCCCAATTAAACCGTTAGGCCAAGAATTGCATCTTGAGGACGATTGCAATGATGATGACGACGACAAAGACAGTTGAGTGTAGTAACGTCATAGGATGCATGAAAAGGTTCCCGACTGATTCAGAATGCATTCCCTAATGAACAAAGCTTCAGCCCGACAGCTTTTTGTAGTGAAGTTTTTTAACGCTAAGTATCTACTGCATAATGAATTGTTTTATAGAATTCTATTTTGTATTTCAGATGGTTCTGTTTTACTGCCCTGCAATCATTCATTATTATGATGGTCGCTTTTGCATGTTAAATATCAATTCATTGAATAAATTTAAGTTAGGGTTGATAGATTGCTACAAGTGTTGTTCCCGTCTCGGCCAGCCAGCTTGCCTGTCTATAGTTGTTTCATTATACAAAGATCTATGGTGACACGTTATCTAGGGTTTGGACCATTTAAAATTAGCATTCTCTCGAGAACAGAATTACTGTCGCCTATAAGGAGCCAATTTCAATTATACACGCTGACTTTCCCGAGGTGTTAACGATATTTACGGTTTTCACGGTATCGTGACTGTTGTAATTGAAGCAGACTTCCAATATATCATAGACCTGTGGAATGCTGAAAATTAAAGCTCTTTCAAAAGCCTAATATGGACTGTCTTAGACAGTATTATTGCTGGCTATTTTAATATTAGGTATTGTCCTTATTAAACCAATGAATATTTATGAATATAAAAAGTTCATTCTTGAACTGATTATTGTTTGAAACATTTATAATTGTTTATGCAGAACTCTGGCCGAGGCTCTGCACAGATTCTATAATTGGCTGCAACGACTATGTAGGACCTAAGCCTGCATAAACAGATCTGAATGGGGTCTCATTAGTAGATGGATAACTCATAGGCCTACCGAGGAATGCATGCGAAGTGTAGGATATATACAAGATCCTCGATCCTGCTATGTATACATATACATACATCAAAAGAAACAAACCGTATTTTACGTGAGTTAGTTTACACGCACAAGTGGCGCAAATTCTTCTGCTAACAACAGAAAAAAATAACAAGGAAAAAAGGCAATTAAAGAAAAAATAATAAAAGAAAAAACTAACAAAAGAACCAGTAGTTTCTATTCTAGTCAGTCTACATGTATTTACAGCATATTAATAATTCGTATAATATTAACAATACTATTAGCTGAAAGCCAGACATAGATGCAGATGATGGATGGAGTACACTTCTGTATGGCTGTGTGCCTGAAAATATAAATATATATATGTTTATGTAATTATATATTATTATGTTACTCTGTCGGAAATAGCACAGGACATAACTCACACGTGTAGTTTATTATTTCGACCTACCATCTTTTAACTTTAAATCTTTACCTATCATCGTGCAAGTTAATATCTTCGCCTATCATCTTTGTTTTACCCAGGATTTTTCCATCTGATACGACGATCTAATGAGCGGCTTCTGTGTTTTCCGTTTCTTTCATCCGAACATTTCTTTTTTTCTGACGCAAAATGTCTTCGCCTTTATCTTGTCGTTGGATCCAAGCCCTTCATCCTTCTCCGAGTTTGTCTGCTGATAATTACAGTTCTCTCTCTCAATTGGATGCTCGTTATCAACGTATTTTTCTAAATACGACCCAGTGCATGTTTCACCACGACGCCTATCTTTATCCGAAGCTCAGATTGCCCGCTTCCCTGCGACCACCTGCCGATGCCGATGCCGATGCCTCGAGTAATTTGCCACTAGGGCCGACGATATATCGAAGTCGCATCTCTTTGACGAGCCCTACCTGTGCCTAGGTGTCGGTTTCTATTTCCGTTTAGGTCTTTGTAATCATGCGTGTTCCCGTGAGGGTAAGTGCGCTCGTGTGTTTCCGTTTATGTCTTTTGGCGTGCATGTGCTTGTGGAACTGAGTTTTTGTGTTTGCCTGTGTATGTGTAAAGTGTGTTTCTGTGTTTGTTTGTGTGTGTGCGTTTAACTGTGGATCTGTGTTTGTCTGTGTTTGTCGGTGTTCTCTTGGCGACTGAAGTCTGAAGTGAGTGCTTCAAAGTCGTCTGATAGATCCTCGCATACGATTGCATCAGTCGACAGCTGAGTCGGGCAACAACACCAATAAACCAGCGGCAGTGACTCTGTCTCCAAAGACCGGCGTGACTGACATTTTCACCTCTGTGCCTCCCTCCCTCCCTCCCTCCTCCCTCAATCTCTCTGCCCCTCCCCATCTCATTACGGCCCCTCCCCAAATGACCACGAACGCCAGCCAGCCGTAGAGACACCTTCGACAGTCACTCACGTGGAACTGAGAAACTACTTCAACCGGTGGCGGGTTTTGTATGAACAGATACCTTGGCCATCGTCTTAGATGCCAGTGCCTTCTTTAAATTCTGGATGAACAGAAATAGCCAAAGTTTGAGAAAAACGAGCAGTGGAACTCCATACTCTACGTGCATAGATCGCCTTCGTCGAATAATTAACCTCTATCGCTAACCGAATCTGCGTGGAAAAGGACCTTAGCGGAATCGTGTATATTATTATCCGTTCGATTGAATATTGATATTCAGGAATTATCTTCGCTTTTCCACGATGTCTTTGGTTTTATCGTTATACGTGATTCCTAGGATTTAGTTACAGGATCAAGTGACGTTTCCGATCAGGAGTCTTTGAAACATAAGGAGATTTGGTTGATTTTGAGTTGTGTTGCTGTTCTTTCTTCTGGCCGAAATGCACGCGATGAAGATCAAAGGGTTTTACCTGAGCGTCTTCTTTGATCTGCTCTTGATCCGCATAACCTATGCGGCTCCAGGTGAGTGTGAAATAATTCAGTCGGTTTTAAAGTCGCTTTACTGATGATTCGTTGATGCATTCATGGATGCTTGGATTCATAGATTAATGTTTTGTGGATTCATTGGTACACGAATTTATCCATTCATTCATTATGTTATTCAGCAATTCTATCATTCCTTCATTAAGTCCCTCATTAGTTCAATTTCTCATACATTCATTAAGTCAGTCAGCCAGCCAGGCAGCTAGTCAGTCAGTCAGCCATTCAGTCAGTCAGTCAGTCAGTCAGTCAGTCAGTTAGTCAGTCAGTCAGTCAGTCCGTCCATTCATTCATCCATTCATTCGTTTGTTTGTTCATCCGTTCATTGTTCATTCGTTTCATTCGTTCTGTTCATTAGCCAGTTCGTTCGTTCACTCATTCTTAATAATACCAACGCCCACGATCATAGGACCATTTTACGACCGTAAACACTCAACATTAAAGTATGCAGTACCTATAGCCTATAGTTAATACAGTTTCTACAGTGAAACAGAGGCAGTGTATAGACCGTGTATGCATATGTGCACCATGGTGGTTTATGAGTCGTTTATGTTGATTTTGAGAATTAACCGGCATCACTTCTCCGGTCGGATGCATAATTTCCAATCCAGGTATCAGTGTCATTAAAGTTTCCCACACTGGGTCAAACTGCGCTTCTTTCAGTTTGTGGAATTCGTGAACTAGGTCAAAATTAGTATTTTCATTTTAAAGAGAGATCGTTAGTTTCTTTTACCCGTTCCTTATTTCTGCATTTATTAAGCGCCTCTGTCTAGTAACTAAGCAGCAATCGATGGCGCTGAGCAATTGTAAGTGAAGGACTTGTTCAAGTAATCTTCTAAGGGGAGGTTCGAACCCGTACTCTCCGCATTACAAGCCGAGCGCTCTATCCAATCGGCTACCGTGTCCCATAATACATATACACGTTGCAGTGCCATCAACGCTTAATTACCATCGTTGTCGTTGTCGTCATCGTCATCATCATCATTAACAACAACAACAAGAATAACAAGACACATCTTTTTATGATATCTTATGACTGCAGTTGATTTCTGAACCCTTGTACAGCGCCCTTTTCTTCGGCCTCGGCTGTGCTACGGCGCTATATAAATTGTCTTATTATTATTATTATTATTAACAACCTCGGCAACTTCAGAAGGCAGCAAGAGTAGCCAATGCCTTATTCCAAGACCTCACACGAAACACCGCACCCGATGACAATGGATTCACTCAGAGAGGTCAAGTATCGGCCACCGGCAGCAGACACCATATAAGAATACACATATGCACCCACGTATTTTATCTCTACGCGAGGTTGTATGTCAAACTCTAACTACTATTGTAATACTTGCCGCACGCCAAGCCAAAGTAATTGCGTCGACTTGCGAGGGGGAAACTACAATAGCATGTTATGAGTATTCAATTCGGAACTAGTTGATAAATCAGACGAAGCACTTCAGAATAGAGCCAACTGCAATGTAGGATTTCTAAGGTCACCTGCAACGCTAACAAGTGGTTCTGGCCCATTGAGCGCACCGTAGCGGCCGTTAACTCAAGTGTATATCGTCGGCTGTCTGGCCGTGTTTTACTCGTTAATAAATATACACCTGAGTGGATGCATCTCTTGTTGAAACACTGTCTGAGAAGGGCAGACACTAATAGGTTATAGCACTATGAGGCATAATCGTAATCGTAAACTCGATTTCTACAGCGCCCAACGAAAGCCAAATCGCGGGAACCAGTTTATTCACAGATCGATAGGCAAGAAGGGTTCGGTTCAAGGTCAGGATCCAAGAGTCAGGCAGGCACACAGTCAGAAGGTGTTTGAAATTGGATATACAGGATAGATAATGGGAAGAAGAGGAATCAGAATAGGATCTGCGGAAGAGAAGTGCTTTTAGTTTTGTGTGAAAGACCTGTGCAGAGATTGCAATGGGTGAAACGAAGGTGAGTTCGCATAATGGATCAGATAATTGAGACATAAATTAACTGTTAATTACAGGATGAGAAGGCAATGTAAACAGAAGCCCCATAGAGTATCAGATACCTGAATAAAGATTTTAGAAGTGATTGGAGTAACGAAATTGGCTAAAAATACGAATCATTGAGTCCTAAGTAGGATAGTGTTATGCTGTGGCGATACCAGACTGTTTATAACACTGCTGACCACATTAATTATGATAGGACAGAAATAACACCGAGTTAAACGTTCAAAGGAATTTACAGAAAGAAGGCGGCAAGATGACCAACAGAATGGTAGTCAGCCAAATATGTCAATGGCCGAAATGAGAATAATGCTCAGCTAAGGGCACTTAAAGACACTTAACTGTCGTCCGTATACATAGGTTTTGTCGGTTAGTACTCGTGCACCGGTGCTCATCTTTGGGTGTTTAGCATTTGCGATTATGTCCGATTTGTTAAAGAATCTCCTCGATAACAAGGAAGATAGATTTAATCAGTTGCTTTTGCATGACGATTGTGAAAGGCTTTTATTCAGGCGATACATCAATATTGGTTCGATCCTATAAATAAATCTTAGTCATCAAACCTGAAGCATGAAGATTAGGCCTCGCTGTGGTTGTGTAAGATCTAGGTCCGCATAAATGGCGAAGGATCTCATCCTATTAATTCATTGAAAAATGAACAGGGTCGAGAATATCCAGTCGCTATAGAAAAACATGTGTATTTACATTTACAATAGCCACAAGTAATTTCAACAGTTTTGAATTTATAACCAGTTTAAAATTAAATCATCAGTTTCGAAGATAGCCACCAGTTTTGAATTTAGTTGCCAGTTTGAAAATAGTCATCAGTTTGAATTCAGTCTCCAGTTTGAATAGAGTTGCTAGTTTGAATTTAGTCAGCAGTCTGGTGCACACAAATTTAAAAAAAAACTTTAAACTGGGTTGAACTGAAGGATAGACCATACAACGAGTGCAAACATCCAGCCAGGCAGAGAGCCACTCAGCCGATTGAGTTGATACTGGGGAGAGTTACTTCCATTCGTAGCCCACATAACTGACTGCATGCTATGCGGGACTCCGTGGAATGGTAGGCCTATGATCTCTCTCGTGTTCATTTCTTTTCATGCTGGCGACATCTAATCTCAGTTTTGGGATCTGTCTCAGACGAAGGTTAGCGAGTGTTAAATTAGTGAGCCACCTCAAGATGTACATAATGGACATTTACATTTGCTACTGATACTTGGAACTTTGTGAGCATTTGCAAAAACTGAACCTAGATGTCGCCCGGATGACAAGAAGTGCAAACCGTAGAGAGAATCACAATTGTGTTACTTCCACAGACTCTCCATTGCCAGGAATTGCTTTGACACTACAACACTGTAGACCTAATGTCCCATGTGCACATAGGCCTACATTATTCCAGTGGCTTAGAAAATGCGGTAAATAATTTTGCAAACACCTACAATATTTACCAGAAACTCGGTGCTGATAATATCGTCTGTTCATTCAATAAGCGGCGGTGTTAATTAGAAGCTCGATCGTAGATGAGGAAACATAGCATCGTCTCCATAAGATAAAAGCCAAGCTTTACAAGATAAAAACCAAGCTTCACAAGATAAAAGCCAAGCTTCACAAGATAAAAGCCAAGCTTCACAAGATAAAAGCCAGGCTTCACAAGATAAAAGCTAAGCTTCACAAGATAAAAGCCAAGCTTCACAAGCGTCGGCAACTTATAAAAATCCAAGCAACACGCATGGATCCAAAGTTATCATCAGAAAGAAGATTTCATCTTAAGATACTTTACAACTGGATAGGAAACAGCCTCACAATTGATCATACTATAAGAACTGAGCATTAGATGTACATGCATAATATCTAATGTAATCTCGACGGCATTTTTATATACCGCAAGAACCCAGTGTAGCAGAACAGACAAAACACACAAACTAAAGATGAATTAGAAACACACATACCCTACGGTCATACTTCGATATACGTAGCCTGTCATATTATAGAAGCACGTATCCAAAATTCATGTATATATATGCAATTACAGGCATAATTATATATTCGTCTGTGATTAATACACTGTGTACAAAATCATAATTAAAATTATAGTTGTACGTATGAGTTCAGACAGCATGCGTCCATGCAAGGCCTCGAAGGCAATAAATCAACTAAGTAAGAGTAAGTTTGCAGTTTATTATTAAATCTGTGCCTACAGATATAGGCTACAGGTCATATTTGCCCTTAAAATTAATGCCTATTACCGGCAGAGAGAATGTTCGCATGTGTTAAAGGACAGCTAGTTACTTTAATATCCTTAAGATGGCGGCTCTGGTAGTTCTCCGTGTGTATATCAAGAAGGGTTTCTGCTCACGATCGCCGCCAAGATGGCCGTTGTTTTGCTTCTCGTTTCATTTAAATAGATTAGTTTGTCATGCACGGAATTTGCTCGATAATTCTGTTATGTTTGAACTGCTACTGTATCAGAGTGTGCGTATCGGAGTTACTTTTTAGATTTAATTTGGATTTCGCTTTGACAAAGAAATGTTCTGTGCTGCCAGATGCTTGATGTCTATGAAGGGTTCTGGCCACATGAAATTGAAAATGCATGTATGAATTGTAAGGGTGCTGCAATGGACTGGGGTTAATGCATATATATATATATGCATACATATACACATAAGTGTCAACCACATAGATATAGACCTATATATGCGTATGAGTATATAAATGCATATATGCATACATATACACTTACCCCAGTTGATCTATATATAGATTGCCTTGCTCAACTGGGTCCATATAATGTTTATATATATATATATGCACATATATATGCATATATATGTAGATGAATCTAGGAGCCAGCAAGGTGGCGTTCACCTGAGGCAAAGCTAATTAAGAATCCTTAGTACCAGTTGAGCGGTGGGGCAGCTGAGGGTTCGTCATCGTCCCCTGCAACTTGACTCGATGCCCTGACTGCAGCGAAGCTCTGAGGCGGCTGCGGCGGCGGAAGCCAATGCTTTTGTAAGGCCTTTGATGAGTTCTACCTGGAGAGCCAGAGTGGGAGGGACGGAGAGATGGAGGGTCGGCCGGACGTACCGACGGTTGGGCTGATGAAGGGAAGGACGGAGGCACGGATGAGGAAGACAGAAAGGAAGGGACGAAGGGAGGAAAAGATGGACGGACGGAAGCGTCGGATAATGCTACAGTCATAATTACATAAGCGAAATAAGTAAGTACTGGTGCTGTAGTCTTTGTGACGGAACAACTGAAACAGCGTCTTAAGATGTCGATGGCACGATGATCAACGTGATGTACATATGAGTAAAAAGGTTAAGGGTAAAGGTAACAAGTTTGTCTATAGAGGTGTCTCCATGGACAGTCCGCAGAAGTGTGCTCCTGTGGTCAAAGAATCACTTGGCTGAGGAGCAACACTACCACAGCAATCTCACGATGTACCTTCAAACAAATGTCGTGTCGTAGTAACAGTGGTATATACTTCCAATTTTCATTCACCAATGCATGAAATGCCGAATACATTTAGTACGGCGCATGCAAAATGTGTAACAGTGTTCACTGCATGATATGTAGTATAATTTTTGGTTGAAGAAAAGGACCACATTCGAATCTTGCTCAATTGGGTCACTGAGTAAGAAGCTTGAGCAAAGCTTAACGTAACTATAGTAATCCAACATCACTTGGGGTTGTTCCATCTAAATTTAATAAGAAGGTGAAAATATACTAAATTTAACAGATCATCAAATTCCTTATCACATTTCATCCACAGAAACCGTCTTTGACTCCCCAAACTGGTTTGGGCGAGCGTTGTCTATTAATGAAAAATCACAAAATCCTGGAAAATAAAATCACAATAAATATCCAGGGACGTAAAAAAACAGTATATTAGTCTGGCGTTACGATGGACAAAGATAGCACGACAGAATTTTTGAAAAAGTGTTGTGCTGTTATTGCTTTGATGTGTGTACATATGTGTATGGCTAACTATCGTGTTGAGAAAACTGTTATTGAAATCGCCTCTAGCAGGTTAAACTATTGCGGTGTTTGCATAGTTGATCTATTTGGACACAATCTAGCTTCATCGACATAATCAGAACTTCCTATAGATTCAAGGTTAAGTTGAAAGACTCAAGACAGATGAAAAGTAGGCCCCTCTAATCGTAATCATAAATTCGAAAATTTCTCAAGCGCTGCTTGGAAGCCAAGTGCATCCAGGGCACCAGTTTATTCACGAGTGTTGCATCAAAGATTTTAAGAAGGAAACTCTGCTTTGCATCAAGTCAGAGGGGTTGTCCAGAGTTGCCGTGTAAAGAACAAGATCTGGAGAAAGAAAAAGAAAGAAGAGCCGTTACGTTGTGTTTATGTTGAGAGAAATGGAAAGGCGGAGGATTGGATGGAATGATGCCTCGTGCGATATTATAACTGCTCTATAGAAGTTCTGAGATTATAGCTATTGTAACTAGCGCGACACTAGCAAGGTTTTGTAAAAGTATTCATCATTAGTATTTCTTTTGTGCAGCTGACACCGAATTGCAGTCAGCCTCTGGTTCCATGTCGATCTGTGACGTCAGCATCGGTGATGATGACGTCGACGTCGACACAGTAATGTTGGCAGAATGCCAAGAGAAATGGCAGGACGTCTTGGCCAGCTACGTCAGAGCTATGCGCAAAGACAGACAGTTTGACATCTGCGGGTATGACATATACTCTATGGATCGGTTGCTACTTTAGTTGCATTCACTTTTTACTCATCTATTTGCTTTAACAACTCTTACTTTTTCTAATTATGCTAAATATCATTCACTTTGATTTACAGTAACAGTTTTTTATCTATAATTATCAAGTCTTATTGAACCCAAATACAACATATGACATTTCACAAATAGTGTAGACCTATAGTTTGCTAGCATACAAAGACAACGCAGTAAGAACAAAAGTCCCCCTTAATTAGGGTCGCCTTTTAGCACTGATTAAGCCGAGATGGCAATCAAAATATATAATGTATGATTAACTCATTTTTCTTCGTTTAGCAAACCCAAAATTTGACAATGAAACAAGTTGAAAATAATTAAACAAGAGAGTCGGGTACAAACGGCAGACCCAGTAGGAACCATTGTCCAGCTTAAATATGGCTGCTTATTAATATTTCTCATTTATTCGTCTACTTGGTTTAATATTTCTTTTTATTTATAGTTTTATTTCTAAATATGTTTACTAGCTTTCATTTTATTTATTTCAATTTTTTATTACTGTCTCAAAAACCATATTAATTGCTTGAGCTAAAATTTAATATTTCTTTTTATTTATAGTTTTATTTCTAAATTTGTTTACTAGCATTCATTTTATTTATTTCAATTTTTTATTACTGTCTCAAAAACCATATTAATTGCTTGAGCTAAAATTCGCAAAAGCTGATGAATGTCATTATATATATGTATCTGATGTGCCGTCTGTTGTTTGGTGACTCTACCTTCACTCTTGCCTGTGTCTCTGCTTATTCGTCTGTTTTCTACTTGTCAGTCCATCTGTCTTTCAACCTATCGGACTGTCTTGCCTATGGATGTCGGTCCTACGGTCCTACTTATGTGAGAAACAAATGGGAGACACGCATTGCTGCATTTAGTATATACGGCAGATTTTTAGAGTACCGTGGACTGCTGATAAGACAAATGAGTGGGTCCTCGAGATGGCAGGAATAGAGAGGAGTCTGCTTGGATTAATCAAAAAAAGCTTTCATACTTCGGGCATGTACTACGAAAGAGTGGAGACTGCTTAGAGAAAGAGATCATCCAAGGCACA
The DNA here is from genome assembly GCA_964023275.1 of Norana najaformis. NCBI lineage: Eukaryota > Metazoa > Annelida > Clitellata > Crassiclitellata > Hormogastridae > Norana > Norana najaformis. The sequence continues at coordinate 15,390,054 of OZ029914.1, forward strand.
ATGCATGGATACCGAGCTCAGGGAAGGCCCAAGATGACATGGATCGATAACATCAAGTCGTGGACTGAATTATCGTTCGACCAGGTATTACAGGAGACAAGGGACAGAAGCAGATGACACAAAATTGTCCGTGGTTCAGCCAACCCTCGGCTCGAGGACACGGCTAAAACAAGACAAGACACTTAGTTAGGAACAACAGCTCATGGCATAGGCGTAACTTATGCTACTCTACGAAGAGCAACAACAATCGGATGTAAGGGTACCGTAGTTACGAAGGCATAATTATGATGTCTCATATCTTGACCACTAACGACGGGGTATTGCCGAAGGCACTCGGTCGAAATGACCGGTAACGTATGTTGGTTCAATAGTTTAATTGTTGTTCAGGGTGTCCCTGCGTTTTGTGCACCCGTTATAAAGTAACCTCTGGCTGTACTGCATTTCCCTACCGCTGACCAGCTCTGCAATGGGTCTTTAGGAACCAGGTGTAGCACAACCACCTGCCGTTTCGAAGAGTGTTTAAATGAACCCGTCTTTAGAGGTCAGGCCCTCATTTGACTTTGGTCTTGGTCTTCCCATGCCACATGGGCTTGCATGGACACCTGGGTGAATGAAAGGAAGGGCAACGACTGTTCGTTTCCGGCTGTTGAGAACCATAGTCGGACATCAGTTGAAGAATGATTGCCGTGAGCGGAAAGGTCAGTGAGTTCTTGGTTGATAGTCTGACCCCGGAAATCGCATAAAAACTTAGCAGACATCCAGCGTCGGATGCGGGTGTCCACAAAACCCACAAAAAACAGTTCTTATGTCCGTATAATTAGTTATAAAAACGTTTACACCCATTTTAAATCGGACATCGATCAACGTCCGATAATTCAGCTAATCGCCTACTGACATGAAATGTGCAGAACGAAACTTCCACTCCTAAAACTGTCGAGATTTCAGCAAATCACGATCAAAGCCATTTTAAAAGCACATCTAGGCAATTGAAGGAAATACCGTGTGAAGTTCATGCTCATTTCAGTTGCAATAAAAACAGCAGAATTAAACCCAGACAGTTTAAACTTCTTCGCGATACGTTTATAGGCTAGCGGTAGTTCTGTACCCAAGAAGCGACTGTTACGTTCCTCTCAACGGAAACATCATAACCTGCAATTACTTTTCATTGGCTCCTCTTTTACAGCCGACCTTAACGGCTGAAATGCGAGATTCATTAGCTGTTAAACTACCGCATTTTAATCACAGTGACGCAGCGCCGAACGCCTCCTATTAAAATTGATAAATTGATTTGGGGAGCTCGTATGTCGGCCGACTTTATTTATTATGAGCCGCTGACATCTTCATTAGGAGGTTTTAGTGACGCCGGCTATATAGACTATAGAAAGGGACTTAGCTTCGGCTTTAGAAATCGCTGAGACGTTTTGCGACGTAATTACAAGTCTTGCTGGTGATCACGCGTAGTTGCCGAAATACGACACCTGTTTGATGCGTATTATGTTTCGGGTCGAGTTGCCAACACAATAGCTGAGAAGACTGTTGTCGTCAGCAATCTGTGCTGCTTATGATGACAGCCCCCAGCTTTCGTCCGACAAAGGTGTGATCCGAGTTGAATGGGAATAAACGACCAACTAGATTTCGCTGGTGACATGTGATACTCGCTCTATAAACTGCGTCGTCGCTTGAAGACAACTGTTGGGCTTTTAAGACATTCTAGTTTATAGATCAACCTTCGACAGTTTGATGAACACTAAGGAGACTTAGCAGATGGCGCAAATCTAGTGGAAGTTGAGCTACTAAAAACGTGGTAACCGGATGTCACCGATAACGGTTACCATAAAATTTTACGTGAAAGATGCATTCTCGGGGGCGAGGCTAAGACAGTCGAATGCTTTCTTGATTGACAAATCTAACAGTTGCTTCAAGCAGGTGTCAGTTTAGCTCGTATAAACCGTCTGCGTACAAAGGCATAGCATGTTTCAGATCAATATGATAACTTTGAGGATAAATTTGATATAAAGAAGTTTAAACTTAGAGGGGTTTATGCAATTGAAAGACTTCTGTGATATGATTGGCAACGAATCATTTGCATAAGTAAGTACTATTTAATTAAAATGCAGAAAATTTCACTGAACTGGCAGTAATTGTGAATACAACACAAAAATAAACTCGATAGATCGGTGTAAAAAGATAAATAAATTACATACATTATGACAATGAGATCAACTGAATAAAAATATATTAAATATCAAAAATTCCATTTTTACATTTTACAAAAACACAATTACGTATTTTAAGGATTCATTTAAATAATAAATAGTATATGATTCATTTTACAAAATAAAATTAAGCACGCTTTAGAATTTTGTAAATCGATCTTTTGTGTGTGGTCCTAACAATATTAACTGATTGAATGATTGCAGACAATACAACGAGTTAAGGGAGTGTCTAGTGATGTACATCAGTCTATGTCGCCAATATGGAGGAGACACCAACGAAGACTGGATGACAGTCATGAACCAGTTAGAACCCATCTGTACAAACCGAACTAGTCGTAAGTTCCCGTCTCTGAACGAACTGTGTAATTATCATCGTATACGAATATGACTTTAAACATTAAGACTCGTCTCAACATCATAATCTAATGTTAAAATTTTTATAGCACCATTATAATAATACAATAGGCATCAATCGATGCCACTCCAAAACAGATTTTCAGTCAGGTCAATTCCAAGGTTTAGTCCGGTGAGATAGAAAGGCAGCCTAAGGAAGATAATCGCATCTATCTATTGACGCTCAGTTTCTTCATGTGGCTGGCCATTCATGTAATACACTGCCATTTCAGCACCAACCTCAGCGATCTAGGAATTTTGTAGCGCTACTATTATTCATAAAGAAGATATATCATCAACAACAAGTCGAGCGACGCCAAGCACATTTTCTAATAGTCTAAGTAACACCACTGCTTGACTATCCTTCCATATTGTTTCTGCAATTCAACCATTAACTTCTATTTGCCAACAGAAGGCAAGCTAATCGTGAGCGAAACTTAACAGACCCATTACTCTTGTATTGTTTCAAATGTCATCGAGCCAAGGATTGGCTGCACCACGAATAATTTTGTGCCATCTGCTTCTGTCCCTAGTCTTTTGTAATAACTGGTAGAACTATAATTCAGTCCACGACTTGAAGTTGTCTATACATGTCATCTTGGGTCTTCCCCGAGCTCAGGATCCAGGCATTGTGCATTGGATGATCTCTTTCTCTAGGCAGTCTCCACTCTTCCGCAGCACATGCCCGAAATATTAAAGCTTCCTCTGATTAATCTGAACAGACTCCTCTCTACCATGCATTACGCATTGCTCTACCAAGACGTTTTTTGCCATGTGGTATCACAAAATCATCACGCTTTACTCTATATAAGCAGTGAGACCATGCACCTAAACTGTCTGATGACAAGGAACCGCAATTACCAATTTTACATTGTTGTGTGGCCAGAGAGATTGTTCATTACTGTCTCGATTTCTGTCTGTGAAAACTATGCCAGCTGCCTATACTGTGTTTTATCCTGTGCAGCTTTTGGCGAGAAGCCATACATTGTCGAGTGTCGTTCCTGCTGTTCCCATTAAGAGTGTTAAGCATAACAACGATAATTTTATAGTTGCTATCGTAGAACCGCTGGAGTCATGGTAAATGGCGTCATGGTAACCACGAGTGTCATTGTGTTTCAGATCACGTGACGGCGCATGAATGCTTTGAGGAAGAAATGCGCGGAGTTCTGTCGTCGAGATGCGACGAGTATCATAAGTTCAATGTGCAGCAACGAACGAGACACGAATGCCAGTAGGTGGCATTTCATTCTACACTCAGTCAGTCAGTCAGTCAGTCAATCAGTCAGTCAGTCAGTCAATCAGTCAGTCAGTCAGTCAGTCGGCCAATCAGTCAGTCAGTCAGTCAATCAGTCAGTCAGTCAGTCAATCAGTCAGTCAGTCAGTCAATAAGTCAGTCAGTCATTCAGTCAATAAGTCAGTCAGTCATTCAGTCAATAAGTCAGTCAGTCAGTCAGTCAGTCAGACAATCAGTCAATCAGTCAGTCAGTCAATCAGTCAGTCAGTCAATCAGTCAGTCAGTCAGTCAGTCAGTCAGTCCGCCCCGTCTGTCCATCCGTCCATCAGTCCGTCAGTCTGTCCGTTCGTCTGCCTGCCTGTCAGTTAATTCATAATGTTCAAGACTGAGTTAATTGTATACAAGACTCTACATTTCAGTCAACCTCATTATCTTGACTCTGTACTGACTCCCAAGACTTGTCTCTACTCGACCAGGTCTTCTGTGTGTCTAAATCTGATCATTCCATGGACAAGAACAGCTCTTGGAAGGCGTGCCTTTTCTGTCGCTGGCCCTAGACTCTGGAACTCTTTTCCGGCAAATGTTCGCTTGGCTATTTCGGCCTTCAGATCTCGAGGAAAAACTCATATCTTCCTGGACTCATATCCTTCGTAGGCTGTCTCTGTGTCTTTGGATTCCCCTTGGTTTTTCGGCCGGACTGACCATGAAATTTGGCTTGGACAATGATTTTGCTTAGCAGCGACCATCGACTGATGCCTTGAGCATTATTACAGTGGCGCTATGGAAGTTCTTAGATTACATTATAACAACTGCGCGCAATTCTGTTCTTTGGCATGTTCATATTTTTATATTCAGAGTTTTCATTTTGGGAGTGTTTTTCTCTTGCACGACCAATTCGGGGCTCTTGAGAGATTGCGTGCCATGAATTGTGTATGTAAACTGGCAAATTTGAGACGAACCCACGAAGAATGCCATTGTTATTGCATGATTCAGCGTTTTTGAGAGGTTCTTAAAACACGCTATACAAACATCAGATACCTACATACAATTTATAGACAACATCTTAACTAAGCAGATGGCGAACCTGAAAATTGTTATAGAATTTAATTCAGTCACTGATTCGTATTGATTAATAATCGATGTTTATTTTACTTACCGATTTTAATTATAATTATTTTTAATACATTTATTACACACATTTATGACTAATATATGTCACATGTCACAACGCCATCGTCGCTTCGCGGACGGTTGACTACATGTACGGACTATCCTCTCCCAACGCCATCTGTCGCGCGTAGCGTTCACCATCATCGTGCCCGACAGGCCAATCCATGCCATGACATTGTCAATCCAACTTATTCTTGGTCTTCCGCGTCTTCTATTTCCCTCGACAAGACCCAACATAACGCCAGCTTCAATAGTGTTCAATAGGAGGGTGTTTCATTACATGACCGAAGTAAATCAGCTTGCGCGCTTTAATATGTCCCAACCAGTTCGCTTTTTGTTCCAACCAGTTGATAGGACTCGTTCTGTGGGTCATCTTTTTTGTCCATGAAATCCGCAGCAACTTTCTAAGACATCCGTTCTCAAACGCCCTGGTTACGCTTCTCTTCTTCTTTCTTCATCGTCCATGCCTCGCATCCGTACGTTGCCACTGGCCACACCAATGCCTTCATCAACCGCAGTTGGGTCCTGGTGCTAATTGACTTGTTCCTCTACATCTTTGTCAATATGACCATGACTGCCATACCCATTGCTAGCCTCGACTTCACCTCTCCCGTGCACTCCGCTTCCCTTGTTCACTCTGCTCCCCAGGTACACAAAAGAGTCCACCTGCTCTAGCCTTCCACCAATCACGCTGATCTCAAGCACTTGGTCTATGTTCGCCATTACTTTCGTCTTTTTCGCATTGATCAACATGTTATATTCATTTGCAGCGTTCTCGACACGCCTACCAACACCTGTAATTCCTCTGGTGATGTGGCCAGCAAGACGATGTTAATAATCGATGTTTATTTTACTTACCGATTTTAATTATAATTATTTTTAATACATTTATTACACACATTTATGACTAATATAGCTAAGTAACATTTACCATGTCAGCTGATTTTGCGTGTTGCCTATGCTGTGCTTTATCCTCTGTAGCTTTTTGCGAGAAGCCATACATTGTCGAGTGTCTTTAGTGTCGTCTGGTTGTGGTTCCTTGGCGGGAAAGTTCGCCCTTGACCTTCTCAAGGTCACGCACGAAAAGCTAGCGAAGAAGCTGAGGTGTCACATCTCCAGTGAACATAGCTTTAAAAGTAAGAGAAACATTTGCATAGGTTTTTTGCTATAAAAAGAATGAGGTTCTATGCAACAAGTATACATGGAGTCAAGGCAAGAAAATTGAGTTGCATATATAAAACCCGGTTATAACAACAGAGTTATAAGCATAGTTAATTACACTTAATTATAGGCCATAAGGATAGTTAAAAATTAATTTTAATTACAGTTTAGAATGCTTATAATTATAATTAACACTCTGCACTAAGTATCTAGTCGATTCAAACCCAATGCTAGCCGCTTCTACATAACTAGCCATACGATGAATGTAATTTCGTTGGCTTAAACTCCACAGCAATTTCAATTTCACTTCCAAATCGCATGTGAAATGATAAGAATGCTTCACTGTGTGTTAATGGTTCCAGTAATGTAACCTATAGATTTTAAAAGGCGCTATATGATTTTCCTCTTGCTGCAGCGTTCCAGTATAGTGACGGGTGTAGACGCGGTTTCCTCGAAGAGATTGAGAAGTGTACATCGCGCCATCTGACGGAAACAACCGTCGCTGAATTCCACGGCGATAACGACCTCGTCTCAACGGAGACGGAAAAGGACTTTAAATCAGCGTGCAGGTGACGTTGGCTTAGATAGCTACAGTGCCGTTTTCAGACGGAACGTTCCGGAACGGCGTTTCGGCACCTGTTTTCTGCTAATAAAAAATAATTTAGCTTTTTAATAAAAGAAGTGTGTTACTAAGTTATTTTAATTATGTAATATAATGTAACTTATTTTAACTCAATTTCAGTGTTTACACTTTACACTCTTTCAGGGCTTATTGACTGATAAAAATAAAGAAATTTTAGCACAAAATTCCATAATTGTTCAGTTCCGGAACCATTTTTTTCTAGAAAAAGCACTGGATAGCTACATTGGTTGAAGTATATGTCAAGGCGCCTGACTTGGCCTGACACACATTGACGTCACAATTGTCACCATGGTATCCCAGCTAGCCTGGCCAGCTACACAGTTGTCTGGTCAATCATACGAACTCACCAACACTTCACCTCTTTCGGTTTCTGCGCAGGTCTTTCACTCAAGACTGAAAACACTACTTTTCCAGAAATCTTATCCTGATTCTTCCTCTTCCCCTCATCTCTCTTCTCGCTTCAATTTCAAACAGCATCCACCGTAGCCGTCCGACTGTCTGAGTGCCTGACTCCTGGATCTTGACCCTTTTTAATTATGTAATATAATGTAACTTATTTTAACTCAATTTCAGTGTTTACACTTTACACTCTTTCAGGGCTTATTGACTGATAAAAACAAAGAAATTTTAGCACAAAATTCCATAATTGTTCAGTTCCGGAACCATTTTTTTCTAGAAAAAGCACTGGATAGCTACATTGGTTGAAGTATATGTCAAGGCGCCTGACTTGGCCTGACACACATTGACGTCACAATTGTCACCATGGTATCCCAGCTAGCCTGGCCAGCTACACAGTTGTCTGGTCAATCATACGAACTCACCAACACTTCACCTCTTTCGGTTTCTGCGCAGGTCTTTCACTCAAGACTGAAAACACTTCTTTTCCAGAAATTTTATCCTGATTCTTCCTCTTCCCCTCATCTCTCTTCTCTCTTCAATTTCAAACAGCATCCACCGTAGCCGTCCGACTGTCTGAGTGCCTGACTCCTGGATCTTGACCCTTTTGCCTATCGATTTTGTTTTGACTGAGCGCCTGTGAATAAGCTGGTTCCCGCGACTTAGCTTTTGTTGAGCGCTGTAGAAATCTCGAGATTACGATTACGATTACGATTACACTGGTTAAAGAATGGACTCATCTATAATAGCACAGCTGTGCTATTATGGAGGAGTTCATGGTTAAAACGTACGTCAAGTCGCCTCACTTGGCCTGACACACTGACGTCACAATTGTAACCATGGAATCTCAGCTGATCTAGTTAGCTACATCGGTTGAAGCGTACGTCAAGGCGCCTCATTTTGCTTTGACACACATTAACGTCAAAATTGTCGCCATGGTATCTCAGCTGGCCTGGTTCGCTACACTAAAGAGTACGTCAACGCGACTCTGCGTGAGGATGCCGGTTGGCATACGGTGGCTATATTTAAGAGATTTTAATGTCGAGCTAGTATGGTCCGTACACGGGGACCTTAAATGACGTGGCGCCCATTCAAACGGGCAGCGGTGGTGAAGGAGCTCACCCGATTAATTCATTGAAAAATTATCAGGGTCGAGGCCATACGGCTATAGAAACCGTGCACATTTACATTTCAGAAATGGGATTTTGGATAGGTGTTCATTTCCTTTTCTTGGGTCCTTGAGCCGGCAGTGGACGATGTGTCAAGTGAACTGCAAATTCGTTGTCAGACCATATAAGCTAATCCATAAGGATTTGTTCTCCGGTTGATGACAGCTATTGTGTTTGCATTTCGACAGAATGACCTTTTGTTTCCAGAATGACCTCTCAACCTCTATGCCACGTTTTTTAGGACCAGTGTTGAGAAGCGTGAAATAAGTGTGAATCGTGCAATATTCGTTCCGCTGTTTGGTTGTTTGACTGTGTAGGGCGTACAAGAAGTTCGTTTCCTGCCTGGAACCGATTAACGAGACGTGTTCGGATGGAATCGAAATGTTCCTTGAATACGAAGGAAGTCTTCGGCGATACATGCTCAAGATGAACCACGTCTGTGACGATCAAGTCATCAATGGTAAAGAGACAACACTTTGACGGATTAATCGGGATTAGTGCGTGGTACAAGTGTTGCCCTTGAGGCCGAAGTGATATTAGAGTAGGGCAAAACATGCCAGTCCGCCAGAATTCTTTGCAGACCCTTAAAATGCGTCTTAATGGTAGTGACTTAATATTTTCCGATGTTTGATGACATCTTACACGGTTGCCAAGGTCGCTGATGTCGAAAGTACCTTAAATCTTAGCGGCCAATTGTTTTGATCTTGTCATGTTACTCTCGGCCAGTTCTATTTAGCTATGTAATCTGCTATCAAGTCTGTCAAATGGTTATTCTGTCTTGCGATCGGCTTGTCATTCATTTGCTGCGTTTCCATCCTCATGTCAAGACCTCCACTGAGTAGGTTTTAATTGAAGACGCTCTGCTAATGTAACAAAAAGATACACATATACGAAATAAACGTTTTCATTACGAAGAACTTCAAATTCATTACATAGACTTTTTGACTAATAATTTGTTTTTTACTAACTGTTCATTTTGAATTGTAATAGGCTATTGTAAATGTAATCTGAAATTCGTTTGGCGCCGCTTCTATATAGCCGCTAACCTAGGCGATGTCATTAGAACAGACAGAAGGATAGAATGGTCTGCCATGTCAAATAATACACGATTTTAGCATATTAATGTAGTGAAATCACCTAGGCCTATTCTCTGTTTATTCTGCCTATAAAGAACTGGAACTTATTTAGAAACTAATATAAACTATAGCCCAAACCTACTCTTTTGTGGCGGTCGCACTGGAGACCAGCGGCGCATGGAGTACGGAAGGATTGGATTTTGTGTGGGAGTTAGGACGAAGGATGACAATGGCAACCCACGATCCACTGGAGACCAGCTACCTGCTTCAAAGACTCTCAGTAGCTGTCCAGCGTGGGAACGCCATCTGCTTCTCCGGAACTCTACTATGAACATATAGGATGATGATGATGATAATAATAATAATAATAATAATAATAATAATAATAATAATAATAATAATAATAATAATATGATGGGTAACTGGCATCGAGCTAGATGCTGTACTGACGCCAGCCGGCGGGTCGAGGTCGAGGAGACGTCGACGCTCGGGTCAGCGAAGCCCACGACGCAGGCGCTTTCGAAGCAGACGACGACGGCGATGAAGAGGAGGGAGTTGGTAGTGCTGGATGTTCGTCCGATCCACACCGGAAGTTCTTGCGCCCCATCGAAGAAACGCCCACAGAACGCTCTACACTTACGCGACCATTAACTCAGGGTTGCTTCTTCACCACGGCGCTTAAAGACAAGATCATGCGATTCGGAGGTGCAGCTAGTCGACCTGTTTCCAGTGTGCCAACCAGGACGCCACAGCAGCTCTAGTTGCTCCAGCAACAATAGATTTGTATCATAATTGAAGTGACATAATAATAATATTAACAATAATAATAATAATATAACAACATAATAATAATAATAATAATAATAATAATAATAATAATAATAATAATAATAATAATAATAATAATAATATAAACCTAAATAAGATTTTGTTAATAAAATATTTAGAATGCGCTGGTTAAGCTATCGAGCTTAGACAGGATTTTTTACAGAGTACCACGCAAGAGAACGAGATGGTAAAATAAATAAAATAAATAAAATAAATGTGTTAAGCTGTTGTCTAATTTTCGTCTGTGTTCGATCGCTGTTGTCAGTCTACGCGTCGAGTCTGCGTTGCTACCAATCAGTGATGAGCAACGGACAACTGGGTCAGTGCAACGTTCACTGGAGCAACCTTCGGCCTTGGCTGAGCAACATCACAGCCTATCAGTTCTTCTGCGACAGCAGTCACGTCAACACAGTCAATCTGCTACTGTAAGTTGGACGCATAAAACAACTATAGAATGCAAGGATATCTGATGCCAACTCATCCCTCAATCTCTTCGAGGTCACTAAACGAGTACTAAATCAGACTGAGAGGTCAAAAAGATGTCATGTTATTGGACTTGTGTGGCTGAATTTGTGCATCAGCCGAAAAACTCTTAACCTCCAGAACTTAGGTTCTGAGGCGTTTCTATAGATGTGCATAAGCATGTACATAGTTATAATGGATCATTTTTACCTGTGGCATGCTCCATAATATTCAGTGTTGTAATTAAACCGATGAAAACGTTTGGTGAGATAAGGCTAGATGAATGTTTATCATCTACAATGTATCTGTATCAACAGTAGTCACGCAGTCACAATCTTAACTCGAAGCGTCAGAATTCTAATCCATAATACACCGACGAAAGATCACCGCTGTAAGGGCCTAGGCCTATAATTATGTAGGCATACATTTACTTAGTAAACACCTATTGAAAAACTCTTTGGAGTAACCTTACAGAATATGTCATACAAGGATCATAATATAATGTGCCGTGTATACTGCGCATGTATTTTATTTATTTATTAAGTAAGTAAATCTAAATATGAAGCACGTATTCAAACTTGTAGGCCTAATTATTAATTACACAGGTCTGCGATGAAATTTTTTTCTTCAAAGTAAATGGTGCTTCTTATAGATTTTTACACGGTCATTTCTGGAAAAATATTGTAAAAATTCTAACACATACAGTTTTGACACAAATTGGGATTTTTTGTTGGAAAGTTCAATTTTTCCGCAGAAATGTTATTTTACATTGAAAACACAATTACAAATACATGCACATAATGAAAAAATATATTTTATTATAATGTAGTAATGAAGACACCCGAATTCTTGTTATGTTTTCATAAATGCGAAATTGAACCTCGGCCTGAAAGGGTTAAGTCCGGTTTTGCATTAACGACGTGAAAGGGTTAAGTCTGGTGTATAGATTTATGACTGTCATGGCTTCAAGAGGATGTGTTAATTCTCCTGACAGGTTTTGTTATATCTGTGGCGAACTGTTAGTGAAAAAGCAAGAGCGGAAGGTCACGGACTTTGTTGAGAAAGTGTATTTTGCATACTTCGGTGTAAGGCTTGGAGACCAGGACAAGGCATGGGCCCCACATCGAGTTTGTTCCAGTTGCGTGGAAGGACTGCGCATGTGGTCTAAGGGTAAGGTGAAATCTTTTCGTTTCGGAGTGCCTATGATATGGAGGGAGCCCCGAAACCACAGCGATGACTGTTACTTTTGCTCGTGCAACATACAGGGATACAGCTTAAAAAACAAAGACAAAATCTGCTACCCGAACCTGGAATCTGCACTGCGCCCTGTGTCTCGTGGACCTGGCATTCCCATACCTTTGCCTTCAGAAAGCCTAAGCGATGTGAGTGGGCCATCGGGGAGTGAGTCAGATGGCAATTCTGATGAGGAATTTCCACACGACAGCCCGAACTGTTTTCACAATCACAATTGAACGACTTGATTCGAGATCTGGCTCTTTCGAAAGATTCCGCTCAGTTGCTAGGTTCTAGGCTCCAGGAGAAGAACTTGTTGACTCCTGGAACTTCTTTTAGTTGGTTTAGAAACCGAGAGAAAGACTACGTGCCTTACTTTTCTCAAGACGGTGAACTTGTTTACTGCTCCGATGTTACCGGTCTGATGCAAATGTTCAGAGTTCAGCATGAGGCTCACGATTGGAGACTCTTCATTGACTCATCACAAAGAAGTCTAAAAGCTGTCCTTCTTCACAATGGCAACAAATACGCCTCTATACCGGTTGAACATTCCGTTCATTTGAAAGAGAAGTATGACAATTTAGCCTTCATCCTGACCAAACTGAACTGCAAGAAATACGAATGGACCATCTGTGGCGATCTTAAAGTGATCTCTATGATCCTTGGTCAACAGCGCGGCTACACCAAGTACCCCTGTTTCCTCTGCGAATGGGATAGCCGTGCTAAAGCCAAGCACTGGACTGAGAAGGTGTGGCCAAGCAGGACACTAAAAGTAGGAGAAAAGAACGTGCACTTCGAATCTTTGGTGGAGCCAAGAAAAGTACTCTTACCTCCACTTCACATCAAACTTGGCATCATGAAGCAGTTTGTGAAAGCCCTTCCAAAAGATGGTGATACTTTCAAGTATCTTGCAAGCAAGTTTCCACGGTTGTCAGAAGCGAAGCTGAAAGAAGGGGTTTTCGTCGGTCCTGACATTCGAAAACTCATGAGGGACGAGATATTTGATACCAAAATAAAAGAAATTGAGAGATCGGCTTGGCAATCGTTTAAAGAAGTGGTAAAGAAGTTTCTTGGCAACTATAGAGACAGTGACTTCGAGAACATCGTAGGAAACATGATGAAGAACTTGAAAGCCTTGGGCTGCTCAATGAGCTTGAAGCTCCACTTTTTGAACTCCCATCTAAGCTATTTCCCAGAAAATCTAGGTGCTGTCAGTGAAGAACAAGGAGAGAGATTCCACCAGGACATAAAGGAAATGGAACGGAGGTATCAGGGTCAGTGGAACGTTAACATGATAGTAGACTACTGCTGGATGTTGCATAGGGAAGAACCGCAAGCAGTGTACAAGAGAAACAGTTCTAAAAGGAGCTTTGAAGGGAAGAAGAAAAGATATTATAAAGATTTCTGACTTCTCGGCACCTGTGACAAACATTTACAAATGAATGAATGAAAAATCCAGCTGAGTTCATTGTAACAATTTTTAAGTTCTTTGTAAATAAGCGTTTTCCACTCTGCTAGGTCTTCCTGGATGTTTGTCTTCACTTGTGGAAAAAACCGTACGTGATAGAGGAAAAACCCGTGCATGTTTGAATTCAGCTAACTGAATACCAATGAAAACACCTAAAACGGTGAAGAAAAAAATTGGAAACCATTAATATGCAGGCCTGTGTTATTGGTTACTTAATTGGACGGCATATAACTCTGAAGAGCAACCAAGTGGGATATCACACTGGTTCGCATACCAGTAGTGGCTACATTTCAGAGATTTCAATCTCGGTCTAGCACGATCCGTACATGGGGACCTTAAATGGCGCGGCGCTCATTCAAACATGCAGCGGTGGTAAAGGATCTCACCCGATAAATTCATTGCAAAATGTAAGTTTACATTTACATCTACAGAATATGTTGTTCCGTGTAGAATGTACATGGGTTAAACGTAAGCAGTTGATTATTTTGGTTGAGTTAATCCGATTAGATGCAATCGTCATTTCGTCCTCTTTTTTTGTTGCAGAGAGATCCAGAAGTCGCATTTGTGTCACAGGGTTGTATTCGAGAACGAATGCGACCAGAACGCGTCGAGTATTATGGCTGATCTCATGGCTCGAGCTCTTCGGGATCCTCTCTACTTGCGCCTTGGCTTCCGTCCTGACTGTCAGCTTCACTCTGCTGCTGAATCTGAGCATCCCTCTCCATCACACGCACCCTCTTCCCCTTCCTTATCTGAAGACGAAGACGATGAAGACGACGATGATGATGTATACGTCAGTACAGCATCTAGCTCGATGCCAGTTACCCATCAACCCCGCGATCCTTACGATTACCCTCAGCAGCACCTCACCCGACACAAGCCACCCTACTTCACTACGCCCTTTAGAGTTGCCCAGCCCCCGAAAACGAGCACCGCCCCGTGGCTCTTTCAACTGCCCCCAGTGTTAATAATAACGGCGCAGTCTATGCTGTATCTCTTGCTTTCATCTAGGAACTGATGTAACACGGTTCTTTTCTTTTGAACAAAGTTTACTCTGCGCTGGGACTGATCGGCGACCAAAGAAAGTCCTCGATTGAAGGATAAGTTATTATCAAGTCTATTATAACAGCTTCTAAAGCGCAGTCTGGTCGTCTTGGTGGCGCGAGTTATCTACAGCTTCAGCGTATCTGAAACTAATTACAAACTGGCGTTAAATGCTTCATTTGTTTTGAGCAATTGTCACCCTGGCTGTTGTGATGGTTGTGTAAAGTTACATGGGTGCGATTTTTACATCATGCAGAAAACTAGAGAGCACCAGCAGCTCCTCTATCTGTGCTTTGTTGATTTAAAGAAGGCTTTTGATTGTGTATCACATGAGAAACTCTGGCTGGCCATGATAGAAATGGGTTACCTTATTCACATCGTCAACTTGGACTCTACTGTAAACAGCAGGCTAGAGTAAGAGCAGCCGGTGTTTTATCACGAGGGTTCCGTTTCAAGAAAGGGGTTAGACAGGGCTGTGATTTCACCATACCTATTTTAGAGGTGGCAAGAAACTCCCCATTGGTTCATACTAACTCTCACTGAGGGAGCATATTCCTCATACAAGTTGCTTTTGCTGCCGGTCTTTCCTCTTTGATACCAGCCAGAAATCGCACCTCAAACGTGACGATTCATAATTGTTACATAACTGCGACCTTCGGCATAGGCTGATGTACTCGGTTTTAGCTAGCAATGGAACTTAGCTGTTGCTAATGACGGCATCGCATAGACATGTTTTGGAAGCTTCTCAGTGATTTGCAGTTCTGTCATTAGTTTGGCCTAAATGTCCTAAGTTTAGTCTGCTTTGTAAATAATAGCCTAAAACAAAAACCGAGATCTCATAGATGCTATACATATTCGTACTATGTAAAATGAAGTAACTGTATGATTGAAGAGTTTGAAATTTAAAGTTTAATGCTGTACAACCGCATTTGAAGAGCCTTTATGTAGGGTAAAGTAGGGTAAAGTAACGACTTATGTGTTGTGCAGTCGTAGAACTTGAAAATCCGGACTTCAGTTTGCGGTAGAACTTTGATCAAAGGTACGGAGGAGAAAACATTAACAAACAACGCAGTTCTTTTCCTTCCGACTTGAAATGGGCAACTGCCCTTTAGCAGCTGGATATCGTTTGGCTGAGCTGGTTGAAAATATATGAAGCATGAGATTTCAACTTCGTATATAGTAATGTCGAGGTTTAGAGTTTTAAAATTTGTTAATCATCAACTGCTACGTTGTGTTGTGTTCATTAGTTGGAGAGTTCATACAGCCTGAATTTCCTTTTTAGATTCGTATTTCGCTTAATTGTTTAAGTTCATTGTAAGTCATACATAGTCTTCATTGCTGTTTAGAAGCAATGGATTTTCACCCAGAGAGCACTCTGGGTGAAAACCATAACGTCGGGATCATTCCAATCTAGGCTTTTTCAAGAAATGCGTCTTCTTTTATCCTGAAACTGTTGTTGGTAATATTTTATGGATCGTGAAGTCATTATTCTGGAACTTTAAATCCAACCGTTTTAAGCAGTTGTAACGCGTTTATGAAATCTCTCGACCGTTGTAAAACATAGGTCCTCTGATGTAACATTAGGGTAAAGTAAGAGCAGCTGATATTTATTTATTCACAGCCTACGTAAACATTGGAACTCATTGGGAGTTCTTGGTAGGCCTATGTCGACCGAGATGCAGACACGATCAAAGCATTCCAACATTCAGAGAACCATTCCTTGCCGTTTACATGGCTAGACAACGAATTATGAATTTCCAATGAGTGCATAGGAATTCGAACCACGGCCGCCTGAATGAAATGCAAATGCACTTGGAATCTGCTACCGTTAAACTCACTGTGCGTAACACATGGCATCAAGGCTGAACCGGGGTTTGAACTGATTAGTATTCATTAGGGCGGTCGTTGTCAGGGACTGTTATCAAATCCACCCAGAATATAGCGGAATGGCAAGATATTCAAGGGGGCGTTTTCCCACACTAGGCGTTTTGCCCCACCGTACCCTACTTCAAATGCGTGGCGCCCATTCAAACGGGGCAGCGGTGGTGAAGGATATCAGCCGATAAATTCATTGCAAAAATGAGCAGGGTCGATGCCATACGGTCGCTACATAAAATCGTGTACATTCACATTTAAACAGTAGGTCTGATTATGATAAAAATATGTAAGTCATTGTCTCTTAACTGTAACTTGTGTTTCTGACTTATGTGTTGGCAAATGAACTCAAATCAAAACCACCACAGTGTTTTAACCTGGTATTTACTGTTTAAAACTGTTGTAGTCATTTGAAAACATTATTTACAACACTTGTTCAGTCGTTGCTAGACTACTATTGTTCAACTGTGGTTGTACAGTTGTTCCTTTATTTAGGCCTTTAGAAAAAAGAGAACTTTTCTCAAATTAATGTTTAAGGTTTAGCTGTTTTGCACACATTCTAAACGATCTGAATTTGATTTTGCGAGCAAACATAGAAGCTTAAAACATGTGCACATTTTACCTCTATGCTATTATATTGTATAAAAGACATACTGTGCTACATCTATGCTTGTCTGTGTTTGTCTTTTCTAGGATGATGTTGTTGAGTAATGACTAAACTTCAGAAATTTATGAGATTGTCATCAGGGCTTTATATAACAAAATACTCCTTCATACAAAAAAAACTGCTGCTTTCTGTTTAATTTTGCAGACTAGCTATAGTCGATCCCCTTCAGAGGTAAAACGAGCCTCAGGCGAATTAAACCCACCCCTCTGGAATAAACTCCCCCCAAAACTGCGACAGTTTTCGGACCCATCATACAAACTCACCAATGCTCCACCGCTTCCAATTTCTGTTTCGGCCTTTCATTCAAAACTGAAAACATTCCTCTTCCACAGATTCTATCCTGCCACCCCTTCTTCCTCTTATCTGCCTCTGCTCTCCAGCCCCAAACATCAGCCACCGTAGCTGCCACGCTGTCTCTCTCTGCCTGACTCTTGGATCTTGACCCGGAACCGAACCCTTTTGCCTATCGATTTTGTTTTGACTGAGCGCCTGTAAATAAGCTGGTCCCCGCGGCGCGGCTTTCGTTGGGCGCTGTAGAAATCTTGGGATTACGATTACGATAAACAAATTCGGGTCCATCTGTTCCAATTTCCAAGCCTCCAACGCGAGGCTTACCATGTGAGGTTCGGCCCGAATGGTCCCGCTGTCCCTCTGATAGGGCCTGGTTCAACTGTATTCTATAAGTAGTTGAAATATAGAAACATTAGCAGAAACTGGACGAGCCAAAGTTGTCACGACAAATAAATTATGGGCTCTGAAAGAGGAATCGTAATCGTAATCCTAATCTCGAGATTTCTACAGCGCCCAACGAAAGCTAAGTCGCGGGAACCAGCTTATTCACAGGCGCTCAGTCAAAACAAAATCGCTAGGTAAAAGGGTTCGGTTCCAGGTCAAGATCCAGGAGTCAGGCAGTCAGACGGCTACGGTGGATGGTGTTTGAAATTGAAATAGAATTTGTAAAAGAGGAATGTTTTCAATTCTGAGTGAAAGGCCGATGTAGAAATTGCAAGCGGTGGCGCTATATATGAGTTTGCATGATGGGTCAGAGAATTGTCGCAGTTCTGGGGAAGTTTATTTCAGAGTGGCGAGGCATCTTTGACAGGAGTTCAAACTGAATCCTTTGCTCCGTGTGATATTCAAAGCGTAGGCCTAGGCCTACTTTAACTGATGCCGTCCTTGACACATCAGGACAATCAGGTGACGAAGAAGTCACGCTGATGCAGCAAATTACTGCATGATGTTCACATCTTCCAGATAGCATTGTAGATACAGTGTTGGTTAATCTTCTCGCAATCATCATTTGCGTACGACAAACTAAGACTTCCTACTGTATTGATGCACAAATATAACTCACAACACTTGCTTGCAGTACAGAAGTATTCAAAAACTAGAATACAAATCATTGTGGGACAATTTGAAAAACTTATCGCCCGATGTGGGGCTCGAACCCACGACCCTGAGATTAAGAGTCTCATGCTCTACCGACTGAGCTAACCGGGCACTTGGAACCGCGTTACCAATTGGCGTTTTTTCATGCATGCAAAACTAATTATTGTAAATGACGTCTATAATTGTGACGTTTCATCAAACTACGATCATCGTTCAATTTCATCGGATGTAAACAAAATTTAGTTCAACATCTTGAGCATCGCATATGTGGTCCAGTTTCTAACCGCGAAACCGACGAATTTCTTCATTTAAAAAATTGTAATCGTTTAAATTGTGAAGCATGCGTTTCAGTACTGTAAAATTTAAAATAAAATACAAGGAAAATTAGGCAGATAAGCGATATCAGTTTATACGAGCAAGTGATCGAGAGTCATAAGTTACCGCATTGATGACACCTACCTGAGTGATTACTTGGCAGACAGGTGTTGATATTCTACCGCCACCTGACGAATACTTTGATAACTGCATTCCTGCCATCTAGCGAATGGATCAAAACCTACTAAACGAAGATGGCGCTGAGTGCGTTGTCGAAAGTCGGTGGAGGCGCAATTCATGAAAAATTCACAAATAACTATTTCCAAATTAGTCGACTACATCTCGCATTGGACCCGTTTTTCTAACAGTTTAACACCGAATGAACAAGACACGAAACCATGGCAGGATTAATAAAGAATCAAATTTTAAAGCATCTCTCAAAGTGAGTAGACGTGTTCATTGTTTTTTTTAGCTAGACCGTGCTTGGCACTGCAGTGTACCGATTTATATAGCGCCTGATTATACTGGTATCGGCCGAGAGGGCGCACGTATCGACTCTGTGACAATTTAATCTGTTCCGGTTTGTTTTTCTAGTAACGAAAAAAGCGGCCATAGATCAGAAACACGCCCCCAGTGGGGTGGGAGTTTGGGGAAGATGTTTAGACCCTTAAGACTATTTTCAATAGCCATGAATTAATGGTTCACAGCACTGATTACCAAAACTTTTAAGTTATTTTCTCAAATTGAATAATGGTTTGTAAAGGAATTACTAATTTAGAGGTTGCATGGACTATTAATTTAGTATTTCTAATTTAGTTGTAGAATGGGTATTGTTTTTGCTCCACTTTGCCAGCAAATTTTGAAGACCATACTATTCAACCATGGCCTTGCATTGTCAGGTCAGGAGTTTTCTTAAAGGGCTCTATAGAAATGTTCAGTTTTGATTATAGTTGTGACTGCAAATACTTGAATTAACAAATAATTTGAGAATCATGCACAGTATTCTGTCATTTGTAATTTCATATTGAAAAGAAAGGAAATTGTGAAAAGGAGCTGTAAAGTGATTGAAATCTATGGATCTGTCTACAAGTGTATAGATAATGTAGAAAATCTCTGTACAACTGATGGCACTTTGCTTGCTAATGAGCAAAACAGATAATAATTATTATTATTATTAATTAGCAATTTCTATAGCACCAGTGTGTAATGCTGAAGGTATTAACCAGTGGTACACCAAAACCATGCTGTAATGAGATCAATACCCAGAAGGTTTTAATGTGTAGACTCAAAGTGATATATTCACTAAAAATGTACGTGTGTTGAATGTTGGTGCAGATTCACCAAAAACCTGTCGCCAGACAAGATCAGCCTGAGCGCCATGAAGGGAGAGGGAGACCTGTCAAACCTAGAGCTTGACGAAGCAGTCCTCACCGACCTACTAGCCTTGCCTGGTTGGATACGGCTGAAGAAAGCCACCTGCAACAAAGTCACCATCAAGGTATGTCTGTGACTCTTGTATCTTGATCTGGAACTGAACCCTTCTTGCCTATTGGTTTTGTTTTGACTGAGTGCCTATGAATGAGCTGGTTTCTGCAACTTAGCTTTTGTTGGGCACTGCAGAAATCTCGAGTTTACAATTAAGATTACGATGGAGTCAGCACTCGGTTGTTTCAGTAAACACTAAAAATCCAGTCTTTTGTGTATTTGAATGTTGCAGCTGATTGCGATCCAGGTTTCTTACAATACTTAGTTTGATATCTTGTGTATTCAATCACCAGGTAAATTATTAAAAATAGAGTCTGAATATAGCAGACATTAATTAATTATTTTATTTTTTTAATTTCATTTATTGCAATTATTACATTTGCAGTGTCACTGAATCTGAATCTGAGGCATGGTATGTGTGCACAAACAACTTGTCCATGGTCATTTCACAGAGTCTGCACAGCAGGCATGAACCCACAATTGTTGGATTCCAGATCTAGCATGTTACCAAACAGACCACTGTGTAGCCAGGATGTGTCAGATAATTAACACAGCCACTGTGGCCTCTAGGGCTCCATGTGGCCTTTTTTAGTAATTAGATAACACTATCTGGCTACAGGTGACAGTGCTTTGACACCAGACAGTAAGTGTCTATGAGCGTTTTAGGTATACTGTGTCTGCTGTTAGCAGACAGTATTTTTAAGCTTTTACCTGGCTTTGTGTCTTGTGTATTAAGTTACGTAGTTTGATCCTTTGTGTAAGTATATGTTATTACCTGGCTAGATGCCTTGTGTATATTTTCCTGTTGTCTTTGTCTTTCCAACGGTCATCTAATTAGGTATGTGGAAGTGACAGGGACAACAGTCCATCCGTCCATCCATCCATCCATCCATCCACCCATCCACCCACCCACCCGTAGCATTTATATAGCATTCTTAAAACAAATCCTACCAGAGATGTCAGCCCTGCCTTGGTGAAAGAGAACAATGTTGACGAAAGATGTATGTACGTTCTTGGCCACAAGGACACGCGTTCAGAGAGGGTTTTTCAGGTGGATTTGTTTGTTAGGTTTACCACTTGGGTGAATGCAGCTTTCTAGGAGTGGCCTGTAATTACCGAGTCATTGATTACATTACACTTAAATCTTGGGCTAGCACGATCCATACATGGGGCCTGGGGACCTTAATTGGCGTTGCTCCCATTCAAACAGGCAGAGGTGATGAAGGATCTCCCCAGATAAATTCATTGAAACATGAGCAGGGTCGAGGCCATATGGTTGCTATAGAAAAACTTTTTCATTTACATTTAACACTTTATTTTACATTATGCATGATATACACTTGAATAAGTTTTTGTGAGTTCGTCAGCTGTTGTAGAAAGGTCAAATTATTTATATGCTTACACAGACGGGCCACTGGCCCAGCAGAAGCGTGTATTTTGTGCCATGGAGCCTAAGTTGTGACTCATGGTTCAGTCCTTGATCAACTTTATAAAGGCTCTCTAGGCTTGGGTCTTATGCAGTAGCACTGTGCCTATATCCTTTGGCCTTGTTTCAAAACCCCTTGAACTTATGCCTTATTTTCATTGAGGTAATTATAGTTTATTTATTACGTGCCAAAGGTCGTTTACAACATAGGCCAAGATAAGGTGAGACGATCACTCATAAAATTGTTCCACTTACTTTCAAATATCAGTTCCAGTCCTCCGAGTCATGGTCCTGCAGTTCAAGAGTCTTAGAAATGCAAATATGGCTACTGCAAATGAACATCGTCAGGGGAACTGTTCTTTACAGGTTCCATGAGTTAACAGTGATTTCATCTGATGCAGTTGGGTTTGAACCCCAAACACTGAGGCAAAAATATCAAATCTTCTTATCTAGTGGCCCTGTTGGCAGAGTAGGTTTTTGTTCTGTTGAAAAAGTAGGTATGCATGTACATACATACAAAGTTTCAAAGCATTCAGACCATTTGCCATCTTCTCTTGTGCCACCCCTGGAACTGTACTTCAATCTGTTTAGTCAGTTTGGTAATTTTGTCTGCTTTATGTCTGATTTCTTGACCCTGTTGCAACAACCAGGATTTCAGACCAGATTCCTTTGACTCTGAACTCACTGCTGTTTGCTTGGGTTTGGTCTGATTCCATTCTTTGCTGCTTACTTCCTGTATATCTGGTAAATAGTCTTGGATATTACCAGTTGCTAGTTTCATAGGTACATGGCTGCTGTCCTGGATATGTGGCTACTGTTTTGGATACATGGCTGTTGTCATGGATACATAATACAGTTACCATGGTTACCTGGTGGCTGTTGGCCTGGTGTGGTTTTGGCTTTAGCTGGCTGTTGTCATGTATGCATATCTGTTGTTTTCATGGATATGTGATAGTTACCATGGTTACCTGGTGGCTGTTGGCTTTGTGTGGTTTTGGCTTTAGCTGGCTGTTGTCATGTATGCATATCTGTTGTTGTCATGGATATGTGATACAGTTACCATGGTTACTTGGTGGCTGTTGGTTTTGTGTGGCTTTGGCTTTACCTGGCTGTTGTCATGTATGCATATCTGTTGTTGTCATGGATATGTGATACAGTTACCATGGTTACTTGGTGGCTGTTGGCTCTGTGCTTGTGTGGCAAATTTCAAGAAAGGCTGAAGACATTAATCAGCCAAGGTGAGAAAAGAAATCCTTATAGCAGAAATGAGTTGGTTAAGGAAAACTGAAGGAATCTTAATAGTAAAAATTAGAAATGAAGAAATGAGGCAGTCCTTGGATATTCAAAGACTGGGTGAAGTTTTTCAGCAAAAACTCTGATAGTTTGGTCATGTGGGAAAAATGTAAGTTGAATGAATCCCACATAAGATACTACTATAAGGTACTGCAATATTTCCAGGAAAGAGAAACAGATCAAGACCACAGAGTTCTCTGCTGGTTAGACTGTATATAAGACATAACAAGACTTAGACTAAAATAGAGAAAAGCACTGAATCTGACAAATGCGAGAAAAGGAGAAAATCACTTGTGCCCCTCATCACCAAATGGCTGCGTTCAGGACACATGCAGCGGCAGCAGGTGCTGGCGCTGCTGATGTTGATGGTGATAATGATGTTAATGGTGATGAATGAATGATGCATTTGCACTTTAAACTTCCAAATGTGACAGACAGTTTTATAGTTCTTGTAAAGGTTGCTTTGAGGGGACCATCTACCAATCTTCTACTGGGGACATTAGAAGCTTTGAGGGAACAATCTCCCTGTGTTTTACTGGGGACACCTTCTTAGTTCATTGTTTTATGGAATGATTACTCCATTTTGTTTTATACCTGTGTTTGATGGATGGGCTACTGATATCAGCTAATCAGCTAAGCAAAGAAGATAAGAGATTTTATTTGCATGTACATCTACATAAGATGTGAACACTTATGTCCCTGCATATGGGCAGTCATGTAATCCCAGTGGATGTGCTACAGGTGAAATATATATATATATATATATATATATATATATATATATATATATATATATATATATATATATATATATATATATATATATATTATATATATATATATATATATATATATATATATATATCGATGGGACCTTTACTACTTTAAACCCCTGTGTCTGTACTTAGGAATCAGCTGCTCTCCAGGCCATATGGGATTTCAATGGCTGCACCTTTGCTCATCTCTTCAATTCTACAATCTCATGTTAAACCCCTGTGTTCTTGTCATGTGATATTTGACAGTCATGCAAGACTTCTTTGTTAAGGTGTTTGAATAGGTGCTATATAAATTTTACTTATGTTACATCTCCAAGTTTTTGTATAATGTGTGGGGCATAGTAGCCTATTGTAACGCAGAGTATGAGTTTGAGTCTCCTCTGAGATTGTTACTGTGTAGTGCCTTGAGCAAGTCCTTCACTCACAGTTGCTGAACGCCACCAACTGATGCTAAGTCGTTAGATAGTGGTGCCTAATAAATGCAGAAATAATAAATAATAATAGTTACTTATGTTACATTACATCTACTCAGTCTCACATTATTTCCATGGCAACCAAGTAATTTGTTAGCATGAATGACCCACTGCAAATACCTCTTTACAAGGACAGAATGGTGACTTATAAATTAGAGATGATAGATAGCATTGGCACAAATGTGCATCTGACTTACAATCTGTTTTGTATGCAGCTCGCAGGTCATTTGTTCTCGTTCTAAAGCATTTTCTGCTCTTCCACGGTAGTCTGTTTGGGGACCCTATGAGTGTATCAGTAAAAGTAATGGACAAAAATAGGCATTTCTTTTAAAGCTGAGATGCTTTACCAGTTCATGATAATCTGTCAAAAGACCACCATGTATGTATGTACGTATGTATGTACGTATGTATGTATGCATGTGTGTGTGTGTAAAGGAGAGCTATCAGTATGATTTTGGATTAGAGCTAAGCAAAAGATTGAGAAGGTGTGGACTAACAATGACTAATAACCCATAACTCATTTGTCCTTTCAATATCCATGTATTATTTATTATGTGTGTATACATACATACATATGCACACATACACACATACATACATGCATACATACTGTACATACTTGTATTGTAAACAGCCATGTATGGGATGGACACATGATGATCATCCTTTCCTTCTCAGGCCTTAAGTTGAAATGCATCTTGAGAGAATATATCCAAGTGATTCCTTTCATAATTGTTGTTCTTAGTTCAGCCAGGTCAAGGGCAGAGCTCTGCCAAAGGCTATTAATAATCTCCTGAGGCTATAATTTGGGGTTTAGTTTACTGGGGTCACTGAATACTTGGAAGTCAGTTAATTAAATATGATCAGATCAGACATAGGCATCTAAAGGCACTTACATCTATTAGCTAGTCTATTACAAGGGACTGCACTATTCTTATCAGCTTTAAGACTTGCTCTACTCTTCCCTGGTAACTCTATCCTTCCAATGCTTTTAAGGGGTACCTAATTTGAAGGGCCCTCTATACATACACACACACACACACATACATACACACACATACACACATATTAATGCATACATACACATACATACATATACATACACACATAAACACATACATACATAAACACATGCACACATACATACATACATACACACACATACATATGCATAATATAACAAGGGTTATAAATGGTTCAGGAGACAAGTAATCTGTGTTAGAACCCCTGCAGATTAAGCAGGAATGTTTAATAGCCACTCCTTCCTAGAGTCTTTGGAAAAGCTGTCAGCCACACTGAAAGAAGGATCCGTGTGGCTGACCCTTCCCCTAGGAGGGATTACTTCCAGCCAGAAGGCATTCAGTGTCCACTGAGACAGTTCTATTATCCAAACTATTCCAGGCACTAAAGAATTCTGCTGTGGTGTTCCTTTGGGTTTCTTAATTTATATCTGCCGCCCAAGCCAAAAAAGCCCACCTTTTTTGGCACTAATTCAAAGAACCTCTGTCACTGCACTGCCACTCCTTTCCAGTGATCATCTGACAAGCTGCAATTTGGTCTTCTCTGATCCTCCTTGATTCCTCCCTCTGCCCATGGACACATGGCGTGTTACAAATGTCTTAAATGTCTCCTTCTCTCTGATGTCGTTAGCCCACACCTTTTGAACAATTCTTCATGGCTTAGATCCTTCTAACCCAAAATCAGTTTGGTAGCTCTATTCTACGCTTTCTTCAGGTGTTCTATATTATGTTTCAGACATGGATTCCATACATGGATCCAGAACTGTGGGAGTGTCCAGAGCTATGATAGTGTACACTGAAACAGCATGCCTACTATCATCCAAGCCACAAGTCTGCAGCTCTTGCGATGAAGAATTTCGGCTCTTATGTTCCTCTCGGCTGCTTAAAAATGCTGTGTCTTAGGCCTCGGGTCGTCTTGTTTTAGTGCTAATTGAAAGAGACTGTGTCACTACATGGCCTCATTTCCAGTGGTAATCTTATAAGCTTCAATCACGTCTCCTCTGTTCCTGCTTCTCTCTAATGTTGTCAGCTAACGTCTTTTCAATCCTTCTTTATAGCTCACACCCTTGTAACCCAAATCATATTGATAGCCCTCCTTCACATACAAACATACATGCATACATACAAACATGGATAGATACATGCATAAATGGATGTAAACATACATAGTTGCGTACATACATGGTAATCTGTTCGACAGACTTCCACGAAATGGTAAAGCATCTGAGCTTTTAAAGAAACGCCTGTTTGTCTCCATTTCCTTTCTAATGGCTGAGGCTCTGCAGATAAGTTCGTTAGGTTGTCAAAGTCCAGAATTGAATGCAGTAAAACCATCTTTCTGTGAATAGAGGTTGAATGGGATGCATATGTTCACAAGGCATCTAGCCCCAGAAACTTGTTGTTGGTCACCGCGTTGACTAAGTTAGTTAATTTCTTAATTAAGTTAATTAAATTGCCATGTTCTTTTTAATTTAGTTCCTTTATAGGTGTACTCCTACTTAGTTACCATTGCTGCACTGTATGGACAATTATCCACGGCTTTTGTGAAGTAAAGTATCCCATGTCCCACAAGTAAGACGTAGGGGAGATGCTCATCTCCTTTTCTTGGCCCTTGAGCAGACAGTGGACAAAATCCCAGGGAAAACTCAGGGCTAGTGCACTGTATGGCCAATTATCCAAGGTTTTTGTTAAGTAAAGTATCCCATGTCCCACAAGTGAGACGTAGGGGAGATGCTCATCTCCTTTTCTTGGTCCTTGAGCAGACAGTGGACAAAATCCCAGGGAAAACTCAGGGCTAGTGCACTGTATGGCCAATTATCCAAGGTTTTTGTTAAGTAAAGTATCCCATGTCCCACAAGTGAGACGTAGGGGAGATGCTCATCTCCTTTTCTTGGTCCTTGAGCAGACAGTGGACAAAATCCCAGGGAGAACTCAGGGCTAGTGCAATGCAGGACTTGTAGTTTACTTCCCAGATTAGGCAGGTACCAAATGATACGGCTTGGTGACATGATCACTCGGTTGCGGATTAGCCTCCACATAACCGCCCTGGGCAAGTTGTTTGCACACACTGTGCCGCTGTCGCCAAGGAGTAAATTATCCAAAGCTTCTGTCATATATTAATTATCCACTGCATGTAATTATGACTGCTTGTAATAGTCAGTGTTTGTTCGGCTCAGTGTAATCAACGGGTGGTTGAACAGGTTCTTGACAGCTTTTTTACCCATTATTACCCAGGGCTTATGTCTGGGCGTCCTACTTGCGAGTAAGTAAGTAAGTAAGCAGGTAAGTAAGTAAGTAATCAATCTTTATTAACTCAAGACAGACATTCCCACTTTACAAGTAACAACACATAGAGACTGTTAAACAAAAAGCACAGTGAGAGTAAAGTAACACTCCAGTGGTGCATTGTAACGTAACAGTTTAGAAATCTAACTGTAATATACAGTTTCTGAGAAAACTTACAGCATTTCTAGTGCACGATCATGTGAACTACTTAGGCTTAGTCCTTCCTGTGCATGTCGGCACATTGGGCGGCATAGCTTCTCTATTCTTCGATTTAACAAATGAATTTGTTACATTACTTCTGTTGCTAAGCTACTGTATTCAACAAATTTTAGATTTATATAGTGAGGGAATGATAAGGGATTTTTTATACAGAAGGTTTTTTATATGGCAGTATGGTAATTCAAATTTATGCCCCTTTTTCTGTCACTTGAATTTATAGGAGTGCTAAAATTTATGGGATCTGTATGCTTCCTCAAAAACCTGGAGGAAAGAGATGTTAGTTAGCATTTTACCTATCCGTATCTTCATTTTGCCACTCCAGATTTCAAATCTTGAATGCTCCCTGGATTCACTTCTTCTATATCAGAAACTGTACTTGATGATTTAGTATCTGGTATCATTACAAGTATCCATTAATTATTATTCAAGTCATTAAGGTAGTTTGTCTGCCAAGTCTTTCCTTTCAGTTCTTTCCATGTCTGAAACTAATCTGTCACATGCAGTTCCTGTTTGAAGTGCATGCCAGAAAACCATTTTCTGTCTTTTTCTCCTTCGTTTCATGCGCGTTTGCTTCCTTTCATCACGTTTTTCTGTCTGTCATGCATTTGTTCTGAATGTCTTTCCATTTCCTGCCCGCTTTCTGTTTGTTTCTATCATCTGGTTCAGTTTCCCTTTCACATGTTTTCCTATCCATACCCTCTGAAGTAATGTCTGCCAACAACAGACACTTGTGTGGCTAGTATGTTGATATACCTGCATGCTAGAACATCCATGCAAGACATCGTTTATCCTCGAGAGTGCCACTGAATTTATTTGGTGTGTAAAAGGCACTTTATAAATCAACAAATACAATAAGATGCATACAATAACACAAACTCTAATATAATATGCATAGGTGGAGATGTGGGTCCCAAATTTCTTAGAATGAAAGCTTTTTGAAGCACAGCAGTGTTGCTGTAGAGCACTAGGTAATTATTTCTTCCTAAAGTAATGTTATATGAAGATTCCATTGTAAAACAGTTGTGACCTGTAGCATGTCTTAGTGTGGCCTTTGATGGTAACCACACAGAAGTGTTTGGTTGCAATCCTGTATTTATTAGACAGTGTGTGTATGTATCTGAACACTTGTCTAGCACCTTGTAAAAACCTCACAATGTCAGTCAATCAGTCATTCAATAAATCAGTCAATCAATTAATCAACCAATATGTATCTGAACACTTGTCTAGCACCTTGTAAAAACCTCACAATGTCAATCAATCAGTCAACCAATAAATCAGTGAGTCAATCAATTAATATGCCTATATTAAGAATATCTTAAGATGTAGGTGGATATTGATATAGTGTAGTTTTAAACAACTTCTTAGAGGAGTTCATACTGTCATGGTTATCCAGAACTTCATCATTACTGTTAATAGCTAGAAACCAATCCCTTTTGCACTTATTCTTTCACTTTTCCATTACCACACCTCACTTGTCTATTTGGTTTCCATTGTTTTACCCTATCTGTTGTCCTCAGTTTCCATTCACAATTTGTTGCCAGTGATACGTTAAGTGCGCACAAAGAGACATAATATATGCATTGAGAAGTTGAAAACAGGTGCTACATAAAAGTTCTGGTGTCTTGATACATGTCTGTCTCAAACATTCAGTGGTGTTAGGTGTTGCTGACAGAATAAAAAAGAGTAAACATGAAATCAACTTTGAAGAGGTGATTGAATCGTTTTTCTCCATGAAGCATGGACAAAATAGGTCACGTCCCTGTTTAAAATTTTACAGCTCACTAGGAAGAGCAGATTAATAATACTGTCAGACAGCTAATGAAATTATTTATTTATTTATTTATTATGATTTATTGAGGCACTGCAGGGGCACGGTGGATGATTGGATAGAGTGCTCAGCTTGTAACACAGAGAGTACAGGTTCAAGCCTCCCCTTAGACAGTTGCTGTGTAGGGACCTTGAGCAAGTCCTTCACCTACAATTGCTATGCACCTCAGATTCGGATTTACTGACCTTGCACGCGTAATAATTACAAAATAATAATAATAATAATAAAGTGCCACTATCTGGTGACTTAGCATCAATCAGTAGTGCTGAGCAGGTGTGCATGAAGGACTTGCTCAAGGTTCCTACACATTAACGATCTCATAGGAAGCTCGAACCCTCACACTTCGTGTTATGAGACGAACACTCAACCAACAGGCTACTGTGCCATCCTGTGTCAGTGAAATGAGTGGTGCTTATGGCCTTGACCTTATACTTACCCAGAAGTTCCAAGGGTTACAATTACACAGTCCTATGCTAGCCCATAATCACCCTTGGTGGTAATGATAATGATACTGAATAAACATTATGGAAATCCTTGTGTTCCTTTTAAGACCTTTTATAATCCAGATATTTGCACAAAAATATCTTGGCCACTGCTTTTTTAGTAGTATGGCCAATATTCTTACTTAACTTATAAGCTGTCTTAACCAGTAATACGATTATCTGATCATTGTCTTCTGAATGTGTTTTTGTTTGAGTTCACTGAATAGCTGTCAGTAGTCGTTCAGTTGTTGCCTGATTCATATCCTAAACATTTGTTTATGAGCATCAGGGTATTTGAGGCAGGCCATAGTTTTGATGGTACCATTAAGTCACAGCCTACAGGATGAACCAAGCAGGTTCTGCTGTCAGTTCAATCACACAGCAGTTCCTCCTGCAAGATGCTGGTAGTCAAGATATAGTCAAGATATGGGGCGTTTGGATGAACAACAAGAATACTCCCCTCTTTCTCTCGGTGCATCTGCCTGCCTGCTGGCTTATCCCCATCCACATCCACCGTATGTAGCATGTGGTGGGTTGTTCTTTGTCAACAGCAAATAATGGACTGAAGTCGTTTCTGAACGTTTATAAATCACATAGATCATGGATGCCTCTGTAATAGCACAGAGCGTAGGTCTGTGAGGCTGCCTGAAACTCCGCCACTGCCATAATTGGGTTGTGCCAGTCTCAAGCCATGAATAAAGGAGGAGGGATATACTAATCATCTTTCTTATGATACAACACACTCTGCCGAAAAGACTCTAAAAGCTTTTCAATGGCTGCTTTCAGCTGGGAAGGTTCATGTGTTACTGATTTTTCTTGACTGCTTTCATCACAGTGAATGACATGGTGCCCATTGGAATGGGCAGCGAAGGTGAAGGATCCCACCCAGTGTTGAAGGGTCCCACCCCATCATTTCATTGAAAAATGAGCAAAGTTGAGGCCATAGGGTCCCTACAGAAAAACATGTACATTTACGGTTATATTTATGTATATTTCTACCTGAACATGTTTGTAATGCTTTTCAAGAATATCTCAAAGGCACCTGATCTTGTTTTGTCTTCAACCATCCTGGAGGATTGGCTGCACCTTGGACAATTTTGTGCCATCTGCTTCTGTCCCTCGTCTCCTGTAATAACTGGTTGAACGATAATTCAGTCCACGAGTTGATGTTATCGTTCCATGTCATCTTGGGTCTTCCCTGAGCTCAGGATCCACGAATTATGCCTTGGATGATCTCTTTCTCTAAGCTGCTCATATTTAACTGGTCAGTTGATCTGACCCATGAAATTACCAACCATTGAGTTGCTGAAAATACTTGCTACAAATTCCTTGTTGCTTTTCTGCCAGATTCAGTGGACGAAGTTGAACAGTCAGCCCATCAGTCTGGTTAGTGAAAGATGTTCTGTATGTTTCTGCTTGCAGATGTTTAGGTAAGATGGCTGTAAAATTTTTATTGCAGTCATGTTTTTGTTGTCTTTGATGTTGTCTTCATATTATATTTTTTATGAGGTTTTATCTGATTTTCTGAAGTTGAGTGATGTTTACATTATAAGACTGATTTCTGTTCATGTTTTATTGCTTTCATCTGCACTTTAATATCTCACCAGCTGTTCCACATTTTTACGGTAGGTAGTAAAATAGAAATTATGTTCACTTTTCTGAGGACTTGGAGAACTAAGGCTTTATAGCTATTTTTCATGTTGAGCTGGTTGTTCCCAAGTGTTTTTCTCAACACCATTTATGGTGGTTTTGGGCAGGCGTTAGAATTGGCCTTTAAAAATCCCCTTTTGGCAAGAACTGTCCAACTGCTTGTCACTTTCAGTGCTATTCTAACCCTCTTCTGCGGCCTGTTTATAAGTTAAGTGATCCGCTGAGTAAATTATGTGAAACTCTGTGATTTAGACAATACAAATTTGTTCATTGTGTTACAATGTTTTACCATTAATATCCTTTCTGCCTAACTTAACATATTTGCATTCCAAAACTAACCAGCTGACAGGTAAATGAGCTTTTAAATTACTTAATTTGCTGAAGAAAATTATCATTTTTATGTGGTAGTGAGTTTTTTATGTGTATTTTATGTGCTTCAGTACATTAGCACTTATATGGATGTGTTTCTGAGTTGTTTTGATGCTGGGCCAGTAACAGAATAACCCAGAATTTTCACATTAAATAAAACAAGTGAAGTGTTTAATTGTGTGGTGGTTTGATTAATATTTGTTTTTTATGGCATTTAGTTGTGGTTTGTCTTTTACTCCAGTACCTGGACGAATTGATCGTTGAGATGGAGACCTGTGATGTTCCCCGCACACCGACATCTGCTGCTCCAGTCACCAGCTACAAGTATTATTGCCAGATCTTTTAAAAATATCTCTATATCTGTATTTATTTCTAATCCCTTAAATGTTAAAAGGGCTAGAATGGTCTTTAAGATAATTTGTCTGGTAAATATAACCACAGTGGCCAAAGTCAAAATCATGACTTGAGCGTCATAAATTGCAAGGGAATGTCATTAGTAAGTAAGTTTTGCATGTATTTGAGGATTCTTGTCCCAGTAATGTATCTTGTTAGCAGGTGTAATTTCTAATCTTGTGTGTAAACCATGATTTGTGTTTATGTTTTTGCTATTTTTTGCTGAACATGTGAAGCACAAGTATTTTATTTCAGAGAATTTTAATGAGTAGTATTCAAATCCTGTTTGCCTTAGACAAATCTGTGTTCTAATGTCTATTGACGTTGTAAAAGAAAATCTTGACATGACCTAATGACTGTTTAGTCAGACTGGTTGTTGTGGCATTGTAAGGACCTGTGCAGTTCTATTTGTGAAGGAGGCCTCCCTTTGCTTTTCTCTGTTCACTGATTTGCCTCAAGCATTTGTTATGTCTGCAGAATCATTCAGTTGAATCTGGACCAAGTTGCAGTTTTTTCGTTTTGATCCATTTTGGTTTTTTGGTCATGAGTTTTGTTGTGTTTGTCGTATGTAGCTGCTAGTACTTTGTTGATGTTGCATTAATACTAAGACTTGTTGTCAGTATGGAGGAGTTTTAGTATTGTTTTGGTCTAGAGGTAGTTAAATGGTTATCCGGTCTTTCAGAAAATTGTAATTCAGTGTCAAGTTATGAAAACTATTAGAGGTAGCTGTATTGTCAAGTTCAGTAACTGTGTTGTCAAGTTGTTCAGTTGTTCAGTAACTGTGTTGTCAAGTTGTTCAGTTGTTCAGTATTGTCAAGTTCAGTAACTGTGTTGTCAAGTTGTTCAGTTGTTCAGTAACTGTGTTGTCAAGTTGTTCAGTTGTTCAGTAACTGTGTTGTCAAGTTGTTCAGTTGTTCAGTAACTGTGTTGTCAAGTCTGCAATTTAGCCAATGTAATGAAGTGCTTGTATGTAATAGCAGTTGTTCTAGAAACCAGAGCTTTAGAAGTCACTGCTTTCAATTAGCTGCTGAAACTGTTGTTGAGATGGTACTATCGTCATCACTAAAGAGGGATAGTTGGAATGCACTTCAGCCATCAGTCGGGCCAATCATGAATTTTAAAGCTGTTTCCAGCTGCATTAGGTCTTAACTTTCACTGGGGAAGTTTTCTGAAGAAATCGTTTGCATTTTCTTATATAACTTTTCGAATGTGGAATGTCATAAAGTGTGGCGTTGTGGAGTGTAGACTATCTCATACGGTTCACTGAGGTTTACTGGGCCACTGATGCATCAGTGGAGTTTATTTTAGATATCTGTTGTTGTGAGCCATTGTTCAGTGGAAGTGTTTACCATTGTACTTGTGTTGGGTACTTGGTCTGTTTTTACTGTGTGCATTGTGCTGTTTGGCTCTTGTCCTGCCTGCGTTTTACAGTTCACTCGCACTTTTCTGTATCGCAGTTTCGATCAATTGAAGGAGATGGTAAATGGTCAGGTTCAAAGGTGAATGAGGCTTCAAAAACAAAGGCTGTGTAAACTTAAGCAAGGCGTAGTAATTGTGCTTATATTTGACCATGCATGAGAACCATGCATGGGGTCGGAAAAGTTAATTCTTGAGAAGTGCACTTAGTATGCAAGTCGGCATAAAATGAGTCAAAATGAGTTCTTTGCATATTTATATTCTGTGTTGTGTTAGCTGCTAAACTGCAAGGCCTTGTATAGAGGTTTCACTGGCTAAGTATTTTTATTTTCAAGGCTTTATATTTTTAAGTATTTTTATTTTCAATGTTATTATTATACCCTGCAATGAAAACTTAATTTAAAGTGATGCCTTGATGCCTTATTTTGAAGTCATGTCCTTCGATTATTTTGCAAATGGCCAAGTCTTGTAAATATTCATCTTAACCAGTTTTCATGGAGATTTCTTTAATGGCAGCATCAGCGATGTATGAAGGCGCTCCAATTTACTATACTCATGTTACATTCAAGACCACTTGGCACAGTAACTTAAGTCGAGTTATAATTATGGTAAACTTTAACTTGCAATTTCTCTAAAGTAGCCGCAGAGAGACCTACGTCCTAACAAAATTGTAACTTTTTAACTAATTGTGATAGGAACAGAAAAATGGCCCAATTATTCATCAATTCCAGTCCAATCCAGTGCAGTATCAAACTCAGTTTTGTTTTTTTCTGATATTTGATGCCTCACTCAAAGGTTGTACTTTGTAGCAAATTACAATCCACAATAACAACCAAAGCAACTAGTCAGCCTTTCCTAGTGGATTGCAAGGTTCCATTAGGAATTTTATTATATAAAATATAAATTGCCAATTTAATGTAATTTGAAACGAATGAATGACTGATTGGCTACGTTTATTCAGCTACCTGCAATCTGGAACATATTAAATAGTATTCACCGTGAAGGTTAAAATCTGCTTAGGTTAAACTCTGCTTAGGTTAAAATCTGCTTAGGTTAAACTCTGCATGTGGTTAAAACCTGCTTGTGGTAAATTTCAGCAAAGGTGGGAAGTATGGCTTCGCTGAACAGATTATTGATGGCATTTGTCTCTCGATCAATTCCGTCATCGTTAACTTCAGATCGAATAAGTTCAACGCATCAATACAGGTGAGAATAAGTCATGCGGATGAGTCTAGGTGTTGCATTCAATTGTAATTAGAAGCGTCTTGTATCCAGGTGTATTTGATGTGTTTGGCATTTTGTACTGGTACACTGAAGTCTTGTTATAATATGCTACAGTATAACATGAATTCTGGTATAAAACAGTGAGAGATATGGATCCCACATTTAATTCAGATTTAGAAAGTGACCTGATTATAACAACCTCATTATGAGGCAGAGGTTGATATAGCATCTAAAGAGCTTCTGATGTAGTTTTATTTTATTTGGTCATTTTAAGAAGTCTGTCTTAACCAGGGCTTGTTGCTGGGTTTTCTGATCTTGTGCATGACACACGTTGACTGCATTTCTTGAAATATCAGATCAGTCGTTCTGTTGACTGTATTTCATCTGCTTGATATCGTGTTTGATTGATTGCGTTTGGTTTTGCCGTGCAAGAATGGGACGGCTGTGTTGTATGCTTGTTGCAAGACACTGCCACGAAGGGAGGAAATTGGTATTCAGAGGATGATGCATAAATATTCTGATAAGGATGCAACGCAGAAATATGGCCTGACTCATAAATATGCCAAGGAGTGTGGGATGTTAAGATGTGAATGTTGAATAACTAGAATAAATGGAGAAGATGACTGAGCAGAAGAAGTAGGGAAGATGAACAGGGAGAATAAATATAGAAGACAAATGAATAAGATGAGTGAGGATACGTGTAGATGGTGGAGGATATAGGAAAAAGGGTGGATATAGGAGAAAGGAGGATATAGGAGAAAGGCTGACTGGAGAAATTGCATGGTGCATGAAAACAGAGGAAGTGTGAAACAGAGGATGAATATGGAGTAGTTCATTCAAAAGGGGATTGTGAAGGGTAAATAGAGCAGAATGAAAGAGTTAATTGAGCATTTGTATGTCTCCAGTGAACTATGCTTATAGATACACAACAGCTGTGCATTCAATGAGAAATAAATTGGTCAAGGAAATGATTCATCCACCCAATGTCAGCTGATCAAATGAATGAAGCTGGTAATTAATGCATCATTTGAATGCCTGCCTCTTGGCTGACAAGAATTCGGATGTAACTCTCATTTTGCCAGTGTTCAATTCACTAGGTTGGTTGGCTGCATGGTTAGGAACTTGGGAAGTGTGGATTATTATTCTATTCCAAAATGGTGGCCATTTTATGTAGCTATAAACATTGTAAAAAAATAAGCCAAAAACCAGTCAAAACTTAAAGCAGTCTCAATGAAACTGCAGAAAGGGACTCGACTCAGTGAAACTGCAGAAAGGGACTCAGGCTTAACAGTTAGTTATTCAGTACACAAAACATCGCAGCAAACATATCAATAAACACAATCAACTTTTAATTATCCTAACATAAAAGATGACGACCACATGCGACTACAGCCAGTTCCAACTTCCTCTGATTCATTCACACAGTGTTTGAATTTGATTTTCGTAATTGTCATTGAATTTTTTTTTTGTTTTGCTGTCAGTTGGTCAGTTCAGGCTATCTCAGAATTATTCTGGTTTTGTGTTGTAGGTGTCTCGTATTCTTGTCCAGAGCAAAACGCCCAAATGGCAAGATGGCGATCTCTTCATGACACGGCTAAAGAATGACCTCATTGGTGAAGTGATGATCTTCAAAGAGGCCGAGTGGCAGACCCTTCGAATTGAGGCCAACGCCCTCGACACCGGTGACCCTCTGCTGGCTACAACACCCCTCCGACTCATTGCAAATCAGTCCAAGATTCGCATCACAATTAAAAAGAAGATCTCAGGTAATGAGGCAATGACTTCACACACAGGCACAAGATGGTGGTCTTATATATTTGTAGGAAGGTTTAAATTGCTTTTTGGTTAGTATGCCATTGCTTCTTTGAACCGTGATGTTTGTATCTGATTTGTTTCACCCCACGTGTGGCTGCAGTCGGTCGTGTTCTTGTGCTCGTGAGCTTTTTACTGAGTTTTTATTTATGTGTATCGTGTGTTTTTGATTTTGTTCATCATCCATTTATTATTTATTATTGGACTCTAGTGTGCGCCGACTTTTGACATTGTAAAGCACCCTTGAAATAGCTTGCTACTGACAGTGTGTCATAAATTGTCATGATTACAATTACAATTAGTTTAGATGTCTAGAAGCTACATAATTGTGATCCAGCTGTTGTTGTGCTTATTAATTCCATGCAGACTATTAAAAAAACATTTAAATTACTTTTAATAGGAGGTGTGTGAAGTTTTGGAAAAGATTAACTCTGCTACTGTGGTGAAAATACTATATGAAATACTACCTTGCATATTTGGGATAAAGTCACCTTCGAGTATAAGTCAGCCCTAATATTCGTGCTTGTAAAGTGCAAAAATGTACTGACCAGTGTATAAGTCGCTATCAGAGTAGAATGTTTGAACAGTTGAATGGTAAACGCCAGTGCAAGGATTTTCTTGGCCTTTTCCAGCTGGAAAGTGAAACTGTTCAGCTGCTAATTACTAAACCCTCTCAGGGCAGTCAGGTCGAATGGCAATGCATGAAACTACTAGAAGAAGCATCGAAACACTATCAAAAGCACTCAAAAACAATTGCAAAGGAGAGAAATAACTCAAGAATGCAGTCTAGGTCACATGAGAATTATTAAGCAAAATTCGAGTGTGACCAACTGATTGATCAGAAACGACGCACTTAGACAAGTATGCTGCCATCTTGTCCGTCTGTGGAAGGATAAGGATAACAATCAGTGTTACGAGTTCCAAAACCAGTCATCTTGTGTTCTTCAGACGTGATTAGTAATTATATATGGTGATGCAAGAGGATTTAAGTGAGTTAAGTCTAACAGGCAATAGGTGGCAAGCACAAACGTTTGTCTGCACCAAACACTACACACAGTTGATGAGATAAGAACTGACGACATTTATGGACCACTTTACAAGATCGACATCCGGTGACCTTTCGTGTGTTGTGTATGTGTGTGTATGTGTGTATGTATGTATGTGTGTATTTACCAATATATATATGTATGTACTTATGTACATACCTATGCATACATGTATTTGTATAGCACCTTTTTAGAACCTCTAAAAATAGCTGGAGTAATCACTTGTAACTGATCTCGTGGTGGGAAGTTCTGTGATTCTGAAGAGTCCCTTGAAGTTGTTCTAATCTAATTTAATCTAATGTGACCTTTGTGCTGCACTACTTTACCGGTAACAATGCGCTGGTTATTAGTTGACATCTAACTAATCGTCATTGTTTGAGACCAGTTTTTTTATATGCATTATGTTCAGATATTGTCTGTGCATACTTTTTATTAGTAGTTCTACGAAAGCTATAAAAATTAGTACTGATATGATTAGGTAATTGAAAGTAAGAAGATGTAGTGACTCTTGGTTACTATGATCGTTGAGGCATCAGTACATCTGCAGTTTAGAAAAAAGTCTGCTTGCTGGTTGATATATCAGCTTATGAATCAAAATAGTTGGCACTTTTTTGAATCTTTGTTTTTTCAAGGCTTTTTATGTTTTTTATTCAAATTTTCAGAATTCTCATTAAGGCATGAGTCACACACGAGTGGAGTGATGTAATGTAATGAATGTAATGTAATGACGACAATTTATATAGCATCGTTAGTAGCAGACTATTTCTTGGGTGCTTTACAAAGGCAAAAGTCGGCCCAAGAACTAAGAGTTATGCATCAAATACAATTTCAGCTGTTTTTTAAAGAGGTTGACACTTTTGGACTCCCGAATGGATGCCGGAAGACTGTTCCAGGTGCGCGGACCAGCAACCCGAAAGGCCCGATCACCCATTCTAGTCTTAGTTGAAGGTACAAATACATTGGCGGACTTGGAGTATGGCCATAGTTACAAGCATCATGTTGCTGACTCGGCAATGCCGAGTACATATTGAGATTTTAAAATGAATGTTTAATTTATGTTCTTTTCTGAATGACATTAAGATCATTATGACTGTCGCAGAGAACAAGGCCTACGATTAGTTTCTCTTGAAGCGTTTCTGTACAAATTTCTAATTACAATTACAACTTGCAGACTGCAGTATTATCTCGTCAAGGCTTCAGGTCAACCTCGATGACCTTCTGTGGGTGCTGACCGATTCCCAGCTGACCGCTGCCATGACGTTTGCCACTGCCCTTCAAGAAACCATCGCCAAGTCCAAAGAAGCACCACTTCGTCCACACGTTGATGAAACAACTAAGGTACCAACAGTTAGTTCTCTGCTAAATTGACAAACTATAGAGTGGCATTACATCTCTTAACAGAACAAGCCCAGTTGAAATATGATACATTAATTTATCCATTGATTGATGGATGGATATGTGTATGTGTGTATGTATGTATGCTTGTACATATGTATGTTTATGTATGTATGTATGTATGTATGTATGTATGTATGTATGTATGGCTGGTTGGATGAATGGATGGATGAATGGATGGCTGGATGAATTAATGGATGGATGAATTGATGGCTGGATGAATTGATGGTTGGATGTGTGTATGTATGTGTGTATGTATCGCTGGCTGGATCGATGGATGTATGTGTTTATGTGTGTGTGCATCAAGACAGTTAGCCCAGTGCCATATAAGTGCCTCTCAGAAGTGCTGCACTAATATCTTCATATCAATCACTAACACTTCAGAAGATCACAAGTGCTAAGCAAACCAATAACTGAATGTTCCAATATAATCTCAGTCCTTGATTACAGTTGATAATTATTTGGTGCCAGGCGGATCAAAGCGATGAGGATTTTCTGTACTGTAATCGTAATTTGTAATTTTAGCAGAGCATAACTTGCATGACATATTCTAAGAATCTTTCACAAGATTCTTGTGAAAGGAATTCAACAACATCACAAGTACATCTTCAGTCTCCACAATTTATTTCATCTCCAGCATTTGCGACATCACAGTCCATTCTGACTACACTACATGCTCAACTTATAAGCCACTTGGGGAAATGAGTGAAGGGTTTTTGTCAGAGATGTGATTGTGCTTTTTGTGCCAGTTAGGTATAGTGATTAGCTTGTAATCACACATTTTATAATGTACATCTTCTTCTATAATGTAAATGTACATCTTCTTCTATAGCAACCGTATGGCTATAGAATTTACTGATTTACTGAAGATATACTACCTGCTCCTTTTTCAGTGAATTTATCAGGTGAAATACTTCACCGCCACAGCTCGTTTGAATGGGCGCCATGCCATTTAAGGTCCCCATGTACGGACCATACATATGTATGTATGTTTGTATATATGTATGCATGTATGTATGTGTATGTATGTACATGTATTTATGCAAATACATATATGTATATATGTATATACACATATGTATATGTGTATTTGTATGTATGATAGCCCGAGCTGATGCCTCCAATTAGTTTCTCTTGAAGAGGCACTGTACGAATTTTTACAATTACAATTACATTTTGTAATGCTTTTCTTGTGTAGACTCAGGCACCATCATCGTCAACAACCTCTGCAGCATCAGCTCCACCACTTGCTACAACATCACCACAGCATCCTCTGCAGACTGCCGGGCGCCACGCATCGGTACCAACCAAGGTTGGCAGCAAGACCCAGCAGCAGAAGGCGAAGATATTTGAGATATACAACATCACTGAGACGTCCTATCATCTCTACACAGGACGAATAGATTTACACCTGTGCGACGATGTCTCACCAGGTAAAACATGTGGGTGGAGACTGCACACGTTGGGGTTATATTTTGTGGTTTAAAAAAGGAGACTAAATTAATGTATACTTGTAGTTGATCACTGAAGTGTACTTTTTTATTTGGTAGTATTTTTTATTTTTAGTAATTCTGTTTTGCTATTATGTAATTAGGAGTTTAGTTAATTGATGCATGAAGGTTGCTTAAGTGGTAATGTTTATAGTAGAAAGAAGCAGTTTCTTAGTGTTAGTATTAATTTTGGAAAGCACCAGCCAGCATTGTATTATTTGGATCTGCAGTAAATGGTTGAACAGCAACTATTCAAACAAAGGCCATGTTTAGTATATTCCATAGCTTAAATTTAAACTAGCTAGCTTAAAATGTCGAATTATTCAAGACTAGACAATGCTAGATAGAGAAAATGCAATGGTTCATCAGGGACTTGATGAAACTGTTCTTGATTGGTGAAATTTGGTTAAGTTAGACACAAACAGTACTTCGCATGAAAAGAGCTGCTTTTGGTACAGTGTGACAAAATATTACTTTGTTTTTACTTTCTATGTCTTTGTATACAGTTTATAAGTGAAGTAAAGTAAATCTCCCATGTCCCATGAGGAACGTAGTGGAGGTGCTCTCTTTTTTCAAATCCCAAGGCCCTGGACATGGGGCAGTGCACTGCAGGATTTGCCGTTTATTTCTCAGCTTACCCAGGTACCAAATTATAATGCTTGGTGACAGAGGCACATGCGCGCTAACGATTTGCTCAGAGTCATTACACGGACTTGAAACCACCACCGCATATTCATTGACCAAGCACGTTACTGATAGACCACCATGTGTCGCTCACATATGCCAAGATGTTAGAGGAAAGGTCATAGGGTCATTGGCCTTGACTTACATGCATATCATGACCTAGTTGTACTAGTGAGGTACCAAGAGTTGCTGCTGTTGGGCTGCACATGCATGCTTGTTGGTTTCAGAGGAGAGTAACTACCAGCGAAAAGTGGAAGGCGGTGCCATTCAGCTGGTTCTCTACCACCTGGAGTTTGACATCTACCCGTACCATCGTGCAGGTTCAGCTTTTAGCTTTTACTTAACTATATCAATTGGCTCAGTCAATAAGCGGCTGAAACAATCCATTTCTGCTAAACTTATTCAGAGCTGTAAATTGCTGATATGCTTTGAATCTTCGTGATATTAATTGTCAGAGGTCTGGGTCTGTGAGATCTTTTGGACAACTTTTATTTTTGGGTTACAAAGCTTGAAAACAAGTTGTCAATTTCGCTTGCACTGATGTTTGAGTTGCAAATGCAGAAATGAAAGCATTAACAATGTGTCACCTTGTATCTCAAGGTTTGTGCGTGGAAAGCTGCAATAAAGATTATGTAAAAATCATAATCTCTTGGAGAAGCCAATCTTGAGATGCAAGGTTACAGATTTACACTGGTATTTGAACCACAAATGCAGAAATGAAGGCAAACATGCTAGAAATCTTTCACCTTGCATCTCAAGGTTTGCTTCTCCAAGAGATTATGATTGTGAAATAATTATTATCTCGGCTTTCTGAGATAATGATTATGTGAAAATTATAATCTCCTGGAGAAGCCAATATTTTGAATAGGCTTCTTCAATGGACTATGATTTTTTTATTACAATTGCACTTGAAGTGACCATAGTTTGACACCTTGTACATTATGATGACAGTGCTAAAAAATCATTAGATTAGATTAGGGTAGTTTAAAAGTAACATCTGATAACTTGCTATTGTTGCTGGAAGTTGCTCTTTGAAGTAAAATGCAAGGTGTCATAACACACTGATGGCTGCAACAGACAACACAAACGTTCTGTGTAATTAGTACTGATTAATTAATTAATTAATTAATATTGTCTGAGTAGGCATTTTGGCTTCAATGACATCTGCTCTCGTGTGAAATTACTTTTAAGAGTGTATTTTACAATGCCTCTGACAGACTTTGCTAGAGGTGCTATCAAAATTACTGCTTAAAAAATGGTTGCTTTGCTTATTTAGGTGAAAGTCGAACGAGGTGGCCCAAGTATGAGGACAACATGAAGCAACGAGACTTATGGGCAAACGACATTTTGAAGGCCTTCAGAGAGGACGTTAGGACGGTTCGTGAGACGTTTAAGGCAAGAAGCAGTCCCTCTTCCTCAGTTGGCGGTTCCTCGGATGGTGTGGTTTTACGGCCAAATGCTAATATCAAGGCAGGCAGCATCAGAGGTGACCAGTACGTCTACCTCAAGGACGGGAAACCAGTCTCGAAACCACAGCAGACGGAACTGCTCGAGAGCTGTATTGTGGTGCGTGTCGAGGACTTTGCGCTGTTTCGTGTGTCGACTGCACTTGATAGCAAGCGAAGCACTCCGAAGAAGTTCCTCTCCTCGGACAAAAAGCAACTGCTGCTTCCACCGGAAATGTCCTCTGTGCACGTT
The DNA here is from genome assembly GCA_964023275.1 of Norana najaformis. NCBI lineage: Eukaryota > Metazoa > Annelida > Clitellata > Crassiclitellata > Hormogastridae > Norana > Norana najaformis. The sequence continues at coordinate 15,433,257 of OZ029914.1, forward strand.
GTCTTTACGGAGTACTACTTTCCAGATGGAAGAGATTTTCCAGGTATGTTTACCTCTGTGTTCGCTATTTTTTCAGCATGGTGTGAATCATGTTATTTGTCAAACAAGTGGTAGTGCTGTTGCTACTGCACAACAAACAGTCTCCCAGATATTGTTGACGGACGTAGAGGAGGCGCTCATTTTCTACACTGTGTCCGGAAAAATTCCAAGGCTCTAAAATATGAATGAAAAACTATAGTAGATAATAATCAATTTAAAAATTTAAAAACCTTTTTGATCCGTACATAATTACCAACAAAATTCTTTGCAATTTATTAACGGCCCCCGTTTAAAATTACGTCACAGTGACGTATTTGAATTTTATATTTTGTAAAGAAAGTTGCTAGAAAAATGGCGTTCAGCGAGGAAGACAGTTAGTCAGTGGCGTGTACGTCTCGAAGCTTGCGTTGAAGCCAATGGCGGACATTTTGAACATAAATTATAGTTCAATAATATTTCAGGATTAAACTGTTTTTGGAATTTTAAAAATCGATTAATGTTTACTAATTATTTTCATATTTACCGTAAAGCCTTGGAATTTTTCCGGACACAGTGTATAGTTAGGGCCTTTACCTACAAGAAATGAATCACAGCCTCCAGATTTCTTCAAAAAGCTCAGTCATGGGATTGGACTTATCCACAGGTGTTTAGTCAAAACATAAACGGTGAGGCAAGTATGTTCAGGTTAGGTTACAAGTCCAGATCCGAATATGAGGCAGGTAGATGGAAAGATGGCTGTGGTGGATGGTATTTGGAATTGGAGCAGCATGGAGGATAAGCAGGAAAGGGGGACTCAGGATGGGAATCCCAGAAACAGATACGTCGAAGGACTTACAGTTTAATTCTGATGGTTTGATGCCAGTGTGGAAGGTTATAGAAGCTATTGTATACAAATGAGGTTGATTTGCTGCTAAATGCTCCTTTGCAACAGTAGTAATTTTTTGCAACATCATTAGTAAGTTTTTGACCCGGCTTCTCCAACAGGTTATGACTTTGGATTGCAATTTTGACTTGAAGCGACCATCGACTGATGCCTTAGGCATTATGATAACGGCGGTATAGAAGTAATTAGATTAGATTAGATGTAGCTAGTTCAGGTGTCTGGTTGCTACTGTTATATATTATTTGTGTTTCTACCATAGCATTCTTGAAATTCCAAACTCTACTTCAGAAAACTGTATTTTATAGGAAAATTTATAAACATGATTAATTGTCTTTATTAGCATAGATTTTTCTTTTCTGTTTAGAGTTTGTTAAGGTTATCTTTTGTTATTTTTTGCAATGTAAGAATTTTTTTTCATTCTAAGATGACTTTACACATTCCTGTGTTGCATGCTAACATAATTTTTGGTTGTGTGATATTTAAGCGAGATAGTTGTGGACAGTTATTTGCTTAATCATAAGGTTTTGTTCTCCTTACTGAATGATTTTAGGTGGCACTTTTCGTATTCCTGGTGGTTCACAGGAGGGATTTCTTGTCACAAGCAAATTTGGAGAATTGTATCATGTTAAGGAACTTGGCAAGCTTATGTTTTTACTTTTTGCTGAATCTCAGCCATTTGCTTTTGACTAACACAGTTGATTTGAAAGCTGATGGGCAAACTATTGAATTGGAGGGAGTTGATGTAAACTAGTGGTTTACACAGAACAGAGAAGGTCTGCTGTTTTAAAACCGCTGGTTTTTATCTGCTGAGGGTTGTGGTTTAAATGGTTTTGGTTTTTTGATACTTGCTTGTGTACAGGTTGTTCTTAGATTGTTTTAAGTTTTGGTTTTTGATTTATTAACAGTTTTCATTGTTGTGGTGTTTGGTGATCTGTATACATTTTCTTACAGGATGTTCATTTCAATAATAAGCTGATTTTGTGATTGAAGTAGACTAAGATTTTCGGGTATATTCTGTGCTTAAATGGCTTAATTGGAATATTGTACACATGCAACTGTCTGTTTTTTCCAAATATTTAATCCTGAATATGGTGTCAGAGGAAAACTTATTGCCCTGAAATTTGCAGTCCACCCCGAAGGCTTTTGATGCTCTGCATCATCTCTAAGGGGTAATGGGTTATACTGATATGTTCTATACTGTGGGATGTGGTGGTGTAATGGTATGTTCGATGCCTCGTAACCGGAGGGTCGTGGGTTCGAATCTACCTCACGCCACTGGGTAACGACCTTGGACAAGTTGCTCACCCACAGTTGTCTGTGAGGAAGGCAACGGGAAACCACCTCACTCATCTCATTCCCGGGTGGCATAAAGCCAATGGACCTGCCTTCGGGCAGAAAACTCATCATCATCTATACTGATATGTTCTACTGCTGTTAGTAATGAATACAACCAGCAGCAACTTATGGCCAAACCTTAGAGTTGGCTTTGCTATCATGATTATTATTATTATTATTATTAAGAACATTTTTATGTGTATAAAGCCAAACACAAAGCGATTCTGAGGTGCAGTTAACACAGTCACCAGATGAAACAATGAATTGATGGTTTGCTGGGGTTAACGACGAATTAGGGTTTGCTGGAGCTAATACTCTTGTAAAGCCAAGAAAAATTGAGCCTAAATTGATTCTGAGCTTTGAGAAAGTATGTTCTATCATGTGGTACTTAGCATTGATTGGCGATAATTGTGAACTAATAAACATCCAACTGGTGTAATTAGGGTTGTGCAACTGCAAAAGATTCCTAATCAGTTAGCTAATTACATGCATAGTGTGTTCTAAGAAGCTGTCTAAAGTACTCCTTACTAGCCTAAGAGACATGAGAGATCTACTGGTGAATGCTGATAATCAGCCTGAAAAAGTACAAAGGCCTTTTGAATATTTCATAATTTAGCAGAAGATGAAGAACCAAATCATGTAGTTAGAGCAACATTGGTGATAAAGCTTTCTTTTGCTGATGCAAACTAAAATTTTCTCAATTGCTACAGTTTATTTGCTGTGCTTAGCATATCTATGGAAATTCTGTATCCTCAGATCGGCTCTGCTAACCATTTTTCTGTCTGCCTCAAACACACTTTCGGCTATGCATGAACATTGATTAGCTGAATTTGAACTGATCTAGGTTAAGCTGTGTATGTTAGCTGACTGATTCTGCTATCGGCTGCAAATGATGCTCTTGATTTTTCTGATTTCATCATCATTACTATCATAACTGTAATCGCAATTCTCATGATTATCACCTTCGTGATCATTATTGTTGGCATTGCCATTTTTAGCAGGTGACAGCAGCAGATGTCGATTGCCCATATAATCTTTGCCCCTTGAAGTATTCTCAGTATTTGCAATATTTGCTGTGGATGCTCTTCTGTCTCTGAGACATTGCCTGCTATTTATTATTATTTTTGGTGTTGTTGTTATTATTATTTTTTTTACCCAGGGTAGGTATAATCCCTCAGGTGGTGAAAAAATTAGTTCGGAGACAATAATGACGATAATAATTATTATTATTATTTTATTTATTTTTTTACCCAAGGCATATATGATCCCTCAGGATTTAAAAAAAAGAGAATACAAAATTCTGGGACGGCTAGAAATCATCAAGATCTGATGGAGCAAAAGTACTGTGGAAGGCAATTATTGTTGTTGTTGTTATTAATATTGTTATTATTATTATTATTTGTTTTAATTGGCCACGTAGCACAAACTTCGGAGACTAGGTTGTCATATTGTTTGCCTGTCATTCAGCATTAGTACTGAATATCATCTTATTACCCCAAATAGACTAAACAGCAAAACCCTTGTGTGAATTTGGTGTGATCAGACGAAAAAATAAAACATTTTGTGTGATGGGTTTGTTATTCATGGACTATTAGCGACTGACAATGTAATCTTTTAGTCAACTGCCTAAACTTGGCGTTGTGTTATTGTCTTCAGTTCCACATTCTAATCTGTTCATTGTTGTCAATCCAATCTGTCTGGCGGTTGATTACCTGACTCTTCTCTGGATGAACGTCTTCAGCCTCAACTTGGCCAAGAAAGTCGTAAGCTCTGTGTCTTTTCAGTTTTGTCTGTTTTGCTGCCATATCTTTGCAGTTGCTGTAGCTGTTTCTAATCTAATCTAAAGACTTGTATAGCACCGTTATCATAATGCTCAAGGCATCAATCGATAGTCGCTTCAAGTCAAAATTGACGTTAAAAATCATGATTCGTTGGAGAAACCAGGTAAAATTCGGACAGGTCAGAGAAACCAGAAGCCAGACTACGGTGGGTAAGAAAGTTGGAAGAGATGTGCATGAAGTTTAGACCTGAAAGAGATCAAAGAATTGGCAGAACGAACTGAATTGGGCAATAAATTCCAAAACTTTGGACCAGCTACTGAGGAAGCCCGAGAGCCCAAAACTGTTAGGAGTTTAATCATTTCCTGGACTAAGTGCTGCTGGGATGTTTAAAATGCATTCGTCCATGTTGTATTATTTGATGGTTACTGCTAAGCAGAATTGACAAGAAAATCAAACTTCTAGGTGATTTTTGATTAAAATCTATTGAGAATCTTAGGCTGTTCTGGTTGGAGTCAGTTGGGCAGTCAGTGGGGATATAAGAACATGGTTGTAACTCTGTGGCCTTCAGTCCAGATATCTGTGGTTTGAATCTTTGCAATTGTTTCTAGGAGTGATTTTGCCGCAGAGTTTGTGTTTGTAGAAGTGAGTTGCCACAAAGTGAAAGCAGGTGTCCAAAACAGTTAATTTGTCCTGTATTTGATCTAATTGTAGCTGTATTTGCTGAAGATAGCATTCCATGCAGTCTATTTCTTGGAAGGCTTTTCCCAGGTTAAATATGACTGAACTGTGTCTGTTTGTGTAAATTCAGGAGGAACTTCCGAAGAAGCCACCTTCCAAGTTGCATACAGACATCAGACTTGAAGCTCTGATGCCACGTGTGAGTCTTTTCTCCCTTCTGCCAAATCCATTAAATCACTCATACAAATACAACTGTTTTCGACTCCTTCCATAGCACAGAAGTGGGCACATGACTGTACTAGAGAGCATTGTTGGTGATGAGTAACTGTGCAGGATTTGCTCAAGGTCCCTAGTAACCGCCTCATGGATGCTCATGTCCGTACTCTCTGAGTTATAGGCCGAGCGCTCTAACCAGTCGGCTACCATGCCTCATGATGTTACAGGTAGCAAGTTTACGGTGATTCGTTATCTAGCCGTGCACCATACACGGAAAATTGTCCCAAGGATTAATATTTTTTCCTACGGTTTCACTTGAAATGACCACTGATTGTTGCCTTGTGCATTATGATAGCAGCACTTGGAAGTCATTTGATTAGATTAGATAAATTGAACTACTTGGTAGCAACGAGCAAATTGTGCAGTATCAAAGTTTGCCACGGCTAACCAGTCCTGTGTCTTCATAAAATGCAGCCACATAGTTCTTGTTTAAGCCACTGAGATTTGTGTTGTTGAACTGTGAAACTTGTTTTCCCCTTGTTGAAAACTTGTCGTGTTTGTGCTACACTTCAGAGGGCTATGTAGTTTATTGAGACTTGTAATACCATACCTTATCTTCCCCTCAGTGTAAGGTTGTGCATGTTTTTTGCACTGTAGATTATCTTGCCACAGACAGATGTCACTGGGATGCAGGGTCGAACTGGTGACCTTGATGGCCTCCAACTTCAGATGTCAAAGGTCATTGTCACAAACTGTCGTCTCGCAGACAGCCAAGCATCAAGGTCCGACCTCAAATCAACCCTTGAAAGCTTTGACTCTAGTCAGCTGTTCTGCCGGGGAAAACCACCGGAATTTCCCAACGAATCAGACGACTGTGTTGCAATTGCCGAACGCTTCTACAACCACGTCTTACGAAAAGACGACGGTTATCCAGACTCTTCTGTGGAAGAGATACTTCGGTTGAGAGAAATGGATGCTGGGCAGCCACTGGAGCAGTTTGCCGCAGAACAGTCTCCGATTTCCAGTCCGACAGCCTCGTCCTATCACAACATGGCTATGAACTCGTTCCGTTTGAACATGGATAAGGACATTTGGTGTGTGTTGGTAGATCAGGTCTGGCTGGAGTTTACGATCGTTAAGATGTCATCCGTTCGCACTGCAAGGACTTTGCCCCTTATGGAGTCGTTTCCGCTGGCCATCTGGTTGTATCAGTTTCCACCCGCATCAGAAGTTGACTCCAGTGGAAAAAACTTCAATTCAGCATCTGAATCAAAAACTTTAGTCACCACAAATGGGGCCGAGAATCATTCTGTTTCATCATCATCAGTATCGGCGTTGTCAGTTGCAGACACATATGTCCTCATGAAGATCGATGTTAAGATCCAACTTCAGATTGATCATGATCGCTACTCGTTCCTCATGAACCTGGCTGAGACGGTGACGCGTTGCTCGGAGGAAATGGAAGCTGACTTCAAGAATATCACTGGAAAAACGGTTACACCAAAGAAGGCGGTGTTGTCTGTCATTGTGAAGGAGCTGGAGGTGGCGCTACTGTTTCCGCCATCTAGGGATCTGTCTAGTCAGGTCACAAGTCCGGACGACGTAGGAAATTCATCCGGATTGCTTTCCGATGGAATCCTGGAGAATGCCGGAAGCCAGATGACACTTTATGAGGATGGTCTTCTAGGTCTGTAAACCTGATAGTAATGGTGTTATCTGAGCGTTAAGGCAAGGTAGTTTGTGTATTTATGTATGTATGTATGATGAATGTATGTATGATGTATGTATGTATGATGTATGTATGTATGATGTATGTATGTATGTATGTATGATGTATGTATGTATGATGTATGTATGTACTGGGACACGATAGCTGATTGGTTAGAGCACTTAGCTTGTAATGCGGAGTGTACGTGTTCGAGTCTCCCATGAGATGGTTTCTGTGTAGGGACCTTGAGGAAGTCCTTTACTCACAATTGCTCAGCACCATCGATTGATGCATGGTCTTAAGATAATGGTGCTTAATAAATGCAGAAATAATAATATGTATGTATGTATATATTTATTTATGTATGTACCTCTCAAAAGCACTTTGTAATTGTTCATTTATTACATTACTCTGTTGTCTATAGTAAATACAGTCGGTTCTTTTTTGGGGAAGTCATTAGATTAAGTTAGATTAAGTTTAGAAATTACTTTAAAAACTGAAACAAGTGGTGGTGGTCTTTGCTTAAATTTTGGGCAGACAGCAAAAACTCAGCGTCCTGTTTGGGACAGCAAAGAAGTAATTGGTGTGAACTGTTAACGCTGAATTTGAATCCTTGGTTAAGCTTTGCATTTGTGCAGGAGCCCACCAATGGTGACTCTTCTAGTTATCTGAGATATGTTTTCTGATGAATATCTTCTGCTTTCTGATGAACATTTGATTTAAATGAACTTTAACACCATTTGGGCAAGTGTAGGCTTCGCTTTTGTGAGATACTAACAAGGCACAGTCTCTAGATACATGCATACTTACATATATATTATAATGAATTCATAGAATTTGTTAGCTTTTTTCAAGACAGCTGAATAGTTCCTTCTTGGTGCTTGGGCCCTCTATGTGGAATGGCCTCCTTATTAATCTGCATGTCCTTTTAATGAGGGATGTTGGATATGCTTTTTACCAACAGTTGAAAACGTTCTTTTGCCAGAGCCGGGCTAGGAATGCCTCTGGGTATACTACTTGAATGGGCTCTATATAAATGTTCTGAAGAAGTGAATGAATGAATGAGTTTTGGTGTCTGTGCTAGTAGTAATTGAGAATTGCTTTTCATTTAGATCAGACTTTGAGATCAGTCCAGCCAACCAGTTCAGCCTGTGATTCTATGGCAGTTCCAGAAATTTCTGTGCCATCAGTCAGCCAACCTCCCGAACTGCCCGATTTGATGTTCTCCGATGACCACAGCCTGAGCTACTCTCCTGTAGAAATCGCAAGCGATGCCTCGTGTCTTCTCGAAGAGGAAGGAGAGCTGAAATTGTCTATCAGCAATGGGATGGCCAGTATTTCTCTGAGCGGGTCGCGCAGCCAGTCGCCTGAGCTCAATCTGAACTCGCACGGCTTGAGCAACGTTCCTCGAAGCTTATCTCGCGACTTCTCGTCGTTTCCTGGCGCAAAGAAAACTCCTGATATCAAGAAATCCTTAAACCAGGCCTTCTCTAGTTTCACAGCCAAACTCAGCGGTCCACGTAATTCTTTGCGCCGGGCAGGAACAAACTCCCGGTTGGATGATCCAGCCGGCTTTGATGCCTGGGACAGCATTTCAGTTACAAGTGGATCACTGAGCGACGAAGACGAGGAATATGCCTTGGAAAAGATTGAGAGTCAGGCAGAGCGACCCGCCTTTGAGCGAAAGACAATGATCCCAGATGATAATAGTTCAGTAGTGGAGGCAGAAAGCGATTATTCACGAGAGGACGACACAAGCAGCAGCTTCACTGCAAATCTGAACAAGAAAGTGGTGAGCAGTAACTTCTCAAATTTATTATTATTATTATTGTTATTACTGTTGTGCATTTATTATGTGTGCAAGGTCAGTAAATCTGAATCTGAGGCACAAAGCAATTGTGAATGAAGGACTTGCTCAAGGTCCCTACACAGTAACTGTCTAAGGGAGGCTCGAACCCGTACTCTCCGCGTTACAAGCCTAGTGCGCTAGCCAGTTGGCTACCGTGCCCCATGCAGATGATGTTCAGGTAAAAAGTAGGGTCTTTATTAGGAAAGCAAAGGCCAAAGGTCAGGGTCTAATGTCAGATTAAATGTGATAAAAGTTTTACATCGAAGATCAGAATAAGGTCAAAGCTGAGGTTGTTTTTTCATTATGTAATGTTAAGGGTAAGAGTGAGGTCAAGGTTGCTTATCATCTGTGGGTTGTCTTCAGGTCTCAGGGGCCTCAAGGACGTGGACCGGTTCTGTCCAGTGGAGTGTGATTTTGGAATGTGATTTTGCTTAAAAATGACCATCAATTGATGCCTTGTGCATTACAATTATGGCGCTTTATTTTTATATTAGATTATTTTTTTTGACTGAGGTTGAATTAAAAGGTTGAGGCTGTTAGGTGCAAATATTTGGGCTTTGAAGGTGACTTTGAAATTGTTTCCATGTACATCACTTTACGCTTGCTATGGTTTTGCTTATTTTTGTACAAAAACGTAATTCTGTAACATAAAATTTTTACCATACACGTGTCATGTTTTCTTTTAAAGCCTATTACTGTTAATGTGTAACAATGGCTGTTATTTGAATTGTTTGGAGCTGTTCGTGATGTCGTTGTTTATGTCTTTATGTTCTTTAGGTATCTGTTTTTACTGTGAATATTGGAAACATTGAGACTGTGCTTCAGAGTCATTCAAAGGAAATTTCAGCCAAGGCCATTGTGGGAAATGTTTCAATGGCTGAGGGTGGAAGCATGGAGATGGAAAAATTTCTGGCATTGTTCACCTCAGGTTTGTTAATTACAGGATGAGAAGGCGATGTAAACAGAAGCCCCATAGAGTATCAGGTACCTGAATAAAGATTTTAGAAGTGATTGGAGTAACGAAATTGGCTAAAAATACCACTAAAGTGAAAGAAGAAACTTCCAGCAAGTAGTTATGTTAAAGTGAAAGTTACCAATATTGGGTTTGATATGTGATACAGTATGACTTGTGAAATAAAGTGTAAGAAAAAAGTTTTAATATCCTAAATGCCTGTAAAATGGCCACTGGAGTGGAATTTGTTTTTTATATATGTTGTTTATTTTTGTTGTTGTATATATATATATGTTTATATGTGTTGTTTAGTTGTTTATTTGTTGTTTAATTTGTTTGTAGGAAACAAAGAGTGTACAAAATGGACCTCAAACCAGTCTGGATCTTGCCCAATTATCCATGCGAGATTTGACCTAGGACAGAAAGCAGAGCAACTTGCTTCAACGGCTGGTGAGCGAGGTTTAATACGGGCTCTGGTGGAGGGCATCCGAGTGAAATTGCTGGCCAGCACACTCAAGAGCGTTGGCGAACTATTTGAAGACAATAAGCCGTCGCCGCCAAATTTTCTCATGAAGGCTACGCTGTCGGATATTGCTGTCACATTTGTGGTATGATTTTTATGTGTCTTTACGTAGTTATGGCAATGGCCGTATAATTTTGATCAGTGTTTTCGAAATTGAATTTCAGTTTCATAAAGAAATTTTTGTTTTTAATTTGCAACCTTGAACTCAAGAATGCAAACTCTGAATTGTGAAATATGCATATATTGGATTTATGTGGTTTGATTTTAATGTGTGTTAGTTAAGCTTGCTTGTATGATGGGTTGACTTGCATCTGTGCAAATGACTGTAACTGCAGTTTAGAAAAGAAAGTGATTTTTGAACCAGTGAAGTTGAAAATGAAAGAATGATCATTTAATGGATTGTCCATCGGAGAAAATGATGCAGTTCAAAACTATTTTCTTGAATATGCCTTTAAAAGAAAAGCTGTTGACTATGTACATATGTATGTATTTATTAAGACTCTATATGTAGCACATTTTAAGTACCTCTCAAACCTGTTGTAATACAATACTTCAAGCCTGAGCTTAGCCCAGAATTTTGTAAAGTGGGTTAGAGGAGGATCTGAACTTTAGAATTGAAAATGACCCTGATCCCTGTCCTAGGAGGGATTAATTCCACCCAGAAGGAAGAAGAGTTGAAAGTGAACTAATCCAGACTTAGAAGCATGCCACCTAAAGTCTCTCATTAACTACATAATAAGTTTATTTATTTATTAAAGCACTTGTAATGCGTGCAGTGTCAGTACAGCTGAATCTGAGGCGTGGAAATAGTCATTAATTATAGTTGAATAACCTGATTAAATTTATACAGCAAGAGGTGCTATATTAGACCTCTTTGCGGAAAAACCACACCTAGTATCAGACTGTGGTTCATTTGTTGAGTGCTAACTATTGGGCTGACTTTTGACTTTGTAAAGCACCCTAGAAGTAGCCTGCTATTTAAAGTGCTATATAAATTATAATTACAATTACAATTAACTAGGAATATTGACTGTCTAATTGTTTCTCATGGCATCAGTTTATGTTTTTGAAAAGACTTTCTGACTTTAGCAAGTTGCCGTTACATTTTGAGTTATTTTGTGAAATCTCAGAGGAATAAAATTGTTGTTTTATCAAGGATGACAAGATGCCGATGTATTTGCCTGAGCCCAAAAACACCACAATTGATCTCTTCCTTCATCAGACTGTGATAACACGAGGACAAGACGGAATATTTCGTGTGGGGGGAGGTTAGTCTCCATCCACTGCTGTCTCAAATTCTGCTTTTGTTTCTTTTCCTTACCCTCCTACAAAAATGACTAAAAACATTCATGATGAAAATGCATAGCAATGATGAAATTAATTATAGTTATTAACAGGATAATTGTTGTGCTTATTATAAATTATAACAAAAGCCAATTTATGCGCTGTTTCATTTGACTTTGTTTGGCGTATATTTTCTGAGTGTCTTAAAATGAACTTGATTAGAACAGTTAGATGGTCATGTGTGCAATGCCTACTTGATATACTTGAAAGAAAGCTACTTCAAGTATCTTGAAGCTTACATACAATGTTGATGGCAATAACATGAATGTTTTTTGTATTACCACGAGTTGCTGAAACTGGCTTCAATCTTTCCAGGTTCTGATTCAGCTTCAGCTCCAGAGAAAGCGTCACCACGGGCCTCATCGATAATTGAATCTGTTGTGGCTGACAATAAGAACCCACGAAACACCAGCGGTTTGAAGAAAAGCTCGTCAGACAAATCGACTGAGGTTGACACAAAGTTCACCGGTCGGCCGACCCTCGAAAGCGAGAACGACCTGCTTAGACGACAGCTGGAGAAGATCGGCAAGATGGCATGCTGCCGCAAGGAGTGCAGTGACCTGCGGACGAAGTGCGAGGCACTGGAAAAGATCGAGGCGGAAAACGGAGACCTGCGTCGTGAGATGGAGCACCAGATGAAGGAACTGCTGTCGCTGAAAGAAGAGAGGGAAGCACTGCTGACTGTCGTCCAAAAGCTGCAGGACGATCTTGCGTATTCAGAGAGGATGAGGACCAGACCCACTATGTCGTCTTGAGTCGTTAGGGTATGGCGGGGCTTGCGTAACCTTCATGAGTCGTTAGGGTATGGCGGGGCTTGTGTAACCGTATGAGGGATTTCGCCCATTTGCTTGTAATTTGCTGAAAAAAAACGAAATACTGCATTCTTTCTTAGATTGTAACAATAAAAGTAAAATAAGATAAAAAAGTGAAGTTTAAAGTTGCAAAATCAAAACTACTTTTCTAAGCTAATCATGGATGGAAAAAATATTAAAATATTTATTGATGAAAGATGAATGAGTACTTACTTAATCCTTAGAATCTAACTTTTATGGTTTAATTTGCACAGTAAAAAATACTGCAAGTCAAACGGCTAAAAGACTTGAGTGTATCGGTTTAGAAGACAGGATATTTGCACATTCTGTTGATCGCTGTGCAGGGTGTTTGATAAACTATGGTGTTGCTTGCTTTGAATGCATTAGCTGTCTGTCATATCAAAATTGCTGTACAGAATCAGAGAATGTGCAGTTATATTTACGAAACGTTCATGAGTAGTTTGTCATAGTGTAGCTGTCAGCGGCCAGTCGCCTCACAGATTAGTGTTGTTAGGACTTATGTGAACAATTGTGCCGTTTGGCCAAATGGTAACGATGTGCTCAATCACACACTGCGTCTAGGTTTTTAGTTTCACGTGCAATTGCAGTCATTTGAAATCAATTTTTTCTTGAGCCTTGTTACCCTGGTTGGCCTTTTCTTGCATTACTGTTGTTGTATGCCTGCGCTTAAGTCAAAAGATTCTGCAACGTGGGACTGTGATGCTAAAGGTATATATATATGCATATGTGTGTTTGTCGGTATGTCTGTGAAGGAGGCAATTAATTAACTTATCTGTCCAGTCCCCGGTGAAAATGAATGAAAATGGGATGAAGACCTTTTAAGATCATGATTCAGTTACCGTTGTGAGATTATCCCTTTACAACATGAGCTTACTACAAAATACCCACAAATGGTTTACATTTAGCAGTTTATCATTCGTGAACTTCTTCAGGAATCACTCTCAACTATTTATTATCTCACTAAGTTTTCATGCCAAATTTGCAACAATATGTGTATTTGTAAATTGAAGGCTTTTCGATTAAAGCCATACATTGGTTGGCAACTGTTATTCTTTTTAAATATAGTATTTCTTTTTTATTTTGATTATTATGCAAGGTTCAGTTTGCCTGCAAGAATTTTCTGATAAAATTGAATTAGGTGTAAAATGAAGTCTTGATGCATTTAATTACAAAGAAGATTTTTGCAGTTAGTTGTGTTTTCTGATCAAATGCACATTCAGTTTGAGCCGATTTTTTATAAGCATTTTTGCTTGGCACAGCTTGTCTCTTGAAATGTCTTACAGCTGCTTTGTTTTTTCAGTTGTAGCCATTGTTAACTGTTTTGTTCACGTGATTGTCTGTTGTTTTATGTTAATTTTGTAAAACGTTTGTGGCTAGGGTCAGTGTTGGTTTTAAGGTCTACATGACAGTATATCAAAATCACTGCGTCAGAGTCATCACTTCAAAATCTGCATCAAATCACCACTTAGCAAAATCACCACCTCAAAATCACCACTTCAAAATTGCCACATCTGAGACATCACATTGAAATCATAACTTCAGAGTCACCACATCAAAATCACTTCAAAATCACCACATCTGAGTCATCACATCGAAATCGTGACTTCAGAATCACCACATCAAAATCACCACATCGAAATTAGATCATGTAAAGAGAACATTTTTAAACTACGAGGAATCTTTTCAGTCGTAGGTTTGGCTTTGGATAACGTAAGCCATTGAATCATCGTACTTATTAATATGCTACCTGAAATAAAGTATGAACTATGAAGTACTACTGTATACTGAATATTTTAGTGTTTTGTTAATTGTTTGCTGTATTTAAAAATCAAAAGATATCTCTCGTTAATTGATTATAAATGCAGGCTTTGTTTATCTATGTTAGTCGCAACCGACTAAGAAAATGTGTTATGAGATTTCATATCAAATGAGATGTGGTTACAAATTCTAGAGTTTTGAAAATGTAATAATTTACTATATATGTTTATAAATTTGATGACAGCTGACCACAGTATGCATTTTACTTGTATGTGAACAAGAAGAGTTGCATTTTGAGAAGTTTTTAAAAGCACTCTATAAACATTCAGATACAGGCATACATGTATAAGTTGCATCTGCTTAGAACTGTTATGCAAAGATGTTTTAGTTACTTTGTGAAGCCCCTAAAATGCGCTAGATAAATGCCAGATACATACATACATATTTGTGTTGGTGGTAGAAAATCGGTTTAGAGATGATGCTGATGTGTGAGGAAAGATTGTGCAGTAGTCCCAAATAACTTTCCTCAGAAGTGAGAGATAAAATCATGATGTAGTCGTAAGCATAAACTGGAGATTTCTACAGTGCCCTACGAAAGCTAAGTCGTGGGAACCAGCTTATTTACAGGCGTTCAGTCAAAACAAAATCAGTAGACAAGAAGGGTTCGGTTGCAGGTCAAGATTCAAGAGTCCGGCTGGCAGGCAGACAGGCATGTAATCCATGATTGCATTTTGATGCCACCTTGGGAAATGGTGGACTATTTTGTGACTATGTTGGACTATTTTGTGACTATGTCACATGGTTGCAGAACTGCTTAAGTGCACCTATTGCCAGCATGGATGTTTTTATTATTAAATATGAAACTGAAATTGTCTTCATCCTCTTAACCAGTTATAGCTTCCTGATCCACATTTCATTTTTTCTGCTACCAGAATTATGTGGTATATATTATGAACTTTCACCTAACGAGTTTCTCTGTGCAACTGATTACCTTTTCTTTCTGGCTCAGCACACTCCTCAATCGCAGAGTCCAACTTGTCCCACTTCAAGGCTTGACCGAGAATGTTCCTTGATGCAGATCAAATAAAATCGTATCATAGCAGTTAACATGAATTCCTGTGTCTCTTAATTATATTCCATGTACGTCTAGCAATCTTGTTTAAACTGCTTGCCCATTGATGCCTTTCCTCACTGAGCAGAATATATTTTTATCGAATTTTGTGTTGGATTTTTTATGCAACAGTTTCTTTCCATCATGTCCTTGGCTTAGACTTGAGTTCAGTTATATGAATGAAACACCACTAAAAGTCTTGATATTGCTTCTGGTCTATGGGCATGCAGGAATTAATATATATATATATATATATATATATATATATATATATATATATATATATATATATATATATATATATATATATATATATATATATATATATATATATGTATATTATATGTATGTAGGTCTGTATTTATGCATTAACTAAAAGTGTATATAGTGCCTTTTAGATACTTCTCAAAAGTCTTGTAATGTAGCATCTTGTAATCATGGGTAAGCTATAGGATTCAGCAGTTGTCAGTTCTTTGAAGTAGGCTACCGTGTGATGTGTGCAAACGAGCTTTTCCTAGAAAGGTTTATCAAAGAGGGAACTTCATCACCAAGTTACAGCTTTGCCACATGTTATAAAAGAAACCTGCTTGTATTCACTGCCACTTTTGAAGAGGTCACTTTACTGGTAAGTTCATTTCTTTTGACTCTGAATGTAGCTAAAAACAAGTTCAATACCTCAATGGAGCAATGATAGTTCCATGACAGTTCTACACATCAGTGGAACACTCCCAGCTTGCATGGAACTTTTTTCATGTTTGCTATTAAGGAGGAACACACCTGTTTGTGTTAACTTTGGTCTCCATTATGCAGAAAGATAACTAGTTTCTGTGTCACTATGGAATAACAATGCATCAAACTAATCCCTAGGGCTGGGATGAGTGTTTGGGTGTTTATTTTGAAATATTAATCGTAAACTCGAGATTTCTACAGTGCCCAACGAAAACTAAGTTGTGGGAACTAGCTTATTCACAGGCAATCAGTCAAAACAAAATCAATAGGCAATTTCTGTTTGTAAGACAATCAAAAGATTTTGACAAATTTAGGATAAATTTATTTCCTATCAGTAAGTGTTATTGAGAACTTTTACTGTTTTCTTTATTATTACGAGGTCAAATGAACCTAAAAATCTTAAATGAATGGCTAGCAAATTATGATGAGAAATTCATTTTATACCGTGAGCTTTTAAAATTTAGAATTATTATGATTTCTTTTGCTTATATTTCAGTTTTTAGCACATATCTCATGCTTCTGATCAGAATTTCATTTACATATCTATAGGTGTATCGTTTAGTTTACAGTTTTTACATGTTGTATAACAGTTCAGTTGGAAGCTCGATCTCCATGTTTACATATGAACGTGATTACTGGCACGTTAGTTACATCAGTCATAATGTAACGACAGGAGTTGAGATTAGCTAAGGGTGATTGGTTGTACACCATTCTGAATGTTTGTATTTGTCTTGTCTGTCTCAGAAGCTACTTGAATGAATACTGAGCTTAGCCTATGCCTGACTGGTAATAACTTGAGTTTGAACGCTGAGTGATGTGTAATCAGAAAGGTTTATCTTTCAGTTTAATGGCTGATCAACTGTTTACGAGATTAAGATGGCACTCAGTGCTTTATTCAGTCGCACCATTTCGCTATTTTGTCCGATCTGGCCGTTGGCTCAGTAGATTTATTTATTTGTAAGTTGTTTATCTGTATGAAACTGTGAAGAACTGTTTAAAGTTTAGAGGCAGAACTAATTGAGTCCAGTTTAACACCTGTTTACATACAGAACCAAATTGTCCTAAAGTTCAGTTCTGGTCTGTGTTATTGTGAAGCGCTGACTATCTCATGGTTGTCCTCTCAACAGATAAATCAACAAATAGATCAAATTTGATCTTCTTGACTGATTGCCTGTGAATAAGCGAGTTCCCACTACTTGGAGAGAAAAATTCAGTGAAAGCGAGAACTGATTTTTTATTTGTTGAGAGGTGACTTTTAGATATCTGCAAAACAAGGTATACCCTAGAACGTCTGTTAAACATTTTGGTAACGATGATTTATTTACAGGGCTGCAGTGTTGAAAATAATTTAGTATTAGCACCGCAGTGTTGAAGTATAGTGTCTTTGTGGCATAAGTATGTACATAGTTTGTGAGTTACTAGGGGCTTTCGTTTACTCATATGGTCAGATGTATTTACGTGATTGAGACAATTAAAATGCTTACTGTGACATGGACATAGGGTTTTTTGCATGGTCTCTGGGTGAGAGATATGTTTGGTACTCCTGTTGACACTTTATTCACTGTAGTCAAAGTGCTTCTTGTATTTACACCGCAGTTTTAAGGAAGTAATTTGCTAGTTTCAGTATGTTATAACAGTGTAATCAAATGACCACACAATCTCTTATTGTGTCCTTCACCTCTGCAGTTTACATGCAGTCTTCACAATTTTTAAAGTTCAACATTTTATCATTTGCTTTTGATCAGCTTGCTTTACATGCCAAACATAATCACCAAGCATTGTTTCTTCATGAACACGAAACTGTTGTAGGTAAATATGATGTAGTAATTACTTGTTAAAGATAAGCAGAACGTAATTACGTACACCGCAACCTTCCTACAATGCCTGTTTTTTGGGGGCTACACCAAAGATTGCAAAGATTCTGTTATAATGAGGTCATTTTCTAAAGGTGATCTAAATTTAGGATCCATGTACCTGACTGTTTTAAAATGAAACTTGTTATGAGAATGGTCTGGTGGACTGAGGAAAGGTTGTCTAGTTATAAAGCCACTGTTGTGTTTATACATTGACTGAAATGTCCTTCGACCCCAGGATATTTGTTAAAAGAGGGATTTACCATACAAGTAATCATCTGACCTTACCTGACCTTACTTTGCTTTATGTCACCCGATAAATTCAATGACAAATGAGCAAGGTCGAGGCCATACGGTTGCTATCGAAAAACATGTACATTTTCATTTAATATGACACATAGAATTTATTGTTTTCTTTTACTTCAGAGGATAATATTTGTGTTCTTTTATTTTGTTAAGCGTAAAAGCTGATGTTTACTCGTAATTGTAATGAAATCGCATGACATCTAAGTTTCTGATTTTAAATTAAAGACATGACTAACCATAAAGTCTAATCGTTTTAAGTTAGTGATAAGTGACAGTAATTACTTTGTTGAAGAGTAAAAAGTTGGCTGATAGAATGAGGCTTTACATGTTGACAATCCACTGAGGTGTCTGCCTTCAAGGCCAGTGATGCATGCCATCAAGCCGACTTGCGATTTAGAAATGTTGCCTCCGAATTTTTTATCCACCTAAAATCGAATTTTCCTTCCTCCTGAAATTTCTCTGATGCATCAAGTGTCATTCCCTTTCCTTGTTCCGACGGCCCCGGATGATCCAATCTAATTTAATTCTGCCATTGAAATTCATCAGGGCATCGTGAATGCAAAGGAAACATCCCATGTGGAAAATGAAAGCTGGAATAGCTAGGACTATAGTAGTGATCAAATTGTTGCTGCATCCTGTTGCATTGGCTGGAATAAAGATTCGCCAAGCTTTGATTCTTCTGCCAGTTACTGATGACATTTTACGTTAAAGCATCATGAAGGCATTTTATATTTGCTAAGCCGTTAACTGTTATACCTGCGTACTATTAGTGTTCGGTTTTGCGTAAATACAATTATCATCAGTGTGATTGTTGCCGAGCCATGTAAGTCGAAAGGAAAAGTTGTCTGGTTGGTTGTTGGGATGTGTTTGTGCCTGAGCCATGGTATCCTCAAATTCCTGAACAATTCCTGTAGTTGTAATTTATAACTTCTATTTGCACAAAAGCCAAAATCGCAATCAGGTCAATATCCAGAAGGTCAGTCCTCTAAGAACTCGTGTAGAATAAAGTTGTGCAGTAAGAGAATCGTTGCCTTCCCTACCATCAAGTAACAATAACAGTGGAAGTCTCTTAACTTCATAATTCAATGCGTTAACAACATGTGTTATTGCAACATCTGTCTCTCAAAATTATGTTATTACAAATAATATATTACAAAATTGTTAATTTGTTTTGCAGAAAAATATGTTATAATTTATATCATTTTTTTAATCTTAAATTGCACTGACCATATGATCTGTCCAGTTAGATATTTGTAATAAATACATATAAATAGTTATATGTATATATACTATATTAATATCTATACAATGTACATCGATTATACATTTCAGTGTGGTCATTTTGGAATGGAGTCTTGATGATTTCAATGGTTTTTTGTAATGTATAGATTTATGAACAGCAATTTCTGTTATGTTATAATCTGTTGTGCACGATTTAGAAATGGTAAAAATATACCAACCTTAGAACGTAATATCATATATTCTGTAGCAATAAACAATTCAACAGCCAGAGAATGTTATGCTAAAGCTGCGTTTTTGGGGTAGTCTGATTTCAACGATTACCTGAAAGCATCTTCTAACGTTTCAAAAAGTCCCAATGACTAAAAATGCTGTAAAAAATTTGTTAGCAATAACTTCAAAGATTTGGTGACTTAAAAAATCACAAGAGAATGTTTGGCACACAGTTTAGTGCTTTGTAAACTTATAGGATCTTTTAGAGGATATGGCCTGAAAGTTATAATATAGCCTTCCCCCCTTTGGCCCCAAAAATCAGTAAAACTTGTATGGTGTCATCCATCAGCTGCTTGGAACTTGGCCTTATCACTGTGCAATATTCAGTCTAGATTCTGATCATAAAATGCAGCTGCTGAGTATTCTAACAGTAGACTCTACATAAACTGTAATTTGAGTACATTTCATAACCTGATACTTAATACTCGTGATCTCAACGACTTTCTGGAGGTTTGGCAAAAAATTTGGTATTTGTATCATGCATAATAGTTTACATTTACAGCTTATAATTATGATTATTTGCCGTGTTAATTTACTCAAGGCATGCACATTTTTCGGTATAAGTTAATTGAGGTGGGAGCCAAGTACACAACTTCCCCAAACAAACTGAAGGCCATTTAAAGAATCCTCCATGATCCTACTCAAAATACGACACCAGCAATTTGATGTGGATGGCAACATTCCAATACAACTGCAAAATATTATAATGCTAACTAAATCCGCTGTAATGTTCGGCCTACATGTATGTTATTGTTTACCGAACAGAGGGTAAAGTCAAAGCAGAAAAATGACTGTTATTAGTAAACTGGTACATCATAGGCCTACTATTTGGCTGATGTCAAGCCCACCTTTGTTATGGCAGACTCCAGCTGATTCAGTAAACCGTAAGCATCTGTCGTATGATTAAATAAATCTCGATGTTCAACATATCACTACTTTCTGAATCCATTCTAAAATGCATTGTCTGGTAACCCCAGATATTGTTGCGCGTGCTCTCAAACAAGTAGCTAGGCTAATATTGTTTGCTAGCAACGGTCTGCTAATGTGGCTTAACAATAATTCCGTTTCCTATAGTTATTAGACTCGTGGCAATACAGGTATGCTGTATATTGAGAGCACATAGTCCACAGGTGTGAAATTAGAAATCATAAACTCGAAAAATTCAGTGTGCTGCTTAAAGCCAACTGCATGATACCAGTTTATTAAGACACGTCTCTTCCAACTTGCTTACCCACCGTAGAATGACTTCTGGTTTCTCTGACCTATCGGAATTCGACCCGGCTTCCCCAACGGTTTATGATTTTTGACTGCGATTTTGACTTGAAACGACCATCGACTGATGCCTTGAGCATTATGATAACGGAGCTATATAAGTCTTTAGCTTAGATTAAATTATAACGAGCGCTTCGTCAAGTCAGAGGGGTTATCCAGAGATGCCATAAAAGAACAAGATCCGGTTACCGGGACATCAAAGAGAGAAGAAGACGAGGGACTGTTATGGTGGGTTATGTTTTCGTTTACAGCAGGCCAAGACGAATGAGATATGTTCATCAAACACAGCTGTGCGTAGCAGATGTGAAATAGAAATATGTCAGACCATTTGGTCCATAGTCACGTGAGATTAGTATGAACCTTACCCTAGAGTTTTTTTTTAGACTAATGCGTCATTCTGTCTCTGTTGAATACAACGGATAATAATCGACGCTGACGTTAGTTAAGATACAGTAATGTGTCTAACCCCAGCTATGATAAACTCTTTAGTATTCATTTAATAAGCATGCATTTTCTGTTATCAGTGCACAGTCTGATTAAGATGCACCTATTGCCTGGCATTAGGCCACATTACATGACTGTAGTTAATGACTGCCAGACAATCTATGTCTGTATGAGCATCCTGGTCGGTATGATAAGCAGACATTATTTCTATTCAAATGTCAACAGCTGCATATTTTTAAATCTTTGTTTGCACGCAGAACTCTAGGAACAACTTAAATACTGATTTAACTGGCCTGTTCATAGCTAGAAAGTGTTCACCGCTGCAATTCATACTTAGACTTCATAATTTCTCTGCGGAGTAACGGAACTTATATCCATGGCGAAGGCTTTCATCACTCTGTTTAAGACTGTGGCTGCTGTGTTTATTTTAGACCTTTCTCTCCAAGGTTTGTATACCTCGGTTTTTGTGAACAGTGATTCAAATAAACATTTTGGAAGATGGGTGTTTTAAACAAATTAGGATAGTTTCAGGTAAAAGCTCTAAGACTTTGTCAAACTCCAACAGTTCCAGCTTATGATAGGTTATAGGCCTAATGATTGAAACTGTGGTGGACAGGCCACAAGGCTTACGTATAGAATTTATAAATAATAATAATCTTTTTTAAATATCGAGATACAAAATAGGTTCATTTTAGTTTGTTTCTAATTTTTAATTATGTATTTTTACGCGATTATATGATTAAGTTTTCTTTTGGACTGCCCGCTGTCCAATAATCTAATCTAATCTAATTACTTTTGTAGCGCCGTTGTCATAATGCCCGAAGCATCGATGGTCGCTTCAAGTTAAATCGTAATCAAAGACCATAGGCCTAATCAATTGCAACAGACAGGTCGAATAAATTATTCTGATAGGTCAGGGAAATCAGAAGTCTGGCTACGATTGGTAAGCTGGTTGAAAGAGACGAGTCCTATTTAAAGCTTCATCTGAATGACATCAAGAATCTTGGGATTACGATTACGATTACGAAGAACTGACAGAACGAATACAAGGGGCAGAGATGTTTGTCGCTTCGGGCGAAGAACGTAAAGGGTACATAACTAGCTTTGTATGGCGTTTCTTTTAACAGGAGAATCGCTGAGATGCTACACCTGTTTTGACATGTATATTAAACAAGACTTTTACGATGACCGTGAATACAGTGACTGTTACAGCGGCGAAGTACCGGTCGTCAACTGTACAAACGAAGAAACGCTTTGCTTCACGGTGCATTATACCTTGAACGGCAGGCTATTTCTTTACCCAGATGGTGAGACTCATGAGGCCTTTGTTATTTATGCTTGTAGGCCTACTACTGTAACGGCCTATGTCAGTAGGCCTATCTATGGCGTTATTCTTATAACGGCTGGATAATAACAATACTACTTTATTATACTACTATGATCTACGCTACGTAGGCCTACAGGCTACTCAATGCTACTAGCTACTTTAGTGTTCGGTAGTGTTTGTCACGCGGGCGTCTGTATTGGAATGCCATGTCCAGGGCAGTAATCGTAATCGTAATCTCGAGATTTCTACAGCGCTCAACAAAAGCCAAGTCGCGGGAACCAGCTTATTCACAGGCGCTCAGTCAAAACAAAATCGATAGGCAAAAGGGTTCGGTTCCAGATGCAGTGTCCGTGCCGCGTGGCGTTGTAGTAGGGGCGTGGCCTAACGGCTGGCCAATCATATCCTTACAGTATCCAGTGGGGTGATGGATATTCCTTGCGGTCTACGATGGATATTCCTTGCGGTCTACCATCAGCCCCGGCAGGGTGTTCCAGTTGGCGAACCTAACTCTAAGCTGCGTCTGTCGTCAATTCTTTAACCTCACTATAGTTATCAGGCAATCGTTTACCAGATTCCATTAGGATCCACCTATTGCCATATTACATGACTGCCAGAAAATCTGTCTATTGTAGCATCGTATAAATAGACATTATTTCTATTCATGAAACTGCAGCTGCATATTTTTAAATCTTTGGCTGCATGCAGAACTCGAGGTATAACTTAAACACTGATTAAACCGTCCGCCTTAGCTAGAAAGTGTTCACCGCATACTTAGACATCAATCTAAGACATCATAATTTGTCTACTGAATAGCTGAGTTTGTCTTTGGCGAAGGCTTTAATCACTATGTTTGAGCTTATGGTCGATGTGTTTTTGGTAACAGACCTGTACATTACATTTATATTACATTACTTGGAAAACGATGTAACATTGAAAAGGCTGAAGACAAACTAGAACTGCAGCTTGGTTTGTCTTGACGCATAATGGTATACAGTACGTGTCGTATGAGTTTATAGCCCTAGCTTTCAACTAGCATTGACAATAAATTGGGGGAGAATAGGCCTGGTCAAGCATGCACTGTTCAGGCACACCTGTATCTCAACACCACTACACCTCTGTTTGTTTAATTAAAGATCACGGGTTCTTGTGTGACCAAATTCTCTGTCTCGGATAAAATTCTAAGTATACACTTAACATTTGCTCAAAGTAGGTCGTTGTATCTAGAACAGAGTATGGGTGGATCGGTTTAACCAATAACGAGCCGATATTGCGATATTCATAAAACCAAAACCAAAACCGAAGTCGGTATTAAAAAAATCGAAAAATACAGATAACCGAAATTGAAACAAAGACAAAAAAGAAAGGTCTGTGATACAGAACGCAAATATCAATGTTTTCCCTCACAATTATGATTTTTTCACTGAACATTCCTTAACACTGTTTAAGAGCCGATAATTTTCTAAACCGAATAAACTTACTATTCATCTGCCACAGATTTTTCGGTCAGCCAGAGAGGCTGCAGCAGCTCCTCGAAAATCGAATCGATCTGTTTTCCCAAGTTAGCTGATCGTTGTGCTGGAAGTGCCTGCTATGAAGTCTGCAACCAGGACGAATGCAACTCAAACCAAATCCCATATCCTATTCCTTATCTAGACCTCTGCATTGACATCTCTATATAAACGCCTTATATTTTATTGACGTATTACTCATACATTTGATTGCATTGCCCTACATTCGCTGCAGATTAATAATCGAAACTGGGCGACCTTAATGCAGTGTTCATATTAACATATTACTTTAACTTTTGCCATAGTAAGCTAATGTTTATGCTTTAACTGAGGCATATTGTTGCAAGAGCATTGCATTTGCTACATTGCATTATAATGATGAGTGAATAAGTGAATAAGTCATTACATTGTTTTGACTATAGTATGAACACCTTTAGACTATGGTCGAGAGCTACAGCGATCCTTCTGAAACCATCCACGGAACCAGGACGAACTTACTATAATTGCTGCTCCATTCCGATAATAATAATAATGAATAGTAACTTCTAATGCGCCGGTGTCTTATGCACAAAACATCAACCGATGGCGCACCAAAGCCAAGCCGCAATCAGGCCAATATCCAGGAGGTCAGTCCACAGAACAGAGAGTCAGCCTACGGTGGATAAGTAATGTAAAAAGGTAAGTTTTAAGTGGAGAACGAGATGACAGAAGCGACTGAGCAGAACGAACAGACGAAGGGAGGGAGTTCCAAAAATTTAGGTCCAGAAACCGAAAAAGCCCGTTTATCGAGAAGCGTTCTAGTCCAATGTATGACCAGAGAAAAACAATCAGATGACCTTGCAGAATAATGGTAAGTCTGGGGAATAAGGACCGATATTAAGCATTGTGGTTGGCTGATCCATATGAGTGACTGGTAGCTTTTAGTATTCTGCATTCTTTTTGGCTTACACGGTCGACACAATATACACCTAGTCATAGTGTTTGAGGCTACATTGTTTTTCAGCCAAATTCGCGAGAATATTATCAAGCTATGGTATCCCATGTTTTCAAATGGACTTCAATGTTTCATTTTGTAAGCTACGTAACATCAGTAGATGTTACTGATAAAGGACAGATAACTGCTGTCCAGTACAGCAGGAAATAGCATCTGTATAGAAAAACACACAAGCGGATTTTAAAAGTCGACTGTGCAATCTCACTTAGAAATGGTTTCCAACGTCTTGCATGATATTGATGAATTAATTTCAGGCTTATTTGTTCATAGCATGTCTTTTTGTTAATTCAATTTTATGTGCTTTGAAATTGTATTTTTAAATAAACAAAAGCAAACAAGCTCCTAAACCATTTCCGAAAATATATCTTCAACAGGTATTAGAATTCATTAAATTGCTTTTTATTAGATCTAAGATTGCGATGACTTAGGCCTAGATCAGCTATAAGTACATTAGAATACGTAATGAGCAGGCCGATTAAATCTTAATGAATGGAAAAGTCATAAGCCAAATAGCACGTCAATAAAAAAATATGAATATTGAAAAACGCAAGTTATTCTACATTAAAATATTTATCTGAAATAAGTAAAATATGTATTAATCAAAACATTATTCTATATTTAAATATTTATTTTAAATTTTCAAACTCTTTCCATACTATCAGTGAAATAGTTTAAACCGCAGTGAACACATAAGGCAATCCCACTGGTCAACATAGAGATCGTTATTGACTGGAAAAGGCCCTAATGTGTAGCATCTTGGTGTGCTGAACACGAATATAACCATAAAAATTTTTTATTGGCTCTCGTTTTGAAAATATTTCATATAGTTCATTTTTTATGTTTCACCATGTAAATTTATGCAGTAGGACTGCGACAATTTCCTAAATAAGTCTAGAATGATGTAATATTCCACCTCATTGCATAATCCCATCATGGACACATCATGCACAGTTGATTACGTCATTTTCTGATGCAATGTAAAACTACAGCCAGTCGGCTGCTGACGTAAGATGACGTCAGCATGTACTATATAAAGCGAGTCGGAACGGTTGAGCATTTACAATGTTACAGACTTTGTGCGAGACAGTTTAAGTTACTGTTTTATAAAACTATTATTACTTTATCCATTTAGATACAATACAGAACAGTAATGCCTCGGAAGTGCGTAAATACTGTGGACAACTTTTGTTACATTTGTGGGGAAGTGACATTTGCCAACCAGAAGAAAAGTATCACTTATCAAGTCAAGAAGGCATATCATGCTTAGTTCGAATGCAAGGTTGGTGACCAAGACAAGCCATGGGCCCCGCATATATGCTGTGCTACATGTACAACACAGCTTTCACAGTGGTTGAATGGCAAAAGACCATCAATGCCGTTTGCAGTTCCCATGGTGTGGAGAGAGCAAAGCAGCCACGTAGATGACTGTTACTTCTGCTTGGTTCCTCCTCTTTCCGGTGGAATAACGAAGCAAAAGAAGTCGACAATAGTCTACCCAAACATTCCGTCAGCATTGAGACCAGTTCCACATGGTGATGGACTTCCTATTCCAGAACCTCCAGCAGAATATATTTTCCTTGATTCATCTGATGAGGACAAGGGTGAGCCGACATGTTCTTCTCCTGGTCCGTCAGCGTGCAGTGATTCCGATTTTCACTGTGGTGCATCATCAACCCCACACAGAATAACACAGGAAGAACTAAATGACCTTGTTCGTGATTTGGACTTATCCAAAAACAAGGCAGAATTGCTAGGATCAAGACTCCAACAATGGAATCTTCTAGAAGAAGATGTCACAATTACTTCATATAGAAAGCGCCATCAGCAGTTGGAACCTTTCTTTATGAAGGAAGGTAATCTGGTATTCTGTTCCAATATTGACGACCTCATGAATGCCTTACAGATCACTCATGACCCACAAGAATGGAGACTCTTTGTAGACTCTTCAACACTGAGTCTTAAGGCTGTGCTTTTGCACAATGGAAACCGTCTTCCATCTATTCCATTAGCGCATGCTGTCCACATGAAAGAGACATACGATAACCTAAAACAGCTACTGCATTCCATTGACTATAACAGGTACAAATGGCACCTGTGTGGTGATTTGAAGGTAGTTGCCATTTTAATGGGACTGCAGCAAGGATATACAAAATATATGTGTTTCTTGTGTGAGTGGGATAGCCGAGCAAGAGAGTTGCACTACGTGCGGAAGGAATGGACTCCCAGACAAAACATGGCAGTTGGACAGAAGAATATCCAGCACCCAGCTCTGGTCGAGGCTCACAAAATCCTACTACCACCCCTTCACATCAAACTAGGTTTGGTGAAGAACTTCGTGAAAGCCATGGACCGCACTTCGCCAGCTTTCCGATACCTGCATGAAAAATTCCCTCGACTCAGCGAAGCAAAGATTAAAGAGGGAGTTTTTGTTGGTCCTCAGATTAGAGAACTCTTCAAAGATGACCGCTTCAACAACTTGCTGGAGGGTGATGCGAAACAAGCATGGAATGCTTTTCGTCTAGTGTCTACAGACTTTCTGGGGAATGTTAGGGCAGAAAACTACAAGGAACTAGTAGAAGACATGCTCAAGCAGTACCAGAAATTTCGCTGCAATATGTCTCTGAAGATGCATTTCCTTCATTCCCATCTGGATTTCTTCCCTGACAACTGTGGTATGGTTAGTGACGAACATGGCGAACGTTTTCATCAAGATATCGCAACAATGGAGCAAAGGTACCAGGGAAAATGGTCCACTACAATGTTGGCTGACTACTGCTGGACACTCCGCAGAGATGCTCCCGAACAGCTGTACAAGAGACAGGCAAAAAAATCTAAGAACTAGTCTATGACCTGGTTTTTACAAATATTAACTGTAAGTGTATCACTATTGGCATGCATTGTGCGATATAAAATTATTTCATTTCAGATTACAAAAAAACTAGAGCCAATTCGGCATTTTCACTGTCATATTCGTGTTCAGCACAAACAAATTGATAAGAACTGACTAATTTCATTTCAGTAACATGACTTTTGTAAAAATTTGTTGTCCAGTGTCCTCTTTCTCGACTACGATTTTACAGTTTGCGTAGACATATATTAAAATGCATAGGCCTATATTTAAAATACATGTATTTATGTGTCATTTGCGCGAATGCTACAAACACGAATTTCACCCCGTTAATAAAACTGCCAAGCTTTATTCATGTACGCCTATTCAGCTTCAAACGCCAACTAACCATTGGCATTAAATCCAGCAGGCGAATGTGCTGAAACTTCATTTCAACGTGTGATTGTGGTAGGTTGTAGTCATTCAAGAATTTCTGTAGCGCCACTATGAAATACTCTAAGCCTATTGGCTGTTCAGTAAATAAAATATTAGGCCATAACTTAGACCGCCTCTTTGATGCAGGTCTCTCCTGTATCAATGTAAGTGATGTAAAACTATAGATAAAAACTATCTAACAATGTGTCTTTAGTATTTAATGGCTGTATTTTCGAATTTGTCTAAAACTTTTTAATTCTCATTTTGACAGCACGATGATTTGCTCTCAAAAGATTTAATATTTCATTCGAGTGACGATTTAGAATACGAGGCCATTTACACTTTAATGTAACATAACATAAATCTCATAAACATGACAGAAAATTAAACTGTGTACTTAAAGCTCAGGGCTATAATTTCAAACACCAACTCAATATATATAAGAATGAAAAAGCGAATAAGTGGACAAAATGATATCAACAACATAGTTTTCAGAATTAGATATACAAGCTTATCTAGCGCACTCAGTTGTCTTTCTAATAATATTTGCAAAGAGAAATATAAGTGAAAATATAAAAATACCGAAAGGAAGAGCTCTTGCGAATTTTTTTTAAGTTGCAGCAAAAATGTCGTCACTCATCTGATGAAAAAGAACATGAAGATACGAAAAAAGGAAATCCAAAAACTGGCCAACACATAATTTGTTGCCTCAAATGTTAGAACTGTTTCTGGGTATATTTGACCTGCTGATTCCAGAAAAGGCACCAGTTTTCTCCCAGCAGGTCTAGTTTTCGAGATATAGAACATTATGCCATATACGAGTCCTTGCCTCTGCTCGCCCATAAAACATAAGGCTATAGCTATAATTATGTAGTGCTCAATTTATTATGTGATACACTAAATAAACATAATAATACAAATACTTAAAAGAAAATGGTAGTACCTGAAACTGTACTTATATGATACCAAACAGAACAAGTTTGTTATAAAAATTTCAAGTCATTCGACACCGAAGAAGCTCCTTTTGTACGATTTCCGAGTGTGGCATCTGCCGGAACAATCGCGCATAATATTCCAGCAATAGTCTGCCATCATGTGTGCATCCCATCTTCCTTGATATCGATTTTCCATTGTTTTGATGTCTTGGTGAAATCTTTCACCTTGCTCTTCGCTGAAGTCACCAAGATTCTCTGGAAAGCGATCTAAGTGACTGTGGAAATAATGGACTTTAATGCTCATGTTGCAGCCAAGCTTGTTGAAATGAAGAAGCATATCCTCTACTAGTTGTGCATAATTGTCTGCCTTCTTGTTGCCAAGAAAATGTTTAGTTACAAGAACAAAGGAAGACCAGGCACAAGATTCGATTTCATTCATTGATGGTATGAAAAGTGGGTCATTCATAAGTTGCCTGATCTGTGGACCATCGAAGATTCCAGCCTTCAATTTTTCCATTGTAATTCCTGGTAACTTGTGTACTATGTATTCGAAGCATGAACCTTCTTTATTCAAAGCCCTGACAAATTGTTTCATCAGGCCTAGCTTTATATGTAGTGGTGGCAGTATGATCCTATCTCGTGCCACCAAAGATTCCTTGATTACATTTTGAGCTCCAACCACCATGTCTTTCCTCGAAGGCCAATCTTTTCTTGTCCAATGTTCATGCTTGGCTCTACTGTCCCAAAGACACAAAAAGCAGGGATACTTTGTGTAGCCACTTTGTTGACCAAGGAGGAAATTTACCATCTTCAAGTCTACACAAATTACCCATTGATGTTCTTTGTATTTTATCTTTTCCAGTACTAAAGAGATGGCATTGTACTCTTCTTTCATCCTGGTGGAGTGACCGATTGGAATAGAACCAAATTTGTTGCCGTTATTTAAAAGCACACATTTCAGACTACGTTTTGAACTGTCGATAAAAAGACGCCACTCATCTGGGCTGTAATCCGACAGACCAATTTTCTTCAATAAGTTGCTGATGTCATTACAGAATACTAGGTTGTTGTCTTCGGTAAAGAATGGCAGCAAATCCTTTTCTCTGTTTCTATAAATTGTAATTTTCGTTCCAGGCTGAAGTGCATTCTTTTCCTTTAGTCTGGACGCAAGCAATTCAGAGGACTCTTTGGAAAGATTTAAGTCCCTGATCAGATCACTCAACTCTTTTTGGTCAAAACGTTCACTGTGTGAAGTTGATTGGAAATCACTGTCACTGCCCCCACTTTCTTCACTTTCGTCATCTTGTCCGATATTGGACATGCAAGTGTCATCGTCTGAGAGCTGAGGTAGTTCGCGAAAAGGTGGAACTGGTACAATATCCGAATGCGGAACAGGTCTCCTGGCTGAAGGTATATCAGGGTAAGACAACTTGTGACGATTATTTCGATTGATGCCTATGATATTAACCATACAAAAGTAACAGTCGTCGAAGTGGTTTATCTGTTCCCTCCAAACCATCGGTACACCAAATTTCAGGCAGCTTCTCTTTCCAATTGTCCAGTGGCGCAATTGTTCAATACAAGTTTTGCATACTGTATGAGGAGCCCATTGCTTATCTTGATCTCCAAGTTTGACACCAAAATAACCTACATATGCTCTTTTTACAAACTCAGAAATCGGTTTCCTGTTTGCTTTTAGTGTGTATTCCCCACAAATGTAGCAGAATATGTCTGGATGGTTAATGCAGCTCCGTCTGGAAGTAGCCATAACCTTAAGGATGTTCGCATCTGAGGAATTAAATGACTAACCTAAAAAATAGTAAGAACATGTAGTTATTTAATGCTCACATTCACAGATTGTTCTTGCGACCAACTCTTAATATGCCCTAAGACGACTGCGGCTGCTCTAGCTTTCAGGAGGCGGTTTATATAGGCTATAAATGCTGACTTCAGCATAATCTATTTACATAGTTCGAAACCATGAAACGCTGTATAAGCACAAATAAATTCTAAATGAGGCCATGAATTTAGTGCTGAGTAAGCTGTAGGCTACGGAATAGTTATTTCGTTGAATCAGCAATATCTCAGCACGCGGCAAGATATGCTGATTTTACATTATAAGGATGTAGGCATTATATGAATCAGCAAGAATTATAATTAGCCATAAATAAAGCTTATTATGACATTTTAGTTTTGCCAAAGACATCGTTTAAAGAGTGGACTGGGTTTTCTTTACAAAATCGACGATATCTCAGAAACTAGACCTGATGCACTCAATCCAATGACATTTTCTGAATCAGCGCCCAAAATTACCCCAAGAACAGGTCTAAAACAGAAGGCAACAAGAAAAAAAATTTTTCTGTTGGCCAGTGCAATAGATAACTGATAGGTGGGAGAAAAATCAATGAAGAAACTATTGAATCGTTCATCGAGCCAGACATGAGCAATATTTGAATTAGAAGGCGTTCTTTGACTCATCAGATACAGAACGATATAAGCAAAATGCAATAATAACATAACTAAGTTACAAACTTTTTCTGCTGTTGGTGTCAAACGGAGAACCCACAAGGTCAACAAACCCGCTAAGGTTCATACACAACTTAAAGGGAGATAAATCGTTTGGCCATCTTAAATACCTCTAATGGTAAGGAGACCACCCCGCACATTAATGAGACATATATATATATATATATATATTATATTTATATATATCGCGCAGCTAACTTCTGTCTTTAAGCAATGCAATGCAGAATTTGTATACTTACAGAACTGAACACAAATTGAAGTTTATTTTGAGCATAACCAAGCAAACCCAATAAGTTGAAAAACTTATTTGTTAGTTTTCCATCAGCTGCTTTTAATTTGGCCTTATAGTTGTGCATTACTCACTCTAGATTGTGAACGTATAGTTCAACTACAACGTGTTTAAGAGCGAACTGTGGTGTGAACAGATGGCATAAACTGATACTAATTCTCAATACTCAAAGATGAAGTAGGTGAACTTGTTATATATTGCACTGACATTCAGATGACCTGGCTGAAAAGTTTTACTATAGGCCTATGTTATACACATATGACTTACACTTGTATGTTTTAGATGACTATGCAGTAGGTCATAATTGATTATTTGCAATGTTAATTCACTCAAAGAATGCATACATTAATTTTCAGCGTAAGTTTGAGATGGCGGCCAGTATCTGACGCTAACAAACTGTGATGGAAGGGCCATAGCATGATTCCCCCAGATCCATCCTTGCCGTATATTCCTCAAAATATGATACCCACCTGCTTAACGCAATGGTAAAATTCTCATTAAAATACAACTGCCAAATCAGAACATTTGCTACTAATGCCATTGTAAAGTGGGATCTAGAGAAATATAAGTGAAAATATAAAAGAGAAATACAGCGCTTCCCAAACTTCTCAGTGTCACGGACCGGCAGGAATTTTCCCACTGCAGCAGGACTGTTGACCAATTTATTAATTATTCCGCTTTTTCGAGCACCTAAAATTTCATAAATTCCTAAGCATAAGATATGTTTTAAAATCGTGTTAAATGCATTTTTAGCCAATTCTATAACTCTATTGCCCTTTAAAATGCTAGCGTAATACATATAAAAAATGTTTATAATTTATATGAGAAAAATGGCGGAACCATTTCTTCATTATTCTGTTTTTTGAAGATGGTTTTGGACCGGTAACTGAGGGCTCGCGGACCGGCAGCGGTCCACGGACCACCACCACTTTAGGAAGCGCTGATCTAGATTATTGGTTTCCCTGATATAGTGAGGTAGTCAAAACAAAACAGTCAATAGTCAGATTGTTGTCAGTAAACTGACATGTTGTACTATTGGCTGACAGAAAAAATATTGTGCAGTGACAGTTTCTGTGCAAACTCAAACAGATCCAAAAATTGTTAATTGATTCAGTAATTTCTTGACATTCAATAAATTGCTGCATTCTACCTCCATTGAAAAATGCAATTTGTGGTAAAACCAGATATTATAGTTGCTCGATCATGAAGACAAGCATAGGCTAAATTATTGTTTGATAATAAAGGACTGTAAATGTGACTTAATAAGAATTCGGACTTTCTGTTGCTATAAGACAGATTTAGTGTCACAATACAGATGTAGGCCTACTCTGTAACCAGAGAACGTAGTGTACAGGTACGAAATAATTGGTTTGATATCGGTCTTTGGCTGTCTTTATGTCATTTTGGGGGATTATTCGTCTGAATAATGAATATGCCCGATAAATCTTGGATTTTTGGACTTTTACTGTTGCTGAGTCTGCGTGTCGGTATCATTTTCCTTATCCTAACGGATTTACTGATTTTCGGACAATCTTTGTTGCATTTTATCATGAACGCCTGTGACTGGAATGGTCTACGCACAGAGAGGAGACAGGTTCCAGCTGCACAGTTAAGCATCAGACCTACAGACATACGCAAGGCAAATGCACCGGGAAAGAATGAATTCGGTGGAGGAACGGCGACGAGAGCCTGCGGACCGGCATTGACCGTCAACTAGGGAAGTGCTCTACGTCCAACTGGCCGAAGGGCGATGAATGCCTGTACTGCGCAGATTCAGCGGTTCAAGGGATATCCAAACGCCTTTTTCTACTACGAGGGATTGCTGGAAGGTAAGATAACCGTGTGCCACTAATGGCGGATTACATCGCCTATCGTTGTTTTTCAACCTGGATGCAACGCGCTGAAGAAAGTCCGAACATGTTGTCATCATGTGGAAACAGCATGTAGAACATGCTTTTATCGTCTACACCAGATCCGTACCATACGCCGTTCGTTCTGTCTTAGGGCAGCTTCTACTCTGCTACAGCCAGTGATAGGCTACGGATTGTAATGAAGTAATCGCAACATAAGTGCTTGATGACTATACACTCTGTTTAGTGTCTCTGTTAATAGAAGAATTACGGAGATGCTACATCTGTGAATCGGAAACTGAGTAAAACGCAGGAAGTGATTGTCTCCGAGGCATAGCACAAGTAGGTAATTGCTCAAGGGAAATGACGCTATGCGTCACGCTCTACGCTGAAAGTAAAGGTAATAGAATTAATTACACTAACAATTGAACGGTAGGCCTATTTATGTAATAGTTTCGCAGGGCGTAAATCCGAACAATAACAAAGTTGTTCTTTCATTTCGCCGCCACTGCCCCCAAATTCGGAAGATATGACACAGGCTGAGGAAAGAAATATAGTGACATAATGTTTATACAAGAAATTTTCTCGAATAATGGCTTTACATTATTGGTTAGAACGCTCTCCTTGTAACGCAGAAAGTACGGATTCGATCGCCCTCTGAGACGGTTACTGTGCAGGGCCTTTGATCAAGTCTTTCACTCACAGTTGCTCAGCGTCGTCAGATAGTTGCGCCTAATAAGTAAGGCTGCCAACTTTTGATTCTGTCAAACCGGGACGCATGCATAGTCACTCGATATGCCAGTAACAAATTTGTTGCAATGGCTTCAAAGTTTTGAAAAGTAAAAGCAAACAAATTTTTTGGCACACAGCCTTGTAAACTTTTTGGATCTGCCAGAGGGTAGGGACCGAAAAGAGTCATCCTCCCTTAGAAACTTATGCCCCTTGCCTCCATTTTGGAAACCATAGAGGTGCCAGTGCTGCAGCTAACTAGTATATGTAGGCATAAGATTGGAAACCTTCAGCCCCGGACAACGATTGCATCATCTGATACAAGGTCATACTGCGCACAATCAAAGAAAAGAAAAATCTGGAAAACTTACGGTACATTGTAGTCTTCCATCAGCTGCTTGCTATTTGGTCTTATCGTGTGCAATATTCAGTCTAGATTGTGAGCATATAGTGCAACTGTAAGAGTATTGTAACAGTAGACTCTACATACTCTACGTACTCAGTAGTTAGAGTAGATAGCATAACCTGATACTTAATATTTGTGACCTCAATGACTTTCAGGAGGTCTGGCTAAACATTTGGTATTTATTACATGCATAATAGTTTGTGCACACGTACAGGTTATAATTATGATCATTTGCAGTGTTAATTAACTCAAAGCATGAACATTCTTCGGTATAAGTTATTTGAGGTGCAAGACAAGTACACGACTTTCCCAAACAAACTAAAGGACATCTACAGATTCATCCATGATCCTACTCAAAATGTGACTCCAACAATTTAATGTGGATGGCAAAGACCACTTCATTCCAATACAACTACCAACCGCAAAACACAATGCTAAAATCCGCTGTAATGTTCGGCCTACATGTATGTTATTGATTACCGAACAGAGAGGTAAAGTCAAAACAGAAAAATGACCAGTCAGACTGTTATTAGTAAACTAATGCATCATAAGCCTACTCTTGGGCTGATATCAATCTTACCCTTGTTAATCCATATGGCAGACTCCAGGAGATTCAGTAGGTCCTAAGCAATTGTCGTGTGATTCAATAAATCTCACATTCGATATATCACTACATTCTGCCTCTATTCTAAAATGCAATATCTGGTAAAACCAGATATTATTGTTTCTATAGCTCTCATATATATAAATCTTAGGCACAATTCCTGAATCCCGAGCTCAGGAAGATCCAAGATGACATGGATTGGTAACATCAAGTCGTGGACTGAATTATCGTTCGACCAGTTTTCACTGGTGACAAGGGACACAGGCAAATGGTACAAAATTATCCGTGGTGCAGGCAATTCTCAGCTTGAGGATGGTTGAAGACAAGACAAAATAGCTCCAAAACAAGTAGCTAGGCTAATCGTTTGTTAATAAAGGACTGCGAATGTGGCTTAACAACAATTCCTTTTCCTGTGGTTATCAGATTATAATTTTTAATGTGGCGATACAGATGTGCTGTAAGTTGAGAGCACATAGTGCACAGATGTGCAATCCAGGTGTGAAATACAGATGCGCAGTCCAAATGTGTGTAATACAAATTTTAAACTCGAAAATTTCAGTATGCTGCTTAAGAGACACCAGTTTAACACGAACACTTCGCCAAGTCAAGATCCGATTGCCCAGACACCCGAGAGAGAATAAACAGAGGAGCTGGTATGGTGGGCTTTGTTTTAGTGTACAGTAGGCAGAGATGATTAGGATGTGCAACACAGATGTGCAATGCAGATGCGATGCGAGATAGATGCAAAAAAATCGGTCCACATTAATCTGCGAGTGGCATGAACTTTATCTAGAGGTTTGGTTTTAGAGTAACGTTTTGCACTCAGCATCACTCTGTCTCTGATGAACGCTTAAGATTACCGACGCTGATGTTAGTCAAGATACAGTAACATGTCTAACCTCAGTTATGATGAACTCTTTAGTATGCATATAACAAGCATGCATCTTCAATTATCAGCGAACAGTTTGATTAGGATGCACCTATCGCCTGGCATTAGGCCACATTACATGACTGCAGTTTATGACTGCCAGACAATCCATTTCTATATGACTATCCTGGTCGGAATGATAAACAGACATTATTTCTATTCAAGAGTCTACAGCTGCTTAGGCCTATGTTTAAATCTTTGTCTGCATGCAGAACTCGAGGTACAACTTAAACACTGATTAAACCAGTCTGCCATAGCTAGAAAGTGTTCAACGCTGCAATTCAGACTTCATAATTTTTCTGCTGAACAACTGAACTTGTATCCATGACGAAGGCTTCGGTCACAGTATTTCACATTATGGCCGCTGTGTTTATTTTAGATCTTTCTTTCCAAGGTTTGTATACCTCCGTTTTTGTGAGCAATCAAATAAACGTTTTGAAAGATGGGAGTTTTAAATAAATTAGGAAAGTTTCAGGCAAAAGCTATAAGGCTTTGTCAAACTTCAAAACAGTTATAGCTAGTGATAGTCTGCAACGATTGAAATTGTGGTGAACAGCCCAAAAGGCTTACATACAGAATTTATAAATAATAATAACAATAATCTTATTTAAACATCGAGTTATATAATAGGTTCATTTTAAGTTGATTCGCTTTAGTTTGTTTCTAATTTTTAATTATGTATTTTTTTACGCGATTATATGAATAAGTTTATCTTTTGGACTGCCCGCTGTCCAATAATCTAATATAATTATTTTTGTAGCGCTGTTATAATAATGCCTAAAGCATCGATGGTCGCTTCAAGTGAAATCGTAATCAAAGATCATAATCAATTGGAATAGACAGGTCGAATAAATTATTCTGATAGGTCGTAATCGTAATTGGGAGATTTCTACAGCGCCCAACGAAAGCCGCGCCGCGGGGACCAGCTTATTCACAGGCGCTCAGTCAAAACAAAATCGATAGGCAAAAGGGTCCGGTTCCAGGTCAAGATACAAGAGTCAGGCAGAGAGACAGCGTGGCAGCTAGGGTGGAAGATGTTTGGGGCTACAGAGCAGAGGCAGATAAGAGTAAGAAGGGGTGTCATGATAGGATCTGTGGAAGAGGAATGTTTTCAGTTTTGAGTGAAAGGCCGAAGCAGAAATTGCAAGCGGTGGAGCATCGATGAGTTTTTATGATGGGTCAGAAAACTGTCGCAGTTCTGGGGGGGGAGTTTATTCCAGAGTGGTGGAGCAGCTATAGTTATGAAGCGATTACCAAATTTTAAGGATGAGGTGACTGGAGGGTTGGAGAAGTGTTAGGGCAGAAGAAGAGCAGGTTGAGATCAGGGAAACCAGAAGTCAGGCTACGATTGTAAGCTAGTTGAAAGAGACGAGTCTTATTTAAAGCTTTATCTGGATGACATCAAGAACTAACAGAACGAAGGGGAGAGAAGTTTGTGGCTGCTGGCGAAGAACATAACGGGTACATAACTAGCTTTGTATGGCGTTTCTTTTAACAGGAGAATCGTTGAGATGCTACACTTGTAATGAGGAAGCTGAAGGAAACGATGTCAGTAACTGTACCAAAGCCATAGCACCGGTTGTCAACTGCACAGAAGAACAAGCGCTTTGCTTCACGATACATTATACATTTGAAGGTAATATTATATAATTTAACTACATTAACAGTAACAAATAAATATCAAACAGTTTTATTATTGTAGAGCGTCTATCTTCCAAAGATCAATAATGCAATTCCTCTTGAGATACGCCGCCATTGCCCTCGTTTGGGAAAATTGTCACAATTTGGGGGTACAAACATGACAGTGACTGGGCAAATATCGAAAATGCTGGAGATCACGACATAATAATATTATGATGGATTATATCATAGCACTTGTTCAAAGAGTAGTCTAAAATGGGTTATCGTGCCTTTTGAGTCATCGTCCCGCGTGCCTGGAATAGTCTTCCTGTAACCATCCAAGATGTTGAGAATGTTTTTGTTCTTAAGAGACTGTTGAGGTCCCAGCTATTATCTACTAACAGTTACAATTTCCTGTTTACTGTCTAACTCTAGTATCGGCATTTGATTTTTTACATCATCCATTTATTATTATTGAACTTTTGTGCGCGCCGACATTTGACTTTGTAAAGCA
Source organism: Norana najaformis (assembly GCA_964023275.1). Taxonomy (NCBI): domain Eukaryota; kingdom Metazoa; phylum Annelida; class Clitellata; order Crassiclitellata; family Hormogastridae; genus Norana; species Norana najaformis. The sequence continues at coordinate 15,471,875 of OZ029914.1, forward strand.
CCCTAGAAGTAACTCGCTACTGACGATGCTGTATAAATTGTCGTTATTACAATTACAATTACTATACATAACTGTGTCACTATCGAGCCCGGATTTACTTGCCGTCTGCGTCCTGAGCATTATGGTAAAGGCGAGGCAACGGAAAGTCAAGGTCTTTGGAGTGGCATCGAGTGTCTACCGCACGAAGAGGTCTTCGTCTATCGACCTCCAGGCTGGAAACTGAGGAACTGTCCATCCTGCGCGACGAAATAACATGTCGGGGTAATCGTAAATGTAAACTAAAATTTCTAAAGCGCTACCTAAAAGCTAAGCGCAGGCACCAGCTTATTCATGAGCGCTGCGTCACGTCAGTGGGGTTGTCCAGAGATGCCATGTCAAGGACCAAGTCCGGCTGCCAGAAGACCAAGAGAGAAGGGGAGAGGAGCTGTTAGGGTGGGCTGTGTTTAGGCTGAGATAAATTGGAGAGACAGCGGATTCGATGGATCAGGGTGGAATTTCTTGAAAAGATGAGACTCACGAGGCCCTTGTCATTTATGCTTGTACTGTAGGGCCTATATCAGAATCCAGTGGGTTAATAGGCATTCCGTGTGCTCTAAGATCAGCCACGGCAGGGTGTTCCAGTTGGCGAGCCTAACTCTAAGCTGCGTCTGTTGTCAAAACAGTTATCAGGCAATCATGTACCAGTTCCATTGGTGGAGTTCTACGTGCGCGCGAGAGGCTACCAATAGGATATTATTCTGCTTATGAGCATCATTTATTAACGGACCTGTACATTACATTATATTTATATCACATTTAATGCGATGTAACATTGAAAAGGCTGAAGACAACACAGATCTGCAGCTTGATCTGTTTTGGCGTATACCGGTATACCTGACAAGTGTCTCATGAGTTTATAGCCCTCGCTTTCAACTAGCATTGAAAGTAAATTGGGAGACAATAGACCTGGTCAAGTATCCACTTTTCAGGCTCACCTGTATCTCTACACCCCTACATCTTTCTTTGTTTAATTAAGGATCACGTCTTCTTATGTGACCAAATTCTGTCTACGATAAAATTGTAAGTATGTGCTCAGCATTTGCTCAACGTAGGTCGATGTATCTAGCACAGAGTATGGGTGGATCGGATTAACCAATACTGAGCCGATATTGCGATATTCAGAAAAACCAAAACCAAAACCGTTGTCGGTATTCAAAAAACCGCAATATACCGATAACCGGAAATTTAAAAAAATAAATAAATAAATGTCGGTAGGCCTATACACATAATGCAAATATCAAAATATTTTTCACTCACAAGTATAATTTTTCTTTCACTCAATATTCCTTAACATTGTCAAAGAGCCGATAGTTTTCTAAACCGAATACTGTTTATCTGCCACAGATTTTTCGCACAGCTGGAGAGGCTGTGGCACTTCGAAATTGGAATCGTTCTGTTTTCCTGAGGAAACTAAACCTGATAGGGGGAATATCTGCGTCGAAGTCTGCTACGAGGACGAATGCAACTCAGAGCGAGTCCCACGTCCTTCATCAAAGAGACGCTACTGAGAATTATTCTGCTCTAACGGCGCTATATAGACACCATATTATATTTTATTGCATTAAATCCAGAAGCAGTTGATCCTCCTGAAAGTCTTCCTAAGGTTTGACTGTGGGAGGTAATAATAATCGGAGAACTTCTGCAGCACCACTGTAATAGTACTCAATACAACATGATACCACCTGCAATATTCGTTGTTTATGAAATAAAATATTAGTCATTAACTTAGAGGGCATCTTTGATGCAGATCTCTATTTTATCAATGTGGGCGATGTAAAACTATAGCTGCGAACTATTCAACGATATGTTCTCAGTATTTAATGGCTGTGTTCTTGAATCTGTTCAAAATACAAACTGTAAATGCTGATTTTGATAGCATGATGGTTAGCTTTCAACATATTTAATATTTCATTCGAGTGGTTAGTTAAAATGCGAGGCCACTTACACTGTAACGTAATATAACGTAAATCTTATAAACTTAAAAGAGAAAATTAGATTGCGGCAGCATGATCAACGTGAAACGTCTACGACAATCACCAGCTGCAATGACTTGTAAAAATTCGATGGCACTTTTCAGAAGATTGCTATTCAGATGTGAGTGTAAATAGAATGGGGAAAATGATATAGCGCCTTGTGTCTTGTCATACATGAACTGGAAAATTTTCAGAGCAGTTGCATTGACGCCATTTCAAGTTATGGACCAAGTTATACCTTCTCTGAAGACAAATGCATCCTTTCGTAAAGTCAACTGGATCTCCATCAGCCCAGTTTGTGTGCTTAACAATTAAACCTGTTATTCCAAACGCCAACTCAAACCATGAATGAATGAATAAGGATATAAGTAGACTAATTGAAGTCTACAAAATAATTATCTCCATTACAAATAAAAACTTGTCTAACGCACTTGTCTTTCTATTATAATATTTGCAAAGAGAAAAATAAAAATACAGTGAAAATATAAAAAAATATAGAAGAGAGGGATTCTCTTGCAAAATTTTCAAAATTAGTGGTATAGCAAAAAATCTCACACATCTGGTGAAAAAGAGATTGAAGAGACGAAAAAAGGAAAAAACCAAAAAATAACAATAGGTAACTGACAGGTGATAGAAAAATGAATGAAGAAACTATTGATTCGTTCATCCAGCCAGACATGAGCAATATTTGAATTAGAAGCCGTTCGTTGACTTATCAACTACAGACCAATATAAGCAAAATGCAATAATAACATAACTAAGTTACAAACCTTTTCTGCTGTTGGTGTCAAACGAAGAACCCATAAGGTCAACAAACTCCCAAGGGTTCATAAACAATTTAAATGGATAAATCGGTTGGGCATTTTAAATACTTCGAATGGTAAGGAGACAACCCTGAACCCTGCACATTAATCAGATACATGTATTGCGCAGCACTCTATTGTCTTTAGACAATGCAAATGAGAACTTGTATACTTACAGAACTGAAGACAAATTGTGGTATCTGACGCAAAGTCATTTTCTGTAGAACCAAACAAAACAAAAAGCTGAAAAACTTCTTTGTTAGTCTCCCATCAGCTGCTTGCAACTTGACCTTGCAACTGCGCATTAAGCCTATTCCGTCGAGATTGTGAGCTTATAGCTCAACTACAATGCATTCTAAGAGCAAACACTACACTGCGGTGTGACTAGATGGCATAACCTGATACTGATTCAGGCCAAATTTTATATATCTCACTGACTTTCAGATGACCTGGCTGAAAAGTTTTACTGCATTTTATACATACATGGTTTACACTTGTACTTATAAATATGACTATGCAGTAGGTTATAATAATTATATAGTAATCATAATTATTATGATTATTTGCAGCGTTATTTCACTAAAGCATGCACACATTTGAGCATAAGTTTGAGGTGAGGGCCAGTATCTGACAGTATCTAACAAACTGTGATGGAAAGGCCATGGAAAGATTCCCAGGTCCGTACTTGCTAAATAAAACTTTATTACTCATAATAATATGATACCCCCTGCTTAACGCAAATTGTTAGAAATCTCATTCAAATACAAATGTTGAACGCCAAAGCAGAACATATGCCACTAATGCCATTGTAAATGGAGATCTGGATTATTGGTTTCCCTGAAATAGTGAGGTAGTCAAAACAGAACAGTCAATAGTCAGATTGTTGTCAGTAAAATGACATGTTGTGCCATTTGGCTGACATCAAAATTATTGTGCAGTGACATTTCCTATGCAAACTCCAACAGATCCAGAAACTGTCACATGATTCAGTAATTTTTTGGCATTCAATACATTGCTACATTCCGCCTTTATTGTAAAATGCAGTCTGTGGTAACACCAGATATTATAATTGCTAGATCGCTCATACAAACACAATCTCAGTTATTATTGGCAATTAACACTGTAAATGTATTTTTCTATTGTTATATGACAGATTTAATATGACAACATAGATTCGCTCTGTAACCATGTAATGTATTGTACAGATATGCAATATTGGTATGCAATCGATCGGTCTTTGGCCGTCTCTTTATGCCATTTTGACAGATTATTATTCGTCTAAATACGGAATATTCTCGATAAATCTGGCTTCTTCCATATTTAAAGTTGCCGAGTCGGCGTGCCGGAATTATTTTTCGTTTTCATAACGGATTTACTCATTTTCGTAGGGTCTTTGTTTACACTTTATCGTGACCTACCGTGACAGGAATCGTCCATCAACACAGAGGCGGCAGATTCCAACTGAAAAGTCAAGCCGCAGAACAATAGACATCTGCAGGCCATCTGCACCGGGAAATCATGAATTCGTTGGATGAAGTAGAAGAGAGTCTTTGGAGCGACAATGACCTTCAGCTACCTGAAGTGCTCTGCGACCAACTGGTCGGCGGGCGACGACTGCCTTGGACAGCGCACATCCAGTGGTTCATGTGATATCTAAACGTCTCGCTGTCTTGTCCTATTACGACGGACTGTCGGTCCATACTCACTTGAGAGTGATATAAACTTCATCTAATGGTGTGCTTCCACACTAATTCTGTCTGCTAAACGCTCAGGATAGTCTACGCTCACGTAAGTTACGATACAGCAATGTATCTTACCTCAGCTATGAAAAACTGTTCAGCATACATAATATCATACATGCATCTTCTATTATCAGGGCACAGGCTGAATAACATTTACCTATGGCCTGTCAGACAGTCATTGTATAAATGAGAATATTGGTCGCATTGTATTGCACTGCATGAAATCTGATAATACTTTTAATAGCTTACAGCTGCCTATGTATAAATCACTGTCTTCATACAGAACTCAAGGTATTACTTAAAAGCTGACTCCACCGGTTTGCCAGATCTAGAAAGTGTTTGTAGCTGAAAAGTCAGACAGGCTTCATAATATTCTGCTGAACAACTGAACTCACCAATGGCAAAGGCCTTGATCACTGCATTCGAGATTATGGTCGCTCTGTTTATGTTAGACCTTTCTCTGCAAGGTTTGTTTACTCTCATTTCTGCGAACAGCGGCATTATCAAACTTTCAGAATTCAAACTTTTGAATAAATTAGGAAAATTTTAAGTAACAACTGTCATTCTTTTTCAAACTTTAATCACTCTCTCCAGCTAATCCGTGCCAAACCTAACTGTCCGGAGAGATTAGTGTATGGAATATCCTATGTATTTGTGGCCAAAGCTTATAGACATTAATGCAGTGAAGCTTCACAGTTGACGAGTAAGTGGTTACGGCCGTGCATTACAATTTACACATGAAAACAGCAAAATATTAAGCTCCACATCTATGAAAGTAGAGGTATTAACAGTTTGGTGTTGAACAAGTGTCAGTTTCATTTTGCTGCCGTTAACACTCATTCCCAATTTTGAAGTAACTTTACGTTAAGATTTGTTGTTTCTTGTCATAAACGTTGATTTTTCTATTATTTTTAGTAATTTCATCATTGATAAGAGAGAACATTTAACAATTTTTAATAATTTTTTTGCCTTAAGAACAATTTTTATAATTTTAAAAATTCCCCGGTGAGGATAGACACACTGGACAACAAAACCGCTTCTATTGAGCCATTTTGCGTAAAACCTGGCGTTGTGTGTGGCTTTTAGACCATTTTCTTGAAAATGGTCTAAAAAGAATATTTTATTTATAAGTTTTTTATTGGAAAACCAACGGTTAACCGGTTACTTCCGAACATTAAATGGTGACGATCCTCGCGACATCATTACATCTATCAAATTTCAAATCAATGGGATTAAGGATGTCGGATTTATAATGGGTCAAGTACATCGTTTCATTTACTTAAGCAATGACCGCTAACACTGGCACATTTCCGTTACAGCCCTCCGTAATAGGCTAAAGATTTGTAGTGGAGTAATCACAATATAAGACCTAAATGACTATACACTCTGTTTAGTGTCTCTATTAATAGGGGAATCATTCAGCTGCTACAGCTGTGGATCAGCAACTGAGAAAGACAAAGGCAGTGAATGTCTCAGAGGCATAGCACCAGTCTTTCCGTGCTCAAACGGAACAACGAAATGCGTTACGCGTTATGTTGAAAGTGAAGGTAATACAATTTAATCGCACTAGTAGTTTAACGGTATATATCTAGTATTTTCGAAGGGCGAATATGCACGTTTGGCCAGTGACAGTTCTTTCTTTTCGCCGCCACTGCCCCAATATGCCAATAAAATATGATTTGGTGTTTATGTTGCACTGTTAAAGCAGAGTACTTCTCAATAATGTCATTCTCCGCCCTAACACTTCTCCGTTCTGCCATCACCTCCGCTATCAATTTGGGAAGAAAGTCACAGATTGAGGATATAGAATAATGACAGTGCAGGCAAATTTACTCGGAGAAATGACCGTATCATTGGTTAGAGCGCTCGGCTTGCAACGCTGAGAGTACGGATTCGAGCCTCCCCTGAGACGGTTACTGTGCAGGGACCTTGAGCAAGTCTTTTACTCACAATTGCTCATTGCCATCGATTGATGCTTAGTGGCGCTTATCAAGTGCAGAAAAATAATAATATCAGAGCATCCGTTCAAGAAATAGTCTGTTATATGCATGTGCTGTGGCACATCGAGCCCTGAGTTATTTCATTTGTCGTCTACCACCGTCTCTGAGTCATCGGAATTCGACCCGGCTTCTCCAACGGTATATGCTTTTGACATCGATTTTGACTTGAAGCCACCAGCGATTGATGCCTTGAGCATTATGATAACGGCACTATAGAAGTCATTAGATTAGATCAAAGAATTCCTCCAGGCATCGGTGAACCAGGGAATTCTTATTGGCATCAACAGTATGCCACACGATGTGGTCTTCATCCAGCTACTCCGTTCAACCCGTTCATCTTCCACCCTAACAATTTTCGGCCCTCCCATCACCTCATCCTTAAAATGTGGAAATCGCTCCGGCTCGATAGCCATAGCTGCTCCACCAATTTGGAATAATTCCCCTAGAAGTATTTTTATCTGATCCATCATACGAACTCACCAACACCTCACCCCTTGCAATTTCTGCGCAGGTCTTTCACTCAAAAAACTAAAAACACTCCTCTTCCACAGATACTATCCTGATTCCTCTTCTTCCCCTTATCAATCTTGTCGCACCTGCCCGCCCGCTAGCCCTGCCCGCCCCCCTGCATGCCTGCTGGATGTTGACCTGGAAACGTTTCTGATCCTCCTACGTAACGATTTTGTTTTGACTGAGCTCCTGCAAATGAGCTGGTTCTCGGAACTTAGCTTTTGTTGGGCGCCGTAGAAATATCGAGCTTACAATTAGGATTCACGTTTTCCGGTCGGCCTACCGAACACACTGACAAAGTCTTCAGCCTGCTCTGGTTAGATGAGGGATTTTCTGACGTGATGCGCCATAAGGCATGAGCCCAGACACCGCATGTCAGTAGGGGAGGGTAGCCATGAGCTGCACTTGTCTTCAGTTAATCTGGTTCATGTGTGCGAGAGACTATAAATAAGATATATAATCCTGCTTTTTCGACACCATTCGTTCAAAAAGATGGAGCAAAAAAGACCTGCAGCTTGGTGTGGTCAGGTGTGACAGTAATAAGAAATAAGACAGTTACAAGCCGAGCGCTCTATCCAATATGCTACCGTGCCCCACTCCAGGGCTTAGATGCCCTTGCGTCATGGGTCATGATTCGTATAATGATCATCGTTTCTTATATAAACGAATTGTCCGTCTAAGATCAAATTCCAGTGATGTGCAAAATACTATTTTGCAAAAAAAAGCATTTTTATTTTGAATATACAAAATAGTATTTTACTTTGCATTTTAAAATACTTTTCTGGAGAATATTTTACTTTAGTGTTTTCAAAATTCTTTGAAATAAAGCATTTTGAGATATTAAAATACTTCCATCATCAGCTGTTGTTGAACAGTTATTTTCGGTTGGCGGTATGATTGGAACAGCCTTGTGAAATTAGCTTGGCCCAGCGTTCTATGAAAGTCTCCTTCTGTATCGCCTTAACTGAATATGTCTGCCACTTGATTTGTTATCATCGACAGACAGAAACGCCGCCATTAAAAGTTACCGCTTGAGAGAGACGCGTGCACTTCATACCAATGCTTTGATGTTGGCGTTTTAGACAGTAATTAGTAATGACTATCCCATGGTTTAACTCACACTAGTTTTAGCGCTGGTGATATAGCTTGTGTTAGTCGACAACAAAACTCTTTAGCATTGTATTGTGTGTAGTAATGTACGTTTTGTACCCCTGTTTGATGAACCATAAATTAGCGGTACAAATTTGGGTCTGGACTTACTTCTTTATTAGTATTCGATTTTATATTTTCAAAATACTTTTCCAAAGTGTTTTTGCTTCGCTCCACAGTCAAACTCTACCAACTACTAAGAATTTCTTCAACGTGGGTCTACAGGTTGCTTTGATTCAACAGAGTTTATTATGCAAAGCAATTGTTATAAACAGAAGCTTTATATATCTAGAATTAGTGAGAATTTTTGTCGTTAATTTTCTGCGAAAATGTGTAGAGTTAGACTTCTAAACTACGCATAAATGTTGAATTATTTCTGATGACGATGTGCTACTTTTTCCTGTTTTCTACGCATCGTTGCTGCAAAGGGTCGGCATTTTCTTCGCACTAATAAAGATTACTTGCTGATTTACTTATTTAATTACAACATAGCAGAAATTACACACGTTATATATCAAAACATTAAGCGCCAATAATTGCTAAACTTAATACTGGTCTTCAGGCAGAGAGTACGTTGAAAGAAAATGTTTCGTGTCAGCATCTCAAGGTTCCTATAGTTCCAAGAACTCTGATGACGAGGATGACAAGATTGATCGTCAATGCACTTTATTCTGCGACACGGAAGAATGCAACTCACAGCCTATGCCAGCAGGATGCTACGTGTAATGACACCACTGAAAAGAATTCTGCTTTGACGGCGCTCCATAACGCCGTATTATATTTCATTGACATATTATGCGCATATTTGATTACATTACGTTCGCCATAGTATAATCGTAACTGGCAGACGTCAATGCAATTATTGTTGTTATTATTATTAAAATCATTTAATTAAAAACAACGTTCATAATGATATTCATATTAGGCCCACTCCTAAGGTTTAAAACAGGAATATTTATCTACGGAGAATTAGTAAGTGTAGGGGATTAGTGGAAAATTAATAAATTGTTAAAGTGCTATTTTCATATTTACATAAAAAGTAATGTACTCCAGAAGTTTAATTAACGTTTTATTAGCCCATATATTTAAATTGATTGTGGCTTAGTTTTGGTACGCCTTGTATAATACACACAGGCGCTACAGAAGTTGTTATGTAGTTGATAATAACACTTAGTAATCTTAGATTGATAAGACATGCTAGTCCAGCTTTTCTTATGCTTACTTGTTCATTTGGGGGGGGGGGGGTAATTATTGGCCAGTGTGTTTCAAACTGGGCGGTTATTTTCCTGGACGTTACTGCCCATGGGGATTATGGGCCGGCCAGTTTTAAACTTGGGGGTATTTTCCTCAGGGGTTATTGCCCATGGATTATTGGTCGAAAAGATTTTGTCAAGAGGGTTTTTACCCTAGAATATGGTCGTAAAACCCCCAGTAGGGAAGACAAATCCCCGATCTGGGGTTACGAGAAACAAAGCTTTCCTGAAGCTGAAAATATTTACATAGTTAAGGCCAATTTTTGGCAAAAATCAGTAAGCGTTTCGTGGATTTAAGTTAAGCATCAGCACATAAGTCATATAACCCGGTGTTCATAAGCCTAGGTCTACTTTATATTCCATGGCCAAATTTCCCCCTCCTCCAAACAATACGCCAGACTATCTATTATAGCTAATGGCCTAATAGAGCTAGAACAGCTATGGAAAGTTATGGCTTACATAAGTCAATCATACTTTATTATTAAGTTGGCCTAGTCAAGGCAGAAATACAGCCATACGCCTGGATTGGCTGTAATATCAATATCCCTAATTTACTACGCAATGTCAGCATGAGCAAGTTGTGATGGGACGTCGGTAGCAGAGAAAAGTAACAATGCATTAAACAGACAAGTACGTTAGTGAAGAATGGGAACTTTTTGTTAGTCCACAGAGAAACCTAGCGGCCTTTAACGATTTCGCAGCTCAAATATTGCAGTGGCCGGACCAATGGCTGGGCCCCTTCTCAAAATATTGCCGGAACCAGAACCTCGGGGTTACCCTATGATCTACACCCCTGGTCTTTCGTCTTGTTACCAATATGTGATAGAAAGCAGCTTTCCAATAAATAGCAATGTAACATACTTATAGCCTAATGTAAACTATATAGCGGTTAATATAACGCGATTTATAAGTATCACTTGTTAGTGGTTGTCGTTCGCGACGTTCTGAATTGGTGAATTGATCACATGTATTCAAATCACGCCGTTTGCAATATTCAATTCTCGGTCAAATTTCCAAAGATTTCTTGCTGCTGTTGTCTGAAGTTGAATGCTTTAATAAACAAATCAATCGACGCTATTAAATTGTGTAACAAACTCGAAGCCATATTTTTAGAAACATTTAAAATCATTAGATTATTTTTTTATCAGACTACAACAAATTGAAATAAATTCCATTTACTTACTGAGTATTATTTTAGGCCTAAATGAAATAGCTAATTTAATCGGTGTCTGATGAACATGCTCTCCTTATTAGCCGTTAAAATGCACGAATGAATGTGTAGTAAAATAGTGGAAAATGTGGTAAATAAATCTGATCAAATAAAGAATGGTTCATATAAAAACCAAATAGCGTGGCAGTTTAAATATGTTCTGCAGGATCACCTTTCATGCCAAATCTCTCTTGCGTTTCCTCTGTATATTGGCAGCATATTCAAAATCAGGAAAGATACTCAAAGGAGGAAGACCCAAACATAGGATAGTTATCACGGCGATTAAAATTACTAAAAACAGATGTTACATAGCAGAATCAACATACAAGTTATTAAATTCGAATAATAAATAACAAAACTTATTCTAAATTCTAATATCTATCCAAAATAAAATTTATTTATTTATTAAAAGTTATTCTGCATTAAAATATTTACTTAAAGTAAAATATATTTATTTACCAAAATGTTACGCTGCATTCAAATATTTATTTTTAAAAATTTTATTTATTAAAAAGTTATTCTGTATTTAAATACTTAAACTGCCACTAACACATATCGTTGTTACTGATTGCGATTTTATAGTTTGCGGAGACCTAAATTTTAAAACAAGGAGGTGTATATCTATAATATCATATGACGAAGGTACGAAAATAAATTTCGCCCTAATAAGAGAATTGCTAAGTTTTATTCATGTAGACCTATTCTATTTCAAAGATGAACTTACCATTAGTTGTAAATCTACTAGCAGATGAAACTCCTGTACTAACACGCCCAGGTTTGACTGTTGTAGGTGTAAGTCTATTTGCTGTTCACAAAATTAAATTCAGTCTAATAAATAAACCTCCTTTTTGATGTAGATCTCTATTCTATCCATAATAGTCAAGTGGACCCATAGACGCACGCTATTTAACAACGTGTCTTGACTAGTTTAACAGGCTAAATCTGGAATTTGCTCTAAATGCAAATATTTAATGTTGATTTTGACACCACGAAGGTCTACTTTTACGGTATTGAATGATGCATCGGAGTGATGAATTAGTGGTGATTTAGTGGGAAATGAATGGTGAATTAGTAGTGAGTTAGAAAGCAAGGCAGTAATTTGAACATAAAATATAACTTACCTAAGTTGTGGGAGTAAAAGGAAAGGTAAACGAACAATTATGACAATCGCCAGCTGCAGTTACTTGTAAGGATTCTGTTACACTTTCAAGAAGACCTATATTAGAATCTGAGAGAAAATGGGATGGGTAAGATGATATAGCGCATTTTGCACCTGTCATGCAGACGAACTGAAATTTTTCAGAGCAGTTGCATTGTCGCCATTTCCAGCTATCGACCGAGCTATACATTCTCTGAAGACATATGCATTCTTTTCTGAAGTCAACTGGATCTCCATCAGCCCAGTTGGTGTACTTAACAATCAAGCCTGTAATTCCGAACAATAAATAAGTAAGGAAATAAATAAATAAATAATGAATGAATGAATAGACTAAACTGCTTCAACAGCACAGATATCTGCATTGCAAATATAGGTTTATCTAAAGCAAGCAACTGTCTTTCTAATAAGATTTTGCAAATACATAAATACAAAAATACAGTAAAAAATGAAAACACCTAAGGCAATAGGTTTTCCAGCACAGTTTTGTAAGTGACGCTTAAACGGAATGTCGTCGTTTATCGATAAAAAAAGAAATTGAAGAGACAAAACAAGGAAAACAGACAAAACAAAAAAGTAATAGTCAACTGATAGTCAAGAGAAAAATGAATAAAAAGACTATCGAATTGTTCATTAAGCCAGGCATACACAATGTGCACTGGTAAACAGTTTACTTGACATATTAACATTATTGTTTGGTGATGATTTTCTGGTAGAATTGTGTTACCATTACCTGAATCCTGCCATTTCCAAGTCCGGTATTTTAGATTTATCCAGTAATTACTCGGCGGCGTTAGCCAGGGCCCGTTAAGAGACTTAAGTTCTTTATCGGTTGTGATATTCTTAAAAGACGCGAGTTCTCCTCCTTTCTCTAGGCAATCGTTGCGGCCTTCAAACCAGGTTGCTTGCTTGTTATAAGCTACGTAGCATCGCTCTTGGAAGCAAAATCCGCCCGGGCAACAAGTGGAATTATCTGCTAATAACAAAACACAACCGAAATAAGCTCTTGATTAAAATGTGGAACTACAGATCTAGACGATTTTGATCGATTTATGCTCACCATAGAAAATATAGTAATGTCAATTTTGCTATAACATTATCTACTATTTCATACGTTGTAAATGTAATTTCAACAGCCCAGCATTTGTATAGCGCATCGTAAGAGCATCAGAATACATCAACTTTAGCTATACTATAAAAATAAATATTAATAGAGCAAAAACGAAGTATAACCCGCTTTACACTAGTATAGACCGACTTGAAATTACCATACCATACTCCAAAATGATAGTAGTAATTACAGGCTACCGGAGGATGGATAATTTGACAACCATACCCGCCGTCTTTAGAATAAAAACATTAGCTACATTTTATCACTTAGTACCTTATCTAACTGAACACTTCCAACATTTCAACCCCTGCAATTTCTGTGCAGATCTTTCACTCAAAACTGAAAAAACTCTGTTTCCGAAAATCCTATCCACATTCTTCCTCTTCTCCTTATGTCTCTTTCTGCTTCAATTCCAAACACCATCCACCGTAGCCGTCTGACCGCCTGCCTGCCTGCCTGCCTGCCTGCCTGCCTGCCTGCCTGCCTGCCTGCCTGCCTGCCTGCCTGCCTGCCTGCCTGCCTGCCTGCCTGCCTGCCTGCCTGCCTGCCTGCCTGCCTGCCTGCCTGCCTGCCTGCCTGCCTGCCTGCCTGCCTGCCTGCCTGCCTGCCTGCCTGCCTGCCTGCCTGCCTGCCTGCCTGCCTGCCTGCCTGACTCTTGGATCTTGGATCTTGAACTGGAACCAAGCCATTCCTGCCTATCGATTTTGTTTTGACTGAGCGCCTGTAAAAAAGCTGTTTGCCGCGACTTAGCTTTCGTTAGGCGGTGTAGAGATCTCGAGCTTACGACTACAATTACAATTAGGCCTATTGCTAAATACCTACATACATTACCTGTGGTGCGTAAGTTGTTATTCATAACTAACCCGGATATTGCATATATTCGCAGATATAGCCTTTTCTATCCGTTGAAAAATTAACGTAGATGGTGAAATCTGAGGTTCTCAAATAACCTCGCAAGAGATAAATGGGGGGTCCATTCTGCCCATTGACGCCGATACCTTCAATAACAATACAGAATTACGAAGCATTGCAAACTGAGTTTAAAATTTGGCATTAAGCGGTAGAGTAGTAGCAGCAAACAAGGGCATTGGGTCCAATGGATGGACTGTTATGCATGTAACAAAACCTACCCATGTCGGGTACAAAGCGACAAAGAAGAGTGACGCCGCTATATAAATGTGTTGGATTGCCTCGCATCACTATGCAACACACCACCGTCTCCCGAACCTTAGTAGGATGATTTGTTTTGTAAGTTTATCGGTCTAACTGGGCCATCAATCAGCAACCACAGTAGCCAGAAATGCTGCCAATATTGTTCAAACAGTATATATTATCAGATATATTATATATTATCTATATTATCTAGATATATTATCTACTTAATCACGGTTTAAAAGAATGCATAGATATTGTATTGCACGGTAGACTATTCGGTAGCCTGCTTGTTCTGTAATCCATCGATTGTGGGTTAGCTCCTGCTGAACAAGTTGTTTGAGGACACATGTCTTGCTCATCAAATACAGAAGACCGATCTTGCGCGCGACGTAAGTGCCATATCAACAAATAAATGAAAACTAATAAATATATTCGTTAAGCAGTTATTAATTATAGAGATTTTTATATAATATTATACCACGAACTGGTTCGCCATCAGCCCAGTTCCAACCAGCGGGAGGATCGTATATAAAAGCGTTGAGAATCACTTGATTTAACTCAATTCTTTGGCTCTGGTAGGACTCGTTGAGGAACAGCGTGAGGTAGTTCTGGATGGTGACGTTTTTGACCTCCGCCAGGGTCGCCTGTGAATCGTAGGCTTTGCAGAGTCTCTGCGCTTCGAATAGACTTTTCCATGGATCCGTTAGATTCAGCAGAATGAAGGTCAGATCGTCGTAGCTTCGGACGAAATGAGACGAACCGTCGACTTTTGGCTGCCATCCTACAAGACATTAAGCAGTATTTCATTTGTTTGTATAACCCTACATTAAAAACAGAAAGTTGCAAAGTAATTAACTTTTATGTGCAAGATAAATTCACAATAGTTATCTCATTGTAGGCTCGAACTTGCACATTCTTTATCCCAAGTATCAACCATTGTGTTATACTTTTCTATGAAGTGGCGTCACAAAGTTCCAGCTTCATGCCATCCTCAACCGTACCGCCTCGGCCGTTACCAATATGTCAAAATATTTGCGTATATTCGAATATATACAAGAAACTCTACGTCGACTCCCTGTTGCGAATTACATTCTAGATCCTCTTCCTAGGACGTGCCTCACTTGTCTGCACTGCCCTGACGTAGCCTTAGTTCTGTGTTTTAGTCTCTAGTCAGCAAACTTGGCGGTAGTTGCGCTCAGTTGCCCGCTGGAATATGGAGGTGCCGCTCTTCTGCACATAAACTCGAGCCAATCGTGCCTTCTGTTGTGCTAGACTGCATGTCCTCCTTGAACAGTCTTCCATTGTACATATACACTGTCTCGTACCTTAACACTTGTGTAGAATTGCCATGTGTGAAACGCTTTTCAGAGGTACAGTACAATATGTCTCTATAGTGAGTGTCTTTATACAAACTGAACTGGAATACCATTAAAATGTTGCCAATGTGGCTATAAAGGAGAAATATTGCAGCTGACGTAAGAAATCAGTATCGGAGTCCAACGTAGATTCAGAGGATCATTTATCAACCAAGATATCCTTTTAATTTGATGGCAACTTGGGTATTGTGTAAGGCACTTCAATAAGCAAAGCTATTCAGTAATTCTGAATATATCCATTTAGAATCATTCCCAATGCAATCTCTTCGTAAGGGAAGAGTTTTAACAAGAGACAACATGCATGGAATTTATATGCTAAAGGCAATTATTAAGCAAAATGCTTAATCAAAATTGATCTTCTGGATGGTTAAACTATTCCCACCTGAAAGGCAGAAGTACTGGTAACTGAGATTGCTGTCACAATTGCATTCGACCCAAAGCCACTCAGAAGTCTCTGGACTGAGACAAATGCACTTGGAGTTGAAGTTATTCGGATGACCTGTCTTCCAGTTTGTGTATGCCACTTCGGTTTCTGCGAACAGTTTCAAGAAACGCCAATACGCTGTATACGTGTCACTAGCTTAACTTATCTGGAATAGTTCGTCTTCAACAAAGCAGGATCTTTAGTTATAGGATCATACATGCTGAATCAAGCCTTTCAGACACATTGTTGATAGAGACAACTAAACAGCGTATCACTTTTTATTACCTTATTTTTCATATGGCATACAGTCAAAAAAACGGTACAACTATTTCTTTAACGGGTCTCCTATTGCGTTGTGTGATCTGTTGGAAGAATTAAAATTACAGAATTTTGTTTTATATCTAAGCCCTCAGTGAAAGGTGCCTTGTTTACTTCTTTAACGGTTTATGTTGGTGTTGACTTATTAAATCTAGGAGAGGTCAAAAGGTCAGAGAGTTCATCTAAGTTTTAGTACCAACTGAAAGTGGTCAACATCAAACATGCATGTATGATCCTATCGGAAAAGTGACATGTTTCACTTAATTAAGAGAGTTCACATAAAGTTCATATGAGAGGGTCATTTTTGCCTTAGCCCCATCTAATGCCTAAATAATATTGTGATAATATGTTAGGTATGTTACCTAATATGTTACATATGTTACATAATATGTTAAGTATGTTAAGTTTGTTACATAATATGTTTTGTATGTTAAGTATGTTACATAATATGCGGCTTGACTTTGGTGCGCCATCGGTTGATGCATTGTGCATTAGACACCGGCGCAATAGAAGTTTCTAATTATTATTAAGTATGTTACATAATGTATGCTACAAGTAAATCTAACAAGTTTCTAGGTTAGATTTTATTATTCGTCAAAGAAATAATGAATTGTATGAGAGTTGAACATTTACTCGAATTCTCCCAATTCCACCAAGTTCTTCTGATCCCAACCCAGAAATCAGTCGTTCGCCAATCGAGAATAGCGTCGAGTTCCATCAAAGCAGCATTGTCTGTGAGATTATCAAAGGATGCCAAGTCTGCTGTCCACTCCATCATGCACCTGTTTCTTGCGCTGAACCAAGTCTCTAGCGAGTAAACGGTGATGTAGCATCTACCGTAGAATTGGAATGAGCATCCGCGATTGAATGCTGTAAAGACAGTTTTACAGCTTATTACAAAGGAATTTGAAGGAATTTTGCAATAATTCGATTATTGTTAAAATCTTTTTGACAGATAAATCCATTCTCTTTGTCATCATCATTATCATCATCTTTGTCTTTGTCATCATCGTCTTCATGTCCATCTTCGTCATCAATATCAGTTGCACCACCACCATCATCATCATCAGCAGCAGCATAACAGAGAAGTCAGCATTATTATCCAGCTGAGCGTCCTCCACTGAACTTGTTTTAGCTCGAAATCTATGCAGTTGAACATCAAAGGTCATAAGTTAGCAGCCGTTGTTATTAATGAATTCCATGTATGAATTTTCTTGGTAGAGGTCATCAGATGAAAACAATGGAATGTATCCAAACAGGCTTACATTATACGCTATTGTATTTCGATCTACATACACGAATACAGCTGAAGTTTGGGCTTTCAACATAGGCTTTGAATTGACAACATAAATCAAAGCAAAAATTTAGGAAAACTCAGACCTAGCCCAAGGTACTACACGAAGAGCATGCATGACTGACTCACTGTGAGTTTCGCACATGAATGACCTCCGCTGAGTCGGAGGACTCGCTCCGATGAACGGGACGCCATTTTCTCGGCCGAGGTACCCGAACTTCGCATAATCACCGACTTGTTCTCTGACGGTGACATTGCCTGCCAGCAAATAAAAGGCAGACCAAACAGAACAGTACTTGAATAAAATTGCCTAAGTTGCATGCTCTGTGACCTACAGCAAAGTGTGCAAAGTGACAAAAAGAATAAAGTACTAAAGTCCAAAGAGCTACAGGTAGACATTACAACGTACGTATCTACTGTGATATGATAAAATGCTAACTGTAAACATTAGAACGTATATTCTGTTTAGTATTAACAGTATTAATATTAACTGGTAGAATTAATGATTCCGAAATCAATTTTATTTTAGTATGACTTAAAAAAGAATTTCACAATAATAAAGTATATGAATATTAAATAGCGCTATAAAATTTACAAATTACCTTAGTTATATTACATGTATTTGACTGTTTTGAAATCATTTATATTGAACTACCTGGATCGATTCCATTCACCCAGAACCATGAATTGTTATCGTATTGCTGGGTGTTGAGCAGTAATGGATTTCTCGATAATTTTCCGACTCCTACTGCCTGATTGATGAATTGTGTGACATATCTTTGAATTTCAGTGTTGTTTATTTCAGCAAATGTGGTCCCATTGTTTCTGCAAGAACCGCTAGCCAAGTCCAGAGTCACTACAGAGCCGCCATATTGGTCCGGTATTGTGAAACAGTATGCATCGTTACACGATCTGTAGTACGCAAAGGACTGAGAACACAGGACGACAAGACAAACTGAAAATATGAAGACACATTTTCCTATTAATGGTTTTGTTATGATGAGAAAAAATTACTAAAAATTGCCAACGAAATACATAGAAAAAGAAACTTTAAAATCAGTAGCAATGGTAGGCCCCTACGTCTAGATCATAGAAAGATGTGGCTGCTTAAAACCTATCGAGATGAAACAATGCTTACTTGTAAAGAAAGTTACCGTGGAGCGCTTCATTATGAACTAGTTACGACACGTCGCGCTTTACGCAGTAGGCTTACATGTGTGTAGTTCCGCAGAGGTAGCACCTACATGTAGGTTCCTCGCTAGTACAAGTCTGTCATTTGTATAGGCCCACAGCTGGGTTGCACTCGCTCAAGGGTTTCTGAGAAAATGTAAGGGTGACTTTCGTCAGGCACACGTCTCTGAATGACCTGACCCAGATTTGTCACAGCAAGCACGGTGTTTTGAACCAGAGTATCCGCGTCAACGTGCAAAGCAGAAACCCTCAGCCTGAAATAGTCATAAAACAGATTGAAGTAATGCGTTGCATAGGACTCGTGCATTCATCTGTGCATTCATCTGTGCTAAAGTAGCCTACACAATGAAAAAACACGAACGTGTTCGCACAAGTAGTGGCCTGGGTCTGCAATATGGGCCTATTACAAATGTAGCGGTTGCATAGCAGAGCCATAAATAAGTAATGGCATAATCGAGGAAGGACGAATCGCATGAGCAGTCTAGGCATACAGGTCCTGCGACCCAAGTTCACCGTACCAGCCTGCGAAGTCTCCACTATTATTAAGAGCTGCTCACAACCTATTTTAGTGACAGGGAAAGGTATTCAAGCTCAGTGCAGACTTTCCTATGACAGACGACGTTGTGTCACGTCTAAGTCCATGTTGGCCACAGCACGTAGTTTTAACCTCAATGTCTTGTGAAGGTCCTGATTTGAGGCTGGTTAGTTACCTTCTACCTCTTTCAGATTCCTACTCCTAGGGTCCTGGCTATTACAATAGGTGACTAGCATGGTATTGGTGCGCTTTCGGTTGAAGTCTTGTACTTTAAAATATGGCGTTATAGAAGTTGCTAATGATACTTTTATCAGCGTGTGATTACCTTTCCACCAGGTAGTCATATACATGTAGTTTTCACCTATGTTATAATAAACCAACTTAGCCTGCCCAAAAATGACATTCCAATGAAGGAAATTATATCAAGCAATGCTTAGAAATATCTGTAGGAATTAAAAGTTTTTTCCAATTGAGACCTTTACTATGGTGGCAATACAAATCTTTTGGATTAGCCCTAGACCTATAGGCGTTTCTGCGCTAATAATAAGCTGTAGAACACACTTCAACTCATAGGCCTATAATAATTACTTAATACACAGTAGACGTAACCGCGTATTATGGGGCTACTTCTATTGTAAGAAACTTGCCTACTATGCATCATTTGAAAAGTCATATAAAGTGTTACTCGATGACCTCACTGGGGTAAAGTGTTTTAAATTCAGATTCAGTTGTGCTGACATTGCTCGCGTTAAAAGTACTTTAAACAAATAAACAGAATATTTCACAGAACACTGCACTTGCACAGTTAGTGATGTAGACAGAGCATGTAATTGTTAAAAATCAATTACAATTTTGGATGTCTATTAATATTTTGCTTGAATGAAATGAAATATTGATCTTTGCTTGTATTCAGTAAAAGGCCTCAATTAAATTCAACAGAAGCTTTTTACTACGTGCAAGTCTCTTTTACAGTATAGCATAACAGAAGATGAGTTGTCCTGCACATGCTCATGCTTTACTGCACACATAATAGACGAGCTATAGTGTATATCTATTTTCTAGATAAACGCGTGACATGTTACACGGATATATCTGCAATGGGCTTTGCCGTGTATATTTTATTATTCACTGCTAGCTGAGACCTACGACATTCAAACAGCAGCGGTGATGGATCTCACCCGATAAATTCACAGAAAAAATTAGCAGAGTTGAGGCCAAACGGTCGCTCTAGAAACACGTGTACATTTATTTTTACATGCCCTATGCATAAAATATATCATCATCTATATCTACTTTATGAAAATGTGGATCAATATCATTATTTGAAGAACCTCTCTTCTGCAATACATGAAAACAAATTCAACGCCCACGTGTCGTTAAACAAGCAGTCATATCCTACTAGTGTTCCAGATTAACCATCGTAATTGCAATTGGAATAGTAATCGTAATACTACAATATACCACAGCCAGTTCCAGTAATTGTATTTGTTTCTAGTGTTTCCCTAGTCCGTTCGTTCTTTCCCTGTGGCTACCTCTCCACTTTCAGATCATGTCGGTGTTCCATAGCAAAGTCTCCCCTAAAAGTGTCCCAAAGCGGATCTGTATTAGAACAGATTCTCCTTTGACAAATCTGTTTTAAAATAAATTCACCTCTTGGAGACTATATTCTGAAACAAAGTATCCTGGGAAGAAATTATTTAATTCCCCTTTAAAATAAACTCACCCCGAGGAGACTATTTCTTTTATAGATACAGTCACATTTCTGTTAAAATTAATTATAATTTTAACTTAATTTTATAGTTTGATTGTAAAACTAGACATATGCGACAATAACAGCGTGAATTTATTGGCAAAAAAATGGGGAAAAAACAATATGCAGAAAATCAAAATCTATTGTAAAAACTGAGCAATTGCTTGCAGTTTTTTAGATGTTAAACACAGAATAAAGCAGATTTGTCTCCTAGACGAGGCTTCTGATCTTTATGGCATTCTGCTGGATAATCTTTACTTGTAATGTTATTGAATAACGCATCATATTCAGCCTTATCCATGGTAACAGCTTTTTAGCTGCGCCACAATTCTGATTCTTTGAGCAACTAAATATATTTTTACAGCTAATGCATCGCACCTACAGCATAATATAGCACTTTGTCCACATTTTTCTAAACTGAGGATTATTTAGATTTGCTATCAAAAATCTTTTTCGGCTTTATTTGTGACAATTTAAATTGAATTATTCGAACAATATTGCTTTTTCACAGAATGATGGTATGTTTAATTTTATTACATTGTTAACCTAGTGCGATTAATTTTGGCATATTCGAGGCAGGTTGACTATTTTGTGGACATACTGTAGAACAGTGTCACATCAAAACGTACCTGATATGCTAACAGAACAATGTAATTGTGAACACTTGACTCAGAATTATACTGCTGGTGGTGATGAATAAAGAATTAACTACTCTAAGCATTATTGGCAAATAGCTTGTGACATATGGAAAGAATGCAATTACTGCCATGAGGTCATGTTTTATGAGTCTAAGCTGTGTTGCTTACAATGAAGAGAGGTGAAATGAAAATGTATCACCATATCTTATTCAAATATTTTTTTGCAGATATCCAATAATATTATACAGAGTCCATCATGCAACCTGATCGCAATGCACCTAATGGCTAAGAGATAGTTTTTCACCTCTCACTTCAGCATCGCCCTATATCAAGTCAGATTGCGAAAATGGAAACAAAGTCCCGAAAAGTAATATCCCATATCCACATTGGAACGTAGGAAAAGTGCTAATGTCATGCTGATCAAGCTCTTGAGCTGGCCCTGCTGGTTATTGTACACACGGGGCCAGCGCATCGCATGACTTGCTGTTGACTTTCCTGCTTAAGCTGGTACTAAATAATTCTCCAGAGGCAATATTATCTTTCTTAGGCGTTCTTCCACACTGTATAAAGGTCGATATTCAAGGATGCCGGATCTTTGTGCACCACTCTGGTATATGTTATCCTCGGTAGATTGAATTTCGGTACTCAATCTCATTTTTTTGCAGAATCACTGGACACTGTTCGGCTGCGTAGGTACTTGAAGGCATCCGCTACATCTGGCATATTACCCAGATCCTGACTTTTGAATCGACCTGGAACCGAACCCTTTTGCCTATCCATTTTGTTTTGACTGAGCGCCTGTGAATAAGCTGGTCCCCGTGATGGGGCTTTCGTTGGGCGCTGTAGAAATCTCGGAATTACGATTACGATAACGATTACGATTAGCTGGCCTGAAATACAATTCGCGGCAGTCTAATCCGCCGGCTTCCCATTTCTCTCAGCTTAAACGCAACCCATCCTAGCAGCTATTCTGCCAATTCTGTCTCTGGTCTTCTGACAATCGGACTTGGTTTTGACAGGGCGTTTGGACAACCCCTATAACTTGAAGCAGCGCGAATAGCCTGGTGCCATGCGCTTGGCTTTTAAGTAGCGCTTTAGAAATTTTCAGTTTGCGATAACGATTTTTCTGGATCTTGGTCTTATTGATCCCCAGACCGAAAACCTCCCTGTCCATAACTTAAAGCACCAGAAGTAACACCTCTGCCATCTGCACCATGAATGATTTTGGCTTCAGTGCCTATAGGGTCAAACATGTACCTTTCGGCTATAGTGATATGTTTTGAACGTGTGGCTTTCAACAGCATAACCGTTCCAATAAATAAAAATTCATATAATGACTATAACGCGAATAACAATAAGCAGAAATTTATTACACCTGAAAACAGCGTAATACAATGTAATATAAAGAAGGCAATTTGTATAGCGCAGTTCAGTAGCAAAGCAGTTTAAAAGGCGCTTTACAGTCATGAGAAGCACAAAGCTTATATGTCAACCACCATTTTTTGCCAAAAAGGCTGCTTTATGACACTGTTATTCCTACTTTCACACAATACAGACATGGGTTTTAAGATTTAAGTAATTGAGGTTTTGTTGTGTTTTAGGGATAACTGTCACTTTTCTTCAGAATTATGTCATTTAAAGTCAAAAGAAGGATGGCTTCTTTAATTTCGAACCTCTCTGCTAAAGTTCAGATAGTCACAAATCCAATATTATCATTACGTCATTTCTTCTCTGACGCTTACGACACGCAAACATGTGACATAAGATTCGGTTGAATCTTCTACTGACGAGGCAGTAAATGAGAAAATTAACTGAGGAATTTAACACTAGGAGCGCAATGGATATCATATGTGCACAATAAGAAGCTTTAGAGTTTATAAATGGTGCTATAAACGGGATCGTCACAAAAGGCAGTTGGCAAAGAATGAACACGACAACTACAGTTACCAACATCAGTGCAATGTTTCTTTCATTTCTGATTTGTTGCATCATCTGCCGACGTTTCTTCTTTAAAGTGTGAAGCGCTGATGCGATACGAAGATTAAGACTGACGAAAATAATGACCGGCCCAAAGAAAGAAAAAATGAAATAAAACGACATAATAAAGACGACTAATTCCACCTGAACATTGGAGTAATTGGAACAACTGGTACTAGTCTGGCCAGATTCGCATTTCCCCCACCACAAGGACACTATATCTATGAACAAAACCGATGTGCCAAATAGAACTGCCACAATGAACAGCACGAAAACTGCAAACTTCATCCGACGCAGGCTTCTCCAATTGGATCGCATCGGTGTACAGATCGCTAGATAGCGATCGATGGTCACGAGGATCACCAACCAAATGGTAAGAAAATGGGTAGTAGATGCTATAGGCAGTTGAAGAATTTTCATTAAATTATAAACTCCCATGGTTTTTTCAATTATCCAGAAGGATTCAGGCCATATCGCTGGGACCGACACAAAAAGTAGAGAAAATACAAGAAAGCTATTGTCGACAACAGCCAAGGTTTTCAGAAGCCAAATGGTGGCACATTTTTTATCGGGGTCACGTCTCAGAACCAGAATTGTTAGGCAGTTTCCCAGAAACCCGAAAATGCAGAGAGCAAGAACAACATATCCTCTGAAAACGACTTCGCAGTATTTGTATATGTCCATATTTCGAGCAACTGTGCCGTTCTCGGAGTTGAATTTCGCTTCTGGCATCTGAGTTGTTGAGTACTCGGTCGATCGGTTGTGAACAGCTGCTGATTGGTTCTGAGAATATGAAAATTCCCAGTCAAAAGGATGAAGAGTCCAGTTTGACTGATTCAAGGGTGATAATAAATACTGTTCAGAGCTCATCACGAAATTACGATCTTCAGTCTTTCTGACAAAACCAAGAGATTAACAGATTTATATATCAAATATTGTAACGTAATACAATATAATTATGACATTTCATACAAAATTGTAGGTGGAGTGCTGCTTCTAGAGTGCTTTACAATGTTAACTGACTGCGCAAATGCTAAGTTTGTGCTAAGAATTGAGATACATGTAATCTAGGATGTTAAGGATTTGAGTAAAGTTGTTCAATCCAACAACAATGTTGCAACTGAAGAATTTCTATTTATTTCTAACAAGTTGTCTATCGACTGTAATTTCTAGAAGAATTTAATGAAGAATGAATGAACATACTCATGCTACACGAATATCATTCATCACAGAGGAATTTGTCGTTCAAATTGTAACTCGAATTTTGAAATCAGTTACAAGCACAGGTAAAAACATGCATATATCAATACATACATACGTTTGTACGTACAAACATACATATATATACATGTATATATACATGCCTGCATAAATATATAGAGCCAATTCTTTGTTTATATGTTGATCATATCATTTAGTTTCTTGTATATAGTGTGAAGGCCTCTTCAACAAATCCTATCCTGGTTCTTTCTCTTCCCCTTACATTTCTTACCGATCCAATCCCAAAAACATTCACCGTAGCCGTCTGACTGTCTGTCTGCCTGACTTGGATCCGAACCCTTTCTGGCTATGAATTTTAAGTTGACTGTTCGCCTGTAAATATGCTGGATTTCGCAACTTAGCTTTCGCTGGGCGCTTTAGAAATCTCGAGCTTAGGATTAAGATTACGAATATTATCATCTCAGAAGTTGCTACTAGTACTAATACTACTAATACTAATACTAAATACGATTACGACGGTATTCTCACCTATTCGTTGAATGCAGATAATCTTGCTCAGCATATACAGTATCTTAGAAACTATCTATGTCTAATCCACGGATGCAAACCTTAACACTGTGCACAACACTTAAATGTACGCATAATAATTCATGTGTATTACACTATACGACAGATATTGTTCAGAACAACTGTTGCGTTACTCTGAGACTTGCCAAGTAGAAAATCTCTTTCTTAATGAGCGAGAGTGACTATGAGAAGGTCTTAAGTAGCCTAGGATGCAAATTTTAAGCCCAACAACTTCTTAATCTACGAAACACTCCGCAAACTTATAATTTTGAATAGTGTCATTTTCTAAATGTATTCTCTATGACTTTCATATATTAAATTGACGCAAATTAATAACTGAAATTAATGCGGTATTGTGTTGGTACAAACGAATCGTTGTTATCTCGGGCGATATCACATTTCCCGCAGTACAGCTACATTGAAAATTGCATTGTATGTTGATTTATGAATTCCCGCCATTATTTTTTCTTGGCTCGTGACTGCCCCGAATGACGTATCAATCTTGGGCAGGGTCTATTTCCGCAGAGCGACCGTTATACCAACATCTAGGTCATATGAAAGACATACGAAGCTCAGATGACAATAATACCATATGGGCTTCACGTGTTCTACATATGACGTTGCGGTTGCGGAAGTGAGACAGCTTAACGATTGGTCGCAGTCTAAACTTTGTATGACTATGCATCTGCTTGTTTGACAATTATAGAGGGATAATAGCCATTATAGCCATAACAACGGTGGTCGAAAGGCCACTCGATCAATGTACAGTTGAGAAGCAGTAAAAAATGAACAGTCATCGTCTGGCAAATGAGGGCCATACTTCTGTGAGATGAAACACTTTAAAAGTAATATCATACAGCAATGTGACCAAAACGCTTGAATACATAACTTGACGATAAGACGCAAATTTCCACAGTGCTGGACTACCAAACTTTGTTCAGTTTTTAAGACACACGCTTCGTCAAACCCTGCTGTCTCTGCTCGTTTCACTCTCTCAATACTGCTTCTATGTGGGCAGCCCACCAACGCTTTTTCAGTGTTTTATGATATGTTTTGTTATAATACAGGCCGTTCTCAATACCACTCGAGACACAACTTATTAGCCTTCTATTCGCTTCTCTATTCAAAAGGACTTGGCTTATTCTTTCTTAATATTACTTATTTTATCATTATATTAATTATTTTGTTTAAATTATTATATCCCCGAGGCTCCGATAAGAAACGGACCATACGCGTAGGCGCATCAATTAGCATGGCTAAATTTTAAAATAATTGACGAGGTTAAATTCTACAGCCTATATATTTAGTAACCTTTATACAGTGCTGGCCAGAGCATTAGAAACGCATGAAAAAAACACTGAAAAGTGTATAAAATTATGCTTTCAATGCTCTGCACTAGTAATATCTTGGTTTTTTGAATTTATTATATTCTTTGGTTATAGGTGAAGGTTAGTTTTCATTGGAAAAGAATTTTTTTCATGGAAATTTTTCTTCTTTTGTCTAAAATGGGTAAAAGGTCAGAACATTAGAAACACACGAATGAAACTGTAAAACGTTCATGAAATTATATTATCAATGCTCTGCGCTAGTGATATCTATGTTTTTTGAGTAGATTATGTTCTTTGGTTATGTAGGTGAAGGTCATTTGTCATTGAAGTAATTGTTTTTCCAGGAAGGTTTTATTTTTTTATTATCGAAAATGGGTAAAATTAAAGATTTAACACCGTGGAAGGTTTCTGCTGTGAAAACTTTGATTAAGGAGCAGTGCTACAGTCAGAGGGAGATTGCTAAAAAATGTGACATTTCTGCAGCTTCTGTTAACAGAGTTAAAAGAGAATTAGATCTTGGTCAAAATTTCTGTGAAGAAAGAACCAAGAACAGGCAGCGTAGCGGCATGAAATCAAGGTTTTCTACTCGGACCAGACGAATTCTGATCAAACTCTGTAAATCCAATCGTAGAGCAACAAGTTGTGAGCTCTCTCGTCAGGTATCAAAGTATGGCGTAAAGGTTTCACCCAGAACTGTGAGACGTGAGTTGTGTAATGCTGGATTAACTGCTCGGCGTCCTGTTAAGATAGCCAAACTCGCACCGGCCATGATGAAGAAGAGGTTGTTATGGGCAAAACAGTACAAAGATTGGACTGCCAATGACTGGATGAAGGTGTGCTTCAGTGATGAGAGCAAAATTGATATCCTTCGGGAGTCGTCATTGTTCGTTAGACGACGAAGCAAGGAAGATCTTCTTCCAGAATGTGTTTCCCCAACCGTCAAGCATCCGACTTCCGTTATGGTTTGGGGCGCTATCTCTGCTCAAGGTCCAGGCCGTCTGTATATCGTGAACGGAATCATGCGCCAAGACCAATACATTGAAATGTTGCGGGCTAGGCTGCTTCCCCAAATGGCCGCATGGTTTCCTAACGGCGATGGCATTTTCATGCAAGACGGAGCTCCTTGCCATACCGCGAAACTGGTCACTCAGTTCCTCAGACAGGAGAATATCCCTTTGCTAAGCTGGCCCGGCAATTCACCGGATATGAATCCGATAGAGAATTTTTGGCATCTTCTGAAACGCAAGGTTAATGCAATGAAACCCACCACTAAGCGTTCCTTGATCGAATGCATACTGCAAATCTGGCATCATGATCAAGACATCCGCGATATGTGTCCACGCGTGATACAGGGGATGCCAAAGCGTGTTGCTCAAGTCATTAGCAGCAAGGGTGGTTACACAAAGTATTGACATTGACAACTGGGTCCATTAGCATTTGGTAGTGCATACCCCACTGCATAATGATTGACACACTTTGAACTACATGTAGACGTACTCATACGTAGTTTCGTACATGCACATTTCATGTATTTCGGCTGGAAGCTATCTGTAATGTCTAAAAAAAATTTTTTTGATAACAAATCATTAACTAATAACAGAAAACACTGTTTCATCTTATAAGCAACTTTTATTTGTTCTTCAAGTGTGTTCTGGCTAAAGAAAGGCATGCTAATTGCTAATTTCATTGTTTTTTCATGATTTTCACAAGTGTTTCTAATGCTCTGGCCAGCACTGTATAAAACCTTTAGAGTATAATAAAACCGTGAATTCTCATTAATTTTCCGATAGGCCTATTTATCCACTTTCTTAGATATATAGTACACTTCTGTTCAATCGAGAATGTTAAGCTTATCAAACACATTCGAAACACTTTGCTACAAATCTCATATTTAGAAGGCAGTTAACGTGTCGTGCCCAGCTGTAATAGGCTTATGCATCTTAAAATGTCCAGAAGACGCAATTAATACTTCATTTTCAGTCAAGCATTGGTTTATGGCATCAGAGCCAAACCCTGTATATTTCGACTATGTGGTAGTTGTATTGAACATCTGGCTTTCAATAGCGCTATTAGTATCAATAAAAATTACTACTATCGATAAAAATCCTAATAAGAGCCGATAATGAAAATAAAAAGAGATAAAAATATATTAAACCTGAGAACAGCGTAATGCAATGCAATGTAAAGAAGTCAATTTATTTAGTGCAGTTCAATAGCAAAACAGTTTAAAGGGCGCTTTACAGTCATGAACCTGTCAAAAGCTTGCTGTATATCACTAAAATCACACATTAAGCTTGAGTGTTATTAATATCGCTCCTTACACATACGGATTTGAAGATTTAAAATATTTGTTGTTTCGTTTTTGTATTCTGGTTGTGTGTCAGTTTCTTAGGATTATGTAATTTTAAGTGAATTAATTATTTCTCTTAATTTCAAACCTCTTTCGGCTAAACTTCGAATGCGTCACAAATAAGTCAACAAGCGCGATCTATACTGCCATTATGTCATGTCTTCTATGCCGTTTACGACATGCAAACATGGGACGTAAGATTCGGTTGAACCTTCTACTGACAAGGCAATAGATGATAAAATTTACCGACGAATTTAACACCGGAAGTGCAATAGATATCTCACCAGTACAGAGTGAAGCCGTATAGTTTAAATTCATTTTATGTCTGAACCGAAGTAGGCGTACAATATCGAGAAGTGCTGAAGGCACTTGGGCTAGAACAAACATTAGAACTACTGTAGCCAACATCAGTGCAATATTTCTGTCAATTTTTATTTGTTGCATCATCTGCTGCCGTTTCTTCTTTAAAGTGTGAAGCGCCCATGCGATATGAAGGTTAAGAATTATAAAATTGATGAGCGGGCCAATGGCAGGAAAGATTAAAAACAAGGCTACACTATATTAGGTTAATCCCATGTACACACTGTAATAACGTTCGGCGCAACTTTCATAATTTTTTGCCCACGAATGCTCATTGTGACCAAACAGCCATATCATAAGCCCACTTCATTTTGGAACAAAGAATCTGTGATGATTACAACGGCCACAACGAGCAGCACGAGAACAGTCAGCTTCATCCGACGCAAGCGTCTCCAACTGGATTGCATCGGTTTATAAATCACTAGATAGCGATCGATGGTTTCCAGGATCAGTATTAGAATAGTAAGAGAATGGGTGACAGACGCTGTAGGCTGTTGAATTTTCACGAAAGAATTAACGTTGAAGAATTTTCACGGAAGAATTAACTTCCATAGTTATTTCATTTAGCCTGTATGGTTTAAGTCACAACGCTCATACCAACACAAATTGCAGAGAAAATACAAGAAAGCCATTGCTGACAACAGCCAGGGTTTTCAGAAATGGTGGTACTCTTTTTGTCGGAGTCAAGTTTCAGAACCAGAATTGTTAGGCAGTTGCAAAGAAATCCGAAGACGCAGAGGGCAAAAACTATGTAGCCACTAAAATGTCATCGCAGTATTTATATATGTCTACATTGAGGGCAGATGTGCCATTTTCGGAATCGATTTTCACTTTTTCCATTTGAGGTGTCGAGTTCTGTGTCCATCCGTTATGTTCAGCTGTTGACCTGTTTTGCGAAAACGATAATTCCCCGTCAAACTGTTAAAGAGTCCAGTTTGATTGGTTCAAAGTTAGCAGTAGGTGCTGTTCACAACTCATCGCGAATAGCGTTCAACTGCATTATCACTCCTGTGAAAAAACTCCATTAAGAGACGATAATGAAAATAACAAAAGAGACAAATATATTAAAACTGAAAACAGAGTAAAGCAATGTAATATAAAGAAGACAATTTATATAGCACAGTCCAATAGCAAAGCAATTTTAAGGGTCCTTTACAGTCATCAGAAGCGCACAGTTTATGTCAGCCACCATTTTATTTGTCAAAAAGGCTGCTCTGTGTCACTGTTATCATACATTAAGCTTAAATATTACTACTTTAACACAATATACACATTGATTTAAAGATCTAAATAGTTGATGATTCGTTGTGTTTTAGGGATAACTGTAATTGTTCTTCAGAATTATGTCATTTAAAATCAAAAGAGGAATGGCTTCTATAATTCCGAACTTCTCTGCTGAAGTGCAAATGCTAAATTATCATCGTTGGCATGTCTTCTCTGTTGCATACGACAGGCCAACATGTCACAAAAGATTCGGTTGAATCTCCTACTGACGAGGCAGTAAATCAGGAAATTAACTGACGAATTTAACACTACGAGCGCAATGGATATCGTATAAGCACAGAATAGAGCTGTTCTGTTTATATCCATTTCATATCTGACCTCATGTAGGGAAACAAACCCTACTGCCGCAAAAGGCAACTGGCAAAGAATGAACACGACAACTACAGTTACCAACATCAGTGCGATGTTTCTTTCATTTCTGATTTGTTGCATCATCTGCCGACGTTTCTTCTTTAAAGTGTGAAGCGCTGATGCGATACGAAAGTTAAGAAAACTAAATATAATCAGCGGTCCAATGACACACAAAATTGAATAAAACGAGATATTAAAGGTGACTATTCCCACGTAAACATTGGAATAACGTTTGGAACAACTGGCATAGTTTTCTGCCATCGAGCGATTAGCCTTTTGAAAAACGCATCTCACCCACCACATTCCAACAATCTCTTTGAACAAAATGGATATGCTAAATAGAACGGCCACAATGAACAGCACGAGAAAAGTCAACTTCATCCGACGCAGGCTTCTCCAATTGGATTGCATCGGTTTACAGATCGCTATATATCGATCTATGGTTATGAGCATCACAATCCAAGTGGTGAGAGAATGAGCAATAGATGCTATAGGCAGTTGAAGAATTTCCATGAAAAAATTAACTCCGCTAATTATTTCATTTATCCTATAGGATTCAATCCATAACTCTCTGACCGACACAAAAAGCAGAGAAAAAACTAGAAAGCTACAGTCGACAACAGCCAAGGTTTTCAGAAGCCAAATAGTGACGCTATTTTTGTCGGGGTCACGTCTCAGAACCACAATTGTTAAGCAGTTTCCAAGAAACCCGAAAATGCAGAGAGCGAGAACAACATATCCTTTGAAAACGACATCGCAGTATTTGTCTATGGTGATATTTCGAGCAGATGTGCCATTCTCGGAGTTGACTTTCACTTCTGGCATCTGAGTTGTTGAGTACTCGGTCCATCCGTTGTGAACAGCTGTTGATTGGTTCTGAGAATATGACAATTCCCAGGCAAAAGGATGAAGAGTCCAGTTTGACTGATTCAAGGGTGATAACAAATACTGTTCAGAGCTCATCACGAAATTATGATCGTCACTCTTTCTGACAAAACCAAGAGATTAACAGATTTAGAAATCAAATAATGTAATGTGATACAATAAAATAATAACATTTAATACAAAATTGTAGGTGGAGTGCTGCTTCTAGAGTGCTTTACAATGTTAACTGACGGCGCAAATGCTAAGTTTGCGCTAAGAATTGAGATAAATGTAATCTGGTATGTTAGGGATTTGAGTAAAGTTGTTCAATCCTACAAAAATGTTGCAACTGAAGGATTTCTATTTATTTGTAACAAATTGACTATCGACTGTAATTTCTAGACAAATTTAATGAAGAATGAATATATATATAAACTCATGCTACACGAATATCATTTAGGACACCGGAATTGATCGTTCAACTGGAACTCGAATTCGAAAATCAATTAGGTCGGCGACAAGAGCTTGTGTGAGGCTCACGTCCAAACATGCATACATGCATACATATATACGTACGTACAATCATACATACATATACATGCATATAATACATACCTGCATAAACATATAAAACAAATTCTAAGTTTATATGTTGGTCATATCATTTAGTTTCTTATGTATAGTGTGAAGGCCTCTTCAACAAATCCTATCATAATTCTTTCTCTTCCCTTTATTTTTCTTACCGCTCAAATTCCAAAAACCCTCTTCCGTAGCCGTCTGACTGTCTGTCTACATGAAACTTGGATCTTGACCCGGAACCGAGCTATTCCTGCCTATCGCTTTGCTTTTGACTGATGATTAAGCTCGTTCTCGCAACTTAGCTTTCGCTGAGTGCTGTAGAAATCTGGAGTTTAGGATTACGATTACGATTATTAGACACCAGCACCTCAGAAGTTGTTAGTACTACTTCTACTAGTAGTAGTAGTAGTACTACTACTGATATTACTACTATTAATACCACTACTGCTACCACCACTACTACTACTAGCAGTAGTACTACCAATATTATTACTAAATACGATTATGATGATATTCTCACCTTTTGACTCTGGATTACCTTCCACAGCATGTGTCTTAGAAACCCGAGGTGTCTAATTCACATATGCAAGCCTTAACATAATGCACCGCACTGAAATGTACGCAAAATAATTAATTTATAATTCTTTATAGGACAAATATTTTTCAAAACAACTGCTACGTTACTTTTAGACTTGTCAAAAAGAAGAACACTTCTGTAATGAGCGAGAATGACCATGCAAAGGTCTTAAGTAGCCTCGGATGAAAATTTAACGCCTTATTAACACCTACGAACCACAATGCAAACTTATAATTTAGACAATATTGTCATTGTCTAAACGTATTCTCGATGACTTACAGAGATTAACTCGATGCAAATTAAAAACCGAAATTTAAACGGGGTAAAATGACGATACAAAAGAATCATTGTTAACTCGGGTAATATTACATTTTCCGCGGTACAGCTACTTTGTGTGTTGATGTATGTTGATATGTACCATTTGTTTTTCTTCGATTGTGACTTTCTCGGATGAAATTTTAAACTTGTGCAAGGTATATCTCCGTAGAGTGACCGTTACTGCAATAGTAGCGTCATATGGAGGACATATGGCAATGGTGCCATATGGTCTCCATATGCTCTACAAATGACGATGCTGTTAGACAGTCTAATAGATGAGTCTTAGTCTAAGCTTTGTGTTAGTATGCCTCCGCTTGTTCGACATTTAGAGGGGTGTTAATAGCCATCTTAGCCATGACAAAGGCGGTCGAAAGGCCACCCGATCAATGTACAGTTGAGAAGCAGTAAAGAATGAACAGTCATCGTCAAGCAAATGAGGGCCAGACTTCAGTGATATGAAACACTCCTATAAGTAAAATCATACAACAATGTGACCAAAACGCTT
Organism: Norana najaformis; assembly: GCA_964023275.1. Lineage (NCBI taxonomy): Eukaryota > Metazoa > Annelida > Clitellata > Crassiclitellata > Hormogastridae > Norana > Norana najaformis. The sequence continues at coordinate 15,505,783 of OZ029914.1, forward strand.
AAAGCATTACTTGATAATAAGGCACAGCCTGTGAGTCCTACAACAGTTAGGACACACACGTACAGCGTGACATCTTATACTGAAAAAATGTGTTTGACTGTAATAAAATATTATTGGTGGGGTTTCACTTTATAAACTCAGGAGAAACGAGTGTTACAAACTCGGCTTATTAAAACCAAATGCCGATTAAATATGATGAGCATGCTGGTAGTGATATATCGATCACTGAAGGGACCGCAGTTCTCCATTGGTGACCTCTTTTTATAATATGTAATACATATTCTAACATTTATAGGCAGGTAATTATGTAGCAGCTTTACTAGGCAGTGTAATAAATTTCAAAACATTTTGCTTTATGCTCTTTAGAATATGGATTGAATTAAAATATGTGTCTTATATATATGAAAGAAGCTGCAAGGGTAGAGTTTCTTATAAACAGAAACAGCTTTTGTTTCATGTTTCAAGGCAAATTGAGACTGTCAAAATGTGTCCAAATATATATTATATTTCTAATTGAAGTCATATGACAGCAACAGAGCAACATTGTTTTAAAATTTTCATCAAAGAACCATTGTGTTCATCAAAAACGACTACGTACTGTTTAATTCGTTAATTCATTATTAAAATTCTACAGAGATTAAAAAGTTGATTATATCGACAAATCAAGCATAACAATTGCTGATTGGACAATGGAAAAATGAGTCTAATGAAAAAGTTAAATATCTGTTTGTCTGTCATGTATGCATGTATGTCTGTATTTATGTATGCATCATTAATGGGCATGTACGTATTCTGCAACTTAATATTCGATTTATATATCGACCTTCCAAATTTTGTAGGAGTATAATAAGTTCATCCTGTGTTCATAGCTGTGGAAGTAAGCACAAATCAATGCAATTTTTAACCTCCATTTAACGGCAAAACAGAGTTTAATAAACCACTCGTGTCCTATTTCATTTTTCTTGGAACTCCTTATCGAAGTCCAAAGATGCACAAAGTCTTTGAAGCGATTCAGAAGCTAATCCTCTTACCTGACCGATTACGTCTCCTTTTGCTTAAGAGATGACACATTAACTTTTATCTACAAAGTAAATCCTTTGATTTAATTAAATTTAATCAGTCAGCTCAGCATATCCAATTGCACTTGCTATTCTCTATGGAAAGGATAAAGGCGTGCTCTGTGTTGAAGTGTTTATGTTTTAAAATTGAAGTAGTCTGGTTGATGCCAGGCTTTGGAAGAGATAGTGAGTTTTCTATGGGCACCGAAGAATTGTTTGGTGGATTTTCAAAAATCCGGACATGATGCTTCAGGTAAATAATAATTACAATGACACTACTACTACTACTACTACTACTACTACTACTACCACTACTACTACTAATACTACTACTACCACCACCACCACCACAACCACAACCACCACTATTATTACTCATTAAATCTTCTGATAGACCTATTTGCCCATCTTCTTAGATATACACTTCTGTTCATTCGAGTATGTTAAGCTTTTCAAATATCGCTGAAATGCTTTGTTTCTAAATTATATGTTTATGAGGCATTTAACGTGTGTCATACGCAGCTGTAATAGGCTCATACATACACCGTCAAATTGTCCACGTGACCCTATTAATGCTTCATTTTCAGTCAAGCGTTGGATTTAGATTTCAGTGCCAGTTGGGTCAAATCTGTTCATTTCTGCTAAGGGATGGTTTGCATTCATCATTCATCAGTAGGCCCTATTACCATTTCTATGAAATAAAACGAGAATAACAATTGTTGAAAATATATTAAACTTAAAACAGTGTAATACGATGTAATATATAACAATCTTATATAGCGCAGTTGATTACACATATCCATACAAATCAGTGAATAGACACACGACCACAAACAATTATATAGCGACAGCTTAATTTAGAGTGCTTAATAATCGCTCACGAACTCGTTTCACAGAATGATGTGAACATAAAACCTACAATTTCTTCTAAGCATGGTTGACTTGTGATTTTATCAAAATTAAAAATTCTTGAAAGTGGAATCTTTAGATTTACAAAAACGAACCTAACTGGTAAGAGCAATAATTGGCATAGCTAGAATTTAAAATAATTAACCACGTTAAATTCTTATAGCCTACATATTTATTAAACGTTTTATATATACACATGTAACCGTTATAATTATAACATTACAATCATACAGGTTCTTCATGAATTCGCATTAATGTTTTGATAGGCCTCTTCATCCACTTTCTTAGATATACAGTTTACTTCTGCTCAATCGAGAATGTTAAGTTTATCAAACATCTTCAAAATTATTTGATCCTAATCTCCCAGTTAGAACGCACTTAACATGTCATTCCCAGCTGTAATATGCATATACACCTTAAAATGCCCAAAGATGCAATTAATACATCATTCTCAGCCAAATATTGGATTTTGGCTTGAGAGCCAGTAGGGTCAAACCTGTACATTTCTGCTAAGCGGTGTCTGTATTGAACATCGGGCGTTTAAGAGCATTATGAATATCAATAAAAATACCAATAAGAGCTAAAAGATATTAAAAAACAAGAGATAAAATATATTAAACCTAAAAAGCGTAATACAATGTGATATAAAACAATCATAAATAGCGTAATACCATGGCAGACCAGTTTTAAAGGCGCTTCACAGTCATGAGAAGTGCAAACAAGCATATGTCAACCACCATTTTATTTGTCAAAAGCCTCCTGTATGTCGCTGCATTCATACATTAAGCTTAAATCCTACAAATATTGCACCTTACAGATATGGATTTGAACATTACAAGATTCACTGTTTTGTTTTAGTAGCCTGGTCATTTTCCAATGTTCCTGAGGATTATGTAATTTCAAATTAAAAATGACATCTTTCAATTTCAAACCACTCCGCTAAAGTTACCATACGTCATAAAACGATATAAGCCGCGATCTAAATTGTCATTACATGATGTCTTCTCTGCCGTTTACGACATGCAAACATGCGACATAAGATTCGGTTGAATCTTCTACTGATAAGGCAGTAGATGAGAAAATTTACCGAAGAATTTAATACTAGCAGCGCCATAGATATCTTTCCAGCACAGGGTAAAACCATAGAATTTAAATAGTCTAAATATATATTTTGCCTGAAACGATGTAGTTTTATGATATTGACTATTACTAACGGCAGTTGGCAAAGAATGAACACGACAACTACTGCAGATAACACCAGTGCAATACTTCTTTCATTTTTGATTTGTTGCATCATCTGCTGTCGTTTCTTCTTTACAGCGTGAAGCCCCCATGCGATACGAAGGTTGAGAATGATAAAAATAATGATTGGGCCAATGGCATGTAAGATTAAAAAGAAGGCAAAATTACATACGACTAATATATTGAATATATCGGAATAACGTTCGGCGCAACTATCATACTGCTCTTCCAACGTGCTATTTGCCTCGCTAAATACGTTGCATCTCAACCACCACAAGTCCACTATCTCCTTGAACAAAGAGGGTGTGCTGGATAGAACGGCCACAATCAAGGGCACGAGAACTGACAACTTCATCCGACGCAGGCTCCTCCAATTGGATTGTGTCGGTTTACAGATCGCTAGATATCGATCGATGGTCACGAGGATCACAATCCAAATGGTAAGAGAATGTATGATTGATGCCATAGGTTGGTAAAGAATTTTCATCAAAAAATTAACTCCCATAGTAAGTTCATATTGCCTATAGGGTTCAAGCCATAACACTCTGACCGACGTAAAAAGCAGAAAAAATATAAGAAAACTATTATCGACAACAGCCAAGGTTTTTAGAAGCCAAATGGTGGCACATTTTTTGTCTGGGTGACGTTTCAGAATCGTTAGGCAGTTGCCCAGAAACCCGAAGATGCATAGGGCAAAAACTATGTAGCCACTAAAAATAACGTCGCAGTATGTGTACATGACGATCATTCGAGCAGATATGTCTATCTCTGAGTAGAATTTAACTTCTGGTATCTGCAGTGTCGAGTTCTGTGTCCATCCGTTATGTTCAGCTGTCGAATGGTTCTGCGAAGACGATAATTCCCAGTCAAACTCATAAAGAGTGCAGTTTGATTGGTACAAAGTTGGTAATAGGTGCTGTTCAGAACTCATCGCGACCGTCAGTCAAATCCAGAGTGGTTTACCACTGCAGAAATTACGATCATCAGTGTTTCTAACAAAAAAGAGATTCGCACATTTATTTACCAAAAATGTGATATGATGCACCGTAAATACGACACTTAATACAGCATCGTAGACAGCGAACTGATTCTGGAGTGCTTTATAATTTTAACTAGAGGCGCTAATGCTAAGAGTTTGCTAAGGGAAAGATTCGTGTAATATGGAATGCTAAGAATTCGCGTAAGTTTGTCCAACCCTACAAAAAGGTTGCAACAGAAGAAGCATTTCTCTTCATTTCTAACATTTTGTCTATCGACCGTAATATCAAGATAAAGCAATTGAAGAATAACGTATAAATTCCTCATACGCAAACGTCATTCGTAACAGAAGAAGTTTTTAATCAGTTTTTTTTCTAACGGCAGTTGGCAAAGAATGAACACGACAACTACTGTAGCCAGCATCAGTATAATGTTTCAGTTCTTATTTGTTGCATCAACTGCCGCCGTTTCTCCTTTAAAGTGTTTATTTTAAACAAAATAAAGTTATTTATACTCGAGATCAGAAATCAGCTAGGCCAACGACACGTGCTTTCGTGAGGCGGCATGAAAATGTTCAGACACACACATACATGCATGCATTTTAGGGTGGCCCTAATTTTCTCATTTTCGAAATTTGTAACTCTCACCCTCTCAAATGGTTTCACTTTAGTAACAAACATTTTGTGTAAAATTTGAAGCAGATCGATCTGCATTTGGAAGTCGCTCACTGGGGTCAAAGTTTATTATGGAATCAGCATGGTACGAACTTTCATAAACTCTTATGCACAGTGCACACGGCTCTACTGCACATGAATCTTTGCACAGGAGTAATTTGCACAATGCACAATTGCACACGACACTTTTTGCACACGTGTCCTTTTGCAAACGGGTCTTTTGCACACTCGACCGACTTCCTATATAAGACGGTTAACTAGCCACAACAGACAAGGTGAACGTCCACTCACCGAGAGAAAATCGGAGCCGAAGACGAACGGAGCAGAAGAAGACGGTCGAAGCCGACACTCACCCACCGTTCTCGGTGGGTGAGTGTCGCAGACAAGGGAGACGGTTTGAGCCGAAGAGGACGATTCAGCGCGTTCGCAAGATTAACTAGTTCTCCCTGCAGAAGGGTTAGAAGGAAGTAAACTACCGTCGGAGAAGCAGGTCTTTGACCACTTTGTGCAGCGCCACAGTGTACTGAAATAGGATATCCGAAGCGACCCACACCATACAGCGAGTCAAAGGTTTCTGGTCCCGCGCTAGAATTGCAACCAAACATCGCCAACGCTCGATCAAAAATCTCGAGCAAATATTCTCTGAATGGCAGGAGCTGAAAAAGAGCAAGAGTCGTCAATCCAAGACTCAAACCACCAAAGGAGCTACGTTTTTAGACAGGATCGGGGAACTGTTTGACATTGTGCATGATAACGCCACGGAGCTCATCGAGAATCAAGAAGACAAGCTCTTCCTCGAATCACAGCGGAAAAAGGACGACCGAGCTGCATGAAAGGAGTCGACAAGACGCTGCTCCAACGAGAGCAGAAGCAGATGCAGACAGAGGAGACCCTGCGAAGGAGACGACAGCAATCTGAATTTCAGAAAGACGCCTTTTGGAGAAAGTTATGTTGGAGAGCAGTACCGACTCGGAAGAAAGTCAGTGTGAAGGTGGAGATCAAGATCCACGTCCCAGTACGAGTACTGCTAACCCGCCACGAAAACGAGGACGCCAAAGTGTTGTATCACCAGAACTGGCAGCTATGTTTGATCGAAATGGACTGAGTGACAGTACCACCTTGGTGACAGTCTTTGAAGCGTCTAGGGCTCTCGAACAAGACTCAGAAGCGCTTTCACTTAACAGGTCAATCATCCAGCGTCTACGTCAAAGAAACTGTTGGCATTGAAGTGGCATTCAAACCAAACACGATGCTGACAGTCCACTAGGATAGCAAGCTGTTGTTTGATTTGACAGGGAAAGAGTAAGCGCATAGGCTGCCTATTCTGGTTTCAACGATGGGAAAGAAGAAACTGCTGTCAGTTCCAAAGATATCCACAGGGACTGGCCAAGCTGTGGCCGAAGCTGTGCACAACGGAATACGAGAATGGGGCCTGGAAGGCTTGGTCCAGAGCATGTGTTTTGACACTATCAGCTCTAACACTGGCCGACTATCAGGTGCCTGCGTCATTCTGGAGCAGCTACTGGGCTGGCCTCTTCTACAGTTCGGCTGTCGACATCATATCATGAAACTTCTATTGTATTGTACTTTGGATATGTATGGGGCCTAGCCACGGACCCCACACCTCGCCTTCAAACGGTTTCAATAACATTGGCCATCCATGGACAAAGAAAGATGTGACATTGCCTTCTCCGATGAGTTCGCCTCATCTGAGCTCATCGATGTCCGAGACGAAGCCATTGCATTCTGTGAGCAGCAGATGCAGGATCAGCAACCTTGTGAGGACTAACGCGAACTACTCCAACTAATGCTTGTGTTTTTGGGAATAACGCCTAATCATGGGACAAACTTCCGGGCCCCTGGGCCGATGCATCAAGCTCGTTGGATGTCGAATGGAATATAAATTATCAAAGTTTGGGTCTTCAGGTCGCAGTTCAAATTGTCGACAAAAGAATCTTGGGGACTGTTGTGCGTGAACATATTTCTCGCAAAATTTTACATCAAGTACTGGTTCCTGGCATCTGTGGCTTCCAAAGCAGCTAGGAATGACGTGCTCTTCCTGCAGCAACTTGATGCTTACCCTGATCGCGATATCAGTGCAGCTACTTCACGCAAGCTAGCCAGTCACCTGTGGTACTTTTCCGAGGATTTGATCCTTCTCAGCCTCTTCGATCCGGAGGTGGACTTGACCACGAAACGGGTCATGCTAAAAGCATGAACACAAAAAAGGAGCAAACGACCCATTGAAACGCATAGAGGTGGACTTGGCGACAGTACAACAGAAGACTCATTGATTTTGTGACAATGTGGAGCAGAAATGTATTTGGAACGCTGGGTTTGCCGATTGGATTCCTAACCAAAGATCCTGATACATGGAACAGTATGGATGCGTTCAAGGCTGCAGAGGCAATCGTCGGCGCACTAGCAGTCACCAATGATCATGTCGCATCGAGGTGTCGCCATGATCCAAGACACGGCACCGATATGGCGCTTTAAGAGTGAAGAACAGTTTCAGTATGCGCTTCAAACAATCGAACAGAGTCGGGAAAATTTTCCCGAATCGAGAAAATTAATGCTATTTAAGAAACCATAAAAGCATACTGTATACTGTACATTCAGTATACAATAGTTTGATTTTAAAAACTGTTCTGTATCGGTTCGAGACTAAACATTAAAACAGTAGTTTTCACTGCAGCTTGATTACTTGCATGGCTTATTCAAACTGATGGCAAACATTTTTGAATTCTATCATTTATGCTAAATGGCTAAACATTAGGGTCGTTGAGCGACCTGTAAATATTAAAAGTTTTCGCTCAAAATTTGCACATGATATTGTTTTATAATAAGGAATATCTTGAAGGGTGAGACTTAATATTGCTTTGCAATTAATTTTCGCCATATAAATTGGGGCCATCCTAATGCATATCATTAGAAACCTGCATATACATAAAAAATGAATGCTTAGTTTACATGCAGATTATATCTCTGTGTTTCTAGTGTATATTTGGAAGGCTATAAAAATATTAGTAGTATCAATTGTTTTGAATGATCAGTTAGACCTTGGACATTTGCTGTACATATTTTAAATAACTGTACTGCTACTATATCTACTACCACTACTGTTGCTGCTGCTGCTGCTGCTGCTACTGCTGCTACTAAATAATAACCATCAACAACAACACTAAAAGCTATTAATGGATGGCAGCTGTTGATGGTTTTATTCATTATGGTAATGGTCTAGCTTGCTAATTTTAATAACGACAGAAGCTTCAATGATTGAAACCTTATATGTTTTCGTAAAGACGTTGGTTACTAAACCGTCGGTGGCAATAGTCGCCGTGGTGACGATATAATGATGATGATGAAGACGATTGCAATTATGATTATGTCTACCATTCAGACGATCAATTTTATGATAATAATAATTAAGATAATAATGGTTATGTCTCTGTGACTCAGTGGGCTGATCTTCTGGTAAATGACTTATATTCGGGTCGATATTAGCTCCCCATCGGTCGGCACCTTGCCTATTAGACACCCCTATTGCAGAAGTAGCTACAATAAGTACTACAACTTCTACTAATAGTATTATTACTACTAACTACGATATTCTCACCTGTATTCCAGCTAGTTGTCTGCAGATTATCTTCGACAGTTTGTATCTTAGAAACTCGAGGTGTGTAATCCGCCGTTGCAGCCTTAGTATAATGCACAGCACTTAAATGTACGCATAATAATGATTCTATAATAAATTATACGACAGACATTGTTAGAAACACCTGTTGAGTTACATTGAGACCTGTAAGAAAGATGAACTTTATCGTAATGAGCGAGAGCGACTATGCAAAGGTCCTAAGTAGCCACAGAAGCAAATTTTACGCCGTACAACATCTTGATCTACAAATCGTTGCGCAAACTTGTAATATTCAGAATAGTTGCATTGTCTTAATGATTGTGTCATCAGATAGTAAGCTGTCGAAAATTAATAACTGAAATTAATGCGGTAGTGTGTTGGTACAAAAGAATTGTTGTTGACTCGGGTGACTTTACATTATCCGCAGTACAGCTACATTGAAAAATCCATTGTGTGTTGATTTATGACTACCGCCATTGTTTTTTCTTCGCTTGCGACTTTCTCGAATGACATACTAAACTTGTGCAGTGTCTATCTCCGCAATGCGACAGTTATCCCAAAAGCAGTATCTGATATGTCATATGAGACTTTTGAGGGGTTCCTAAAAGCACTGAATAAAACTTCAGATACATACATACATACATGCATACACACATGCATATATACATGTAAAGTATATAATCTGTGTTGAAACTTTTATGTGTTGAAATTGAAGTACTCTGGCTAATGCCAGAAATTGGAATAGATAGTTTTTATGGATTCTGTTGAGATACTTGATACGTTCTTCAAAATGCTGAACATATGTGTTGATGATATGGAGCTCGTGACAAAATTGCATGACAGTCTGGCCAAGACAAGAAATTTGGTCCTCATAAATAAATAGTCTTGAAGAGTCTTTCAAATTCTTTGGAGAACTGCCCAAGAATAATTCTCATTCATTCAATTATTCAAAGCATTTATATATCCTCTAAGGGATAAATATACATTGGACACAGTTGGACCTCACTCTGATCATGTGGACCGATGATTTTCAAACTGGTGTAATCCTGGGCAAAATATAATTTTCGATCTGGATAAATCCTCGGCAATATGTACAGAAACCGATTAATTAATGGATTAAATAATTCCTTCAAATTTCATCGGCGACTAAAACTGAATTTCATCAAATCGTAAACTTCAACTTCCAAACTGCGATAATTCTTTGTCTGAGAATCGGCTTCTTTTCTTCTTCTACGGTTTCCTATCTAAACATCATAAATCAGAGTGGGTCGAGTTGCATAGAAATTCATTTCACATACTTTAAACCCTACAGAATTTTCAATTTGAACTGCCTACACATTAGAGGGCGTTATGCAGGGTGATGAAGTGATGCACAGATACAAAGAAACAAAGGAAAGGAAATCAACTTTCAAACACATCGAGAAATGTAACTGGACAAATACACACAAAGTGTTGGGAAGAGAGAGAAAGAGCAGACACATACACGAGCAATTACATAGCGCCAGCTAATTTTAAAGTGCTTTAAATTTATGCATAAACACACTGCACGATGGTGCAAACATAAAGCATGCAATTTCCTCTAAGCTTGGTTGCCTGGTGATCTTATCAAGATAAGGATGCATCAAAGGAAATATTAATAAATCAGGTTGGATTCTTATTGCCTATATAATTTAGTAAGCTCTGTCCTTTTTAAATTGATTCTAGGGAGCGTTATAATTATAACGTTATAATTATACAGATTTTTCATGAATAAAATGTAAATGTACACGATTTTCTACAGCTATCGTATGGCCTCAATCTCGTTTTATCAATGAGATCCTTCACTACCCCTGCCCGGTTGAATGGGAGCCACGCTATTTAAGATCCCGTGTGCCGGTTTCATGAAATAAAGTCTCCCCCAAACAGAGTCTCCCCGGGCTGGAATAATGTCTCCCCAGGAGACTGTCTCGAAACAAAGTCTCCCCCCATTGAAATGGAATCTCCCCCATCTACAATACAAACTCGCCCCCATTTAAAATAGCCCCCCGATTTTCGATTCATTTTAAATCAGATTTAATATATACATTATTGAAATAAATGGCTTCTGTAATGTTGTGTTCATTCGTCTGGGTATAAAAATGCCTTATAGCATTTGCCCGGTTAACATATAATAACACTTCTGGGATATTAAGCGCGCTGGCGGTATTGGAACGCTTCGGAGAAGTTAAATACTTCTTTGCGTAATAACGAAAATTATTTTGTTTACTGTAAAGAATTAGACCGTAAAGGAAATGACTGTAACTAATTAATCTTTCAGAGCCAATGCATATTAATTACATAACGCGAGTCCAGAGAGCCCTGACTTTGGAATAAATCTTTTATAGATAATCCACTTTCCCATTCATTGGTACTGGCTTTCTGATACCAGTTAGCTCTGGCTTCAATGTGACTCTTTAAACAAGGACAGAAGACGATAAAACAAGCAGCCAATGCTGTTAATTTTAAAAGATGGTTTGAAGAAAGGACACCGATCAAGTCTCGTAATTCAGACAAAAGAGATGAGAGATCACCCTCAACTTTTGAAATGGCTATCAACAGGAGAGAAAACCCTGCATTCAAAGAAAAGAAAAATGACCGCAAACTTTGAAACTGATAAGAAACTCGTTCTGTTGGATGACTTGCCAGCCGCTACAACCGCATCGTGGGATTTCAATTTGCATAAGCTGGACCGATACAATCTACTTTATGGCGAGTGGTTAAACGACAAGGTGATGAATGCTGTCTACCGACTAACCGGTCAACATTTGGGTGACGAAGTGGGAAGCCAGGCTATGTTGTTGTCCCAGTGGATTTCGACCAGTCATTGTGGAAGGAATCCAAATCATTCGTGACACAGATCACTGGGTGTTAACAGCATGCATTGCCAATGATGTGTTGTATGCTGACTCCTTGACTGACGGAATTTCTAATAACGTGAAAAGTCAGATGCGCCAGTTGTATTCCTCGCATCTTACTAGCAGTGGCAATCGAAAAGACAAAATTATCCTCTGCCAACGTCAACCAAATATGTCTAAGTGTGGAGTGTATGCTGCAGCATTTTCTTTCCAATGGGCACTTGGTTCAAAAAACTTGGTTGCTTCATACGATGTCACAGCAATGCATAGGCCTACGCATCTAGCACGTTGATTTGAAAAACAGGAAGTAGTGGAGTTTCCAAATGTACCAATTCGGAAACGAGGGCGCAGAAAATGGAGATGACTGTGAACATCTAGATCAGGAACTAAAATCTGCAAAAATTATCACTTGACTTTGATATATTTTGTTTTACTGCATTTTAGTTTTAAGCTTTGAACAAACTAGCTTAAACAGAAATGTGACTGCAAATAGTATAGGAATAAAGTCTCCCCGGGGAGAGTTTATTTCGAAGGGGGATGAAATAATTTCTCCCTCCCGGAGACTTTGTTTTAGAATAATTGTCTCCGGGGGGAGAATTTATTCTAGAACAGATTCGCCGGCAGGAGAGACTGTTTCAAAATAGACCAGTGGGGGAGACTTTTAGAGGGGGAGACTCTGTTGCGGATCACCGGCCGTGCTAGCCCAAGACTTAAATCTCTGAAATATAGTCATGCGAACAAACATTCTCAAGCATCGAGACGCCGTGATGTAGGCCTACGCTTTAACCAATGTGGCTAACCAGGACTTCTCATTAAATCTTCCGGTAGGCCTGTTTGCCCTCTTCTAAGATGCACACACTTCGGTTCAATTGAGACTGTCAAGCTTTTCAAGCACCTCTGATATGCGTTGCTCCTAAGCTATATGTTTATGAGGCACATAACGTGTCATGCACAGGTGTAAACGACTTGCACACCTTTAAACTGTCCAGATGAGGCAAATAATACTTTATTTTCAGTCAAGCGTTGGAGTTTGGTTTCAGTGTCCATAAGGCCAGACAGGCTAATAGATGGTTGTTTTGAACGTCTTGGGTTCAATAACATTTCTACGCCTAGGAATAAAAAACTCCAACAAGAGACGATAGAGAATAACAACAATCAGAAATATATTAAACTTGAAAACAGCACAATACAATGTAATTATAACGAAGACACTTTATATAGAGCAGTTTAATAACAAACAATTTTATGGGCTGTTCACAGTGAAGAGAAGCGCAAGCGTATATCAGCTGTAATTTTATATGGCACAAAATCTGCTGTATGTCATTGTTATCAGACACTAAGCTTAACTATTACTACTTTTGAAAGATATTGAAATGGATTTGAAGATTTAAATAGTTGATGCAGTGCTGTGTTATCCCGGATAAGCGTCGGTGTTAATCACGAATATGTCATTTAAAATCAAAAGAAAAATGGCTTCTATAATTTCGAACCTCTCTGCTAAAGTTCAGTAATATTTCGCAAATGCTATATTATCATTACCTCACGTCTTCTCTGTCGCTTACAACACGCAAACATGCGACATAAGATTCGGTTGAACCTTCTACTGACAAGGCAGTAGATAAGAAAATTTACCGAAGAATTTAACACTAGGAGCGCATTAGATATCATTACAGCACAGAACACAGCTTTAAAGTTCATATACACTCTATGCCCGTACCAATATAAGATTACAATATTGACTATTGCAAACGGCAGTTGACAAAGAATGAAAACGACAACTACTGTAGCCAACATCAGTGCAATATTTCTTTCGTTTTTGATTTGTTGCGTCATCTGCCGCCGTTTCTTCCTTAAAGTATCAAGCGCCCTCACGATACGAAAGTTAAGAATGATAAAAATAATTACACTGGCCAACACATAATTTGTTGCCTCAAATGTTAGAACTGTTTCTGGGTATATTTGACCTGCTGATTCCAGAAAAGGCACCAGTTTTCTCCCAGCAGGTCTAGTTTTCGAGATATAGAACATTATGCCATATACCAGTCCTTGCCTCTGCTCGCCCATAAAACATAAGGCTATAGCTATAATTATGTAGTGCTCAATTTATTATGTGATACACTAAATAAACATAATAATACAAATACTTAAAAGAAAATGGTAGTACCTGAAACTGTACTTATATGATACCAAACAGAACAAGTTTGTTATAAAAATTTCAAGTCATTCGACACCGAAGAACGATTTTGTACGATTTCCGAGTGTGGCATCTGCCGGAACAATCGCGCATAATATTCCAGCAATAGTCTGCCATCATGTGTGCATCCCATCTTCCTTGATATCGATTTTCCATTGTTTTGATGTCTTGGTGAAATCTTTCACCTTGCTCTTCTCTGAAGTCACCAAGATTCTCTGGAAAGCGATCTAAGTGACTGTGGAGATAATGGACTTTAATGCTCATGTTGCAGCCAAGCTTGTTGAAATGAAGAAGCATATCCTCTACTAGTTGTGCATAATTGTCTGCCTTCTTGTTGCCAAGAAAATTTTTAGTTACAAGAACAAAGGAAGACCAGGCACAAGATTCGATTTCATTCATTGATGGTATGAAAAGTGGGTCATTCATAAATTGCCTGATCTGTGGACCATCGAAGATTCCAGCCTTCAATTTTTCCATTGTAATTCCTGGTAACTTGTGTACTATGTATTCGAAGCATGAACCTTCTTTATTCAAAGCCCTGACAAATTGTTTCATCAGGCCTAGCTTTATATGTAGTGGTGGCAGTATGATCCTATCTCGTGCCACCAAAGATTCCTTGATTACATTTTGAGCTCCAACCACCATGTCTTTCCTCGAAGGCGGCTAATCTTTTCTTGTCCAATGTTCATGCTTGGCTCTACTGTCCCAAAGCTGACACAAAAAGCAGGGATACTTTGTGTAGCCACTTTGTTGACCAAGGAGGAAATTTACCATCTTCAAGTCTACACAAATTACCCATTGATGTTCTTTGTATTTTATCTTTTCCAGTACTAAAGAGATGGCATTGTACTCTTCTTTCATCCTGGTGGAGTGACCGATTGGAATAGAACCAAATTTGTTGCCGTTATTTAAAAGCACACATTTCAGACTACGTTTTGAACTGTCGATAAAAAGACGCCACTTATCTGGGCTGTAATCCGACAGACCAATTTTCTTCAATAAGTTGCTGATGTCATTACAGAATACTAGGTTGTTGTCTTCGGTAAAGAATGGCAGCAAATCCTTTTCTCTGTTTCTATAAATTGTAATTTTCGTTCCAGGCTGAAGTGCATTCTTTTCCTTTAGTCTGGACGCAAGCAATTCAGAGGACTCTTTGGAAAGATTGAAGTCCCTGATCAGATCACTCAACTCTTTTTGGTCAAAACGTTCACTGTGTGAAGTTGATTGGAAATCACTGTCACTGCCCCCACTTTCTTCACTTTCGTCATCTTGTCCGATATTGGACATGCAAGTGTCATCGTCTGAGAGCTGAGGTAGTTCGCGAAAAGGTGGAACTGGTACAATATCCGAATGCGGAACAGGTCTCCTGGCTGAAGGTATATCAGGGTAAGACAACTTGTGACGATTATTTCGATTGATGCCTATGATATTAACCATACAAAAGTAACAGTCGTCGAAGTGGTTTATCTGTTCCCTCCAAACCATCGGTACACCAAATTTCAGACAGCTTCTCTTTCCAATTGTCCAGTGGCGCAATTGTTCAATACAAGTTTTGCATACTGTATGAGGAGCCCATTGCTTATCTTGATCTCCAAGTTTGACACCAAAATAACCTACATATGCTCTTTTTACAAACTCAGAAATCGGTTTCCTATGTGCTTTTAGTGTGTATTCCCCACAAATGTAGCAGAATATGTCTGGATGGTTTATGCAGCTCCGTCTGGAAGTAGCCATAACCTTAAGGATGTTCGCATCTGAGGAATTAAATGACTAACCTAAAAAATAGTAAGAACATGTAGTTATTTAATGTTCACATTCACAGATTGTTCTTGCGACCAACTCTTAATATGCCCTAAGACGACTGCGGCTGCTCTAGCTTTCAGGAGGCGGTTTATATAGGCTATAAATGCTGACTTCAGCATAATCTATTTACATAGTTCGAAACCATGAAACGCTGTATAAGCACAAATAAATTCTAAATGAGGCCATGAATTTAGTGCTGAGTAAGCTGTAGGCTACGGAATAGTTATTTCGTTGAATCAGCAATATCTCAGCACGCGGCAAGATATGCTGATTTTACATTATAAGGATGTAGGCATTATATGAATCAGCAAGAATTATAATTAGCCATAAATAAAGCTTATTATGACATTTTAGTTTTGCCAAAGACATCGTTTAAAGAGTGGACTGGGTTTTCTTTACAAAATCGACGATATCTGAGAAACTAGACCTGATGCACTCAATCCAATGACATTTTCTGAATCAGCACCCAAAATTACCCCAAGAACAGGTCTAAAACCGAAGGCAACAAGAAAAAAAAATTTTTCTGTTGGCCAGTGTAATAAGAGGGCCAAAGGTACGAAAGATTAAAAAGCAGACTCTGTTACAAATAACAAATCCCTTGTACACATCGTAATAACGTTCGAAACATAAGTCTGTTACGTTTTCATGATTTTCGGTACTCGAGGAATTAGTATCGCCAAAAATGCACCTTATTCAACAGATGTCAACAATCACTTGGAACAAAGAAGGTGTGCTAAATAAAACGAGAACAGTCATCTTCATCCGACGCAGACTTCTCCAGTTGGATTGCATCGGTTTACAGATCGCTAGGTAGCAATCGATGGTCACGAGGACTACAATCCAAATGGCAAGATAATGGGTCACAGATGCTACAGGTAGGCGAAGAAGTTTTATACAGAAATAAACTATAATAGTTATTTCAGGCATCCAGTCTGCGTTTTCCAATATCGTTGTGACCGACTCAAAAATCAATGAAAAGATAAGAAAGCTATTGTCGACAACAACCAGGTTTTAAAGAGCCAAATGGTCGTGCTTTCTTTATCGGGGTCACGTTTCAGAACTAGAATTGTTACGCAGTTTCCCAGAAATCCGAAGAGGCAGAGGGCAAGAACTATGTAGCCTTTAAAAATGATATTGCAGTTTTTATATAAATCAATATTCAGGGCAAATGTGCCATTCTAGGGGTCGATTTTAACTTCTGATATCGGCGGTGTCGAGTACTGTGTCCATCCGTTATTTTCAGCTGTTGATTGGTTCTGCGAATACGATAATTCCCATTCAAATGGGTAAAAAGTCCAGTTTGATAGGTTATAGGGTGGTAATAGATGCTGTTCGGAACTCATCGCGACCTATCATTCACAGCCGGGGTGATTAAGAATCGCAGAACATACGATCTTTAGTGTTTCTAACAAAAACATATTTACAAAAAAATCACGTAATGTGATGCAATGTATTTACGGCTCTTAATACAACATATTAGGTAGCGAACTAATTCTAGACAGCGTGACAATGTCAACTGGCGCCGCAAATGCTAAGATAGATGTATGTAACATGGAGCGCTTCCCGTTCGCGTTATGTTGTCCAATCCTACAATAGTAGCATTTCCATTCATTTCTTACAACTTGTCTATCGTCTGTAATTTCAAGATGAATTGATTGAAGAATCAATGCATTGACTCCTGAAACACGAATGTCAGTAGTGACAGAGGAACTTGCTATTCAATTAGAACTCGAATTATCCACAACACTTAGTCCAACGAGAAGCGCTTTTGCGATGCGCTATAGAAATGCCCAGGTACACATATACATAATTACAAATAAAAAACATACATATATACAACATATATATATATGCATATATGTATGTATGTATGGATGTATATATTTTATACATACATACATATATTTATACATACAATTAAACAATTACACATATATACATGCATACATACATATATGCGCATACATATACATAATTGCATACGAAATTTACATATATACATGCAAACATGCATACAATGTATACATGTATGCATGCATGAATATACCTATGAATATATTTTATAGTTGCATACATATATACATACATACATGCAAACAACTATACATACATGCATGCATACATACATGAATAGATACATAATAATATACATACATACATACATTCATAAATAAATGTAAAATAATGCTTTGTTAAAATGTAGATAACAGGAGAAACACCAATGGTTAAGACCTTACAAACGTTGTTCATGAGGACCCTGGTCTTAGAAACGGCGCGTGGTCGTAGTGATAATGATGATAATAATGACGACGATTATAATAATGAATATTATTATTATTATGGTAATAATAATTAAGATAATTATGATCATGATTATGAAATACTGTCTCTTTGTCTCGTTGGGCTAATCTTCTGGTAAGTGACTGATGTTCGGCTTGATACTAGTGCGCCGTCGGTTGATGCCTTGCGTATTGGATATCTGCATCGAAAAAGTTGCTACAACAACTACTAATACTAATAATGATAATACCACCACTACTACGTCTGGATATTTACCTCGTTGCAATCTTGGCTTTGGTGTGACATCGGTTGATGTCTTATGCATTAAACACCGGCACCACAGAAGTTACAAATTATAAAATTACTAAATTCAATAGTTTAACCTGTAGAAACAACCAGTTCTATGCAGATTACCTTCCACAGCATGTAGGCCTAATTTAGAAAATCGAGGTTTCTATTCCACAGATGCAAGCCTTAATATTGAATATAGTGCGCGTTATAATTGCTTTAATAAAATATAAAACACAACACCTAAAATGCGCATAATAATTTATACAAAGTACTTTATACAACAACTATTGTTCAAAACAACTGTTGCGTTACTTGCCAAAAAGAAGAACTTCTCCGTAATGAGCGAGAGTGATAATGTGAAGGTCTTACGTAGCCGATGATGCTAATTTAACGCCTTACAACATCTTAATATACGAAACACTCTGCAAACTTAATTTTCAGAATAGCGTCTTTGTCTAAATGTGTTCTCAATCACGTTCAGATATGAACATGAGGCAAATTAGGAACTGAAGTTTTTGCGGTCGAGCATTAGTACAAAAGAATCGTTGTTAATTCGAGTGATATTACATTTCCCGCAGTACAGCTACACTGAAGAGTGCATTGTGTGTTGATTTACGAATTTTTGACATTCGCTTTTCTTTGCTTGCCGCTGTCTCGAATGAGATAGTAAACTCCGCAGAACGAGCGAGACTCCAACAGCAACGCTATATGTTGTCTTCTTATGAAGCCATATGACAATATTTCCGTCTGTCCTAACATACGACGATGCTTTTAGGGTAGTGAGACAGTCTAACAGCATCTGCTTGTTCGGCATTTAGAGGGCTGTTAATGACCATCATAGCCATGAAAAAGGCGGTCAAAAGGCCACTCGATCAATGTACAGTTGAGAAGCAGAAGAGTCATCGTCTGGCAGATGAAACACTTTAAAAGTAATATCATACAGCAATGTGACCAAATCGCTTGAATACATAACTTGACGATAAGACGCAAATAGCGTTCAACTGCATTATCACTCCTATGAAAAAACTCCATTAAGAGACGATAATAAAAATAACAAAAGACAAAAATATATTAAAACTGAAAACAGAGTAAAACAATGTAATATAAAGAAGACAATTTATATAGTACAGTTCAATAGCAAAGCAATTTTAAGGGACCTTTACAGTCATCAGAAGCGCACAGTTTATGTCAGCCACCATTTTATTTGCCAAAAAAGGCTGCTCTGTGTCACTGTTATCATACATTAAGCTTAAATATTACTACTTTCGCAAGATATTGACATGGATTTGAAGATTTAAGTAGTTGATGATTCATTTTGTTTTTCCGGATCATTGTAACTGTTCTTCAGAATTATGTCATTTAAAGTCAAAAGAGGAATAGCTTCTATAATTTTGAACTTCTCTGCTGAAGTGCAAATGCTAAACTATCATCGTGGCATGTCTTCCCTGTCGCTTACGACACGCAAACATACCACAAAAGATTCTGTTGAATCTTCTACTGACGAGGCAGTAAATCAGGAAATTAACTGACGAATTTAACACTAAGAGCGCAATGGATATCGTGTAAGCACAGAATAGAGCTGTTCTGTTTATATACGGTTCATATCTGACCCTATGTATGGGAACAAACTCGAGTGCCGCAAAAGGCAACTGGCAAAGAATGAACACGACAACTACAGTTACCAACATCAGTGCAACAGTTCTTTCATTTCTGATTTGTTGCATCATCTGCCGCCGTTTCTTCTTTAAAGTGTGAAGCGCTGATGCGATACGAAGATTAAGAATGACGAAAGTAATGACGGGGCCAATGAAAGAAAAAAATAAATAAAACGAGTTGTTAAAGATGAATAATACCAGGTAAACATCGGAATAACGTTTGGAACAACTGGTATAGTTTTCTGCCATCGAGCCATTAGTCTGGCCAGATTTGCATTTTCCCCACCACAAGGACACTATATTTGTGAACAAAACCGATGTACCAAATAGAACTGCCACAATGAACAGCACGAAAACAGCAAACTTCATCCGACGCAGGCTTCTCCAACTAGTTTGTATCGGTTTACAGATCGCTATATATCGATCGATGGTCACGAGGATCACCACCCAAATGGTAAGAAAATGGGTAGTAGATGCTATAGGCAGTTGAAGAATTTCCGTTAAATTTTCAACTCCCATGGTTTTTTCAATTATCCAATAGGGTTTATGCCCTATCGCTGTGACCGACACAAAAAGTAGAGAAAATACTAGAAAGCTACTATCGACAACAGCCAAGGTTTTCAGAAGCCAAATGGTGACGCTATTTTTGTCGGGGTCACGTTTCAGAACCAGAATTGTTAAGCAGTTTCCCAGAAACCCGAAAATGCAGAGAGCAAGAACAACATATCCTGTGAAAATTACTTCGCAGTATTTGTATATGTCGATATTTCGAGCAGACGTGCCATTCTCGGAGTTGACTTTCACTTCTGGCATCTGAGTTGTTGAGTACTCGGTCCATCCGTTGTGAACAGCTGTTGATCGGTTCTGAGAATATGAAAATTCCCAGTCAAAAGGATGAAGAGTCCAGTTTGAATGATTCAAGGGTGATAATAGATCCTGTTCAGAACTCATCACGAAATTACGATCGTCAGTGTTTCTGACAAAACCAAGAGATTAACAAATTTATACATCAAGTAATGCAATGTAATACAATATAATTATGACATTTAATACAAAATTGTAGGTAAACTGTGAACTGACGGCTGAAATGCTAAGTTTGTGCTAAAAATTAGATATGTTTAATCTGGGATGTTAGGGGTTTGAGTAAAGTTGTTCAATTCTGCAAAAATGTTGGAACAGAAGGATTTCTATTTATTTCTAGCAAGTCGTCTATCGACTGTAATTTCTAGATGAATTTAATGAAGAACGAATGTATAAACTCATGCTTCACGTCTGTCATTCATGACAGAGGAATTTGTCATTCAAATTGGAACTCGAGTTCGGAAATCAGTTACAAGCACTTGTGTGAGACGCCATAGAAAGCTCAGGTACAAGCATGCATTCATCAATACATACATGCATCCATAAGTAGGTACGTACAAATATACATTCATATACATGCATATATACATGCCTACAAAATATATAAAACCAATTCTTTGTTCATATGTCGATCATTTAGTTTCTTGTGTATAGTGTGAAGGCCTTTTCAACAAATCCTATCCTGGTTCTTTCTCTTCCCCTTCATTTCTTACCGATCCAATCCGAAAAACCATTCACCGTAGCCGTCTGACTGACTGTCTGCCTGACATGGATCCGAACCCTTTCTGGCTATGAATTTTAAGTTGACTGTGCACCTGTAAATAAGCCGCTTCCCGCAACTTAGCTTTCGCTGGGCGCTTTAGAAATCTCGAGCTTAGGATTAAGATTACGAATATTATCATCTCAGAAGTTGCTACTAGTACTAATACTATTAATACTAATACTAAGTACAATTACGACGGCATTCTCACCTATTCGTTGAATGCAGATTACCTTCCTCAGCATATATCTTAGAAACTCTCTATGTCTAATCCACGGATGCAAACCTTAACATTGTGCACAACACTTAAATGTACGCATAATAATTCATGTGTAGTATACTATACGACAGATATTGTTCAGAAAAACTGTTGCGTTACTCTCAGACTTGCCAAATAGAAAATCTCCTTCTTAATGAGCGAGAGTGACTATGAGAAGGTCTTAAGTAGCCTAGGATGCAAATTTTAAGCCCTACAACTTCTTAATCTACGAAACACTCCGCAAACTTATAATTTTTGAATAGTGTCATTGTCTAAATGTATTCTCTATGACTTTCATATATTAAATTGACGCAAATTAAGAACTGAAGTTTACCCGGTTGAGTGTTGGTACAAACGAATCGTTGTTATCTCGGGCGATGTCACATTTTCCGCAGTACAGCTACATTGAAAATTGCATTGTATGTTGATTTATGAATCCCCGCCATTATTTTTTTCTTCGCTCGAATGACGTATCAATCTTGGACAGGGTCTAACTCCGCAGGGAGACCGTTATACCAACATCTAGGTCATATGTAAGACATACGAAGCCCAGATGACAGTATTCCCATATAGGCTTCATGTGTTCTGCGTATGACGTTGCTGTTGCGGAAGTGAGACTGTTTAGCAGATTGGTCGCAGTCTAAACTTTGTATTACTATGCATCTGCTTGTTTGACATTTATAGAGGGAATAATAGCCATTATAGCCATAACAACGGCAGTCGAAAGGCCACTCGATCAATGTACAGTTGAGAAGGAGAAGAGTCATCGTCTGGCAGATGAAACACTTTAAAAGTAATATCATACAGCAATGTGACCAAATCGCTTGAATACATAACTTGACGATAAGACGCAAATAGCGTTCAACTGCATTATCACTCCTATGAAAAAACTCCATTAAGAGACGATAATGAAAATAACAAAAGACAAAAATATATTAAAACTGAAAACAGAGTAAAGCAATGTAATATAAAGAAGACAATTTATATAGTACAGTTCAATAGCAAAGCAATTTTAAGGGTCCTTTACAGTCATCAGAAGCGCACAGTTTATGTCAGCCACCATTTTATTTGCCAAAAAAGGCTGCTCTGTGTCACTGTTATCATACATTAAGCTTAAATATTACTACTTTTGCAGCATATTGACATGGATTTGAAGATTTAAGCAGTTGATGATTCGTTTTGTTTTTCCGGATCATTGTAACTGTTCTTCAGAATTATGTCATTTAAAGTCAAAAGAAGAATAGCTTCTATAATTTTGAACTTCTCTGCTGAAGTGCAAATGCTAAACTATCATCGTGGCATGTCTTCCCTGTCGCTTACGACACGCAAACATACCACAAAAGATTCTGTTGAATCTTCTACTGACGAGGCAGTAAATCAGGAAATTAACTGACGAATTTAACACTACGAGCGCAATGGATATCGTATAAGCATAGAATAGAGCTGTTCTGTTTATATCCATTTCATATCTGACCTCATGTAGAGAAACAAACTCTACTGCCGCAAAAGGCAACTGGCAAAGAATGAACACTACAACTACAGTTACCAACATCAGTGCAATGTTTCTTTCATTTCTGATTTGTTGCATCATCTGCCGACGTTTCTTCTTTAAAGTGTGAAGCGCTGATGCGATACGAAAGTTAAGAAAACTAAATATAATCAGCGGACCAATGACAGACATAATTGAATAAAACGAGATATTAAAGGTGACTATTCCCACGTAAACATTGGAATAACTTTAGAACAACTGGCATAGTTTTCTGCCATCGAGCGATTAGCCTTTTGGAATGCGCATCTCAACCACCACATTTCCACAATCTCTTGTAACAAAATTGATATGCTAAATAGAACGGCCACAATGAAAAGCACGAGAAAAGTCAACTTCATCCGACGCAGGCTTCTCCAATTGGATTGCATCGGTTTACAGATCGCTATATATCGATCTATGGTTATGAGCATCACAATCCAAGTGGTGAGAGAATGAGCAATAGATGCTATAGGCAGTTGAAGAATTTCCATGAAAAAATTAACTCCGGTAATTATTTCATTTATCCTAGACAGATGTTGCTGGACTGGATGATCACGGATGGATACAGCGGACTGAAAAGAGATGCTCAGCACCGTGAAGAATGGCGCCGTTGGACGTATGAACCTGCCTAAAGGGCAGAGAACCACAAGAAGAAAGAAGATCCTATAGGATTCAATCCATAACTCTCTGACCGACACAAAAAGCAGAGAAAATACTAGAAAGCTACAGTCGACAACAGCCAAGGTTTTCAGGAGCCATATAGTAACGATATTTTTGTCGGGGTCACGTTTCAGAACCAGAATTGTTAAGCAGTTTCCCAGAAACCCGAAAATGCAGAGAGCAAGAACAACGTATCCTTTGAAAACGACATCGCAGTATTTGTATATGTCGATATTTCGAGCATTTGCGCCATTCTCGGAGTTGACTTTTACTTCTGGCATCTGAGTTGTTGAGTACTCGGTCCATCCGTTGTGAACAGCTGTTGATTGGTTCTGAGAATATGAAAAGTCCCAGTCAAAAGGATGAAGATTCCAGTTTGACTGATTCAAGGGTGATAATAAATACTGTTCAGAGCTCATCACGAAATTATGATCGTCACTCTTTCTGACAACACCAAGAGATTAACAGATTTATAAATCAAATAATGTAATGTGATACAATAAAATTATGACATTTCACACAAAATTGTAGGTGGAGTGCTGCTTCTAGAGTGCTTTACAGTGTTAACTGACGGCGCAAATGCTAAGTTTGCGCTAAGAATTGAGATATATGTTATCTGGTATGTTAGGAATTTGAGTAAAGTTGTTCAATCCTACAAAAATGTTGCAACTGAAGGATTTCTATTTAATTCTAACAAATTGACTATCGACTGTAATTTCTAGACAAATTTAATGAAGAATGAATATATATATAAACTCATGCTACACGAATATCATTTAGGACACCGGAATTGATCGTTCAACTGGAACTCGAATTCGAAAATCAATTATGTCGGCGACAAGCGCTTGTGTGAAGCTCACGTCCAAACATGCATACATCAATGCATACATGCATACATATATACGTACGTACAAACATACATACATATACATGCATATATACATACCTGCATAAACATATAAAACAAATTCTAAGTTTATATGTTGGTCATATCATTTAGTTTCTTATGTATAGTGTGAAGGCCTCTTCAACAAATCCTATCATAATTCTTTCTCTTCCCTTTATTTTTCTTACCGCTCAAATTCCAAAAAACCATCTTCCGTAGCCATCTGACTGTCTGTCTACCTGAAACTTGGATCTTGACCTGGAACCGAGCTATTCCTGCCTATCGCTTTGCTTTTGACTGATGATTAAGCTCGTTCTCGCAACTTAGCTTTCGCTGGGTGGTGTAGAAATCTGGAGTTTAGGATTACGATTATTAGACACCAGCACCTCAGAAGTTGCTAGTACTACTTCTACTAGTAGTAGTAGCAGTACTACTACTGATATTACTACTATTAATACCACTACTGCTACCACCACTACTACTACTAGCAGTAGTACTACCAATATTATTACTAAATACGATTATGATGATATTCTCACCTTTTGACTCTGGATTACCTTCCACAGCATGTGTCTTAGAAACCCGAGGTGTCTAATTCACATATGCAAGCCTTAACATAATGCACCGCACTGAAATGTACGCTAAATAATTAATTTATAATTCTTTATAGGACAAAAATTGTTCAAAACAACTGCTACCTTACATTTAGGCTTGTCAAAAAGAAGAACACTTCTGTAATGAGCGAGAATGACCATGCAAAGGTCTTAAGTAGCCTCGGATGGAAATTTAACGCCTTATTAACACCTACGAACCACAATGCAAACTTATAATTTAGATAATATTGTCATTGTCTAAACGTGATCTCGATGACTTACAGAGATTAACTCGATGCAAATTAAAAACCGAAATTTAAACGGGGTAAAGTGACGATACAAAAGAATCGTTGTTAACTCGGGTAATATTACATTTTCCGCGGTACAGCTACTTTGTGTGTTGATGTATGTTGATATGCACCATTTGTTTTTCTTCGATTGTGACTTTCTCGGATGAAATTTTAAACTTGTGCAAGGTATATCTCCGCAGAGTGACCGTTACTGCAATAGTAGCGTCATATGGAGGACATA
The DNA here is from genome assembly GCA_964023275.1 of Norana najaformis. Classification (NCBI taxonomy): domain Eukaryota; kingdom Metazoa; phylum Annelida; class Clitellata; order Crassiclitellata; family Hormogastridae; genus Norana; species Norana najaformis. Next base: position 15,531,452 of record OZ029914.1, read on the forward strand.
TGAAGCCCATATGGCAATGTTGCCATATGGTCTCCATATGCTCTACAAATGACGATGCTGTTAGACAGTCTAACAGATGGGTCTTAGTCTAAACTTTGTATTAGTATGCATCCCCTTGTTCGACATTTAGAGGGGTCTTAAGAACCATCACAGCATGACAAAGGCGGTCGAAAGGCCATCAGATCAATGTACAGTTGAGAAGCAGCTAAGAATGAACAGTCATCGTCAAGCAAATGAGGGCCAGACTTCTGTGAAATGAAACACTGCTATAAGTAATATCGTACAGCAATGTGACCAAAACGCTTAAAGCATTACTTGATAATAAGGCACAGCCTGTGAGTCCTACAACAGTTAAGACACACACGTACAGCGTGACATCTTTTACTGAAAGAAATGTGTTCGACTGTAATAAAATATTATTGGTGGGGTTTCACTTTATAAACCCAGGAGAAACTAGTATTAATAACTCGGCTCATTAAAACCAAATGCCGATTAAATATGATGAGCATGCTGGTAGTGATATATCGATCACTGAAGGGACCGCAGTTCTCCATTGGTGACCTCTTTTTATAATATGTCATACATGTTTTAACATTTCTAGACAGGTAAATATATAGCAGCTTTATTAGGCAGTGTAATATATTCCAAAATATTTTGCATTATGCTCTTTAGAATATGGATTGAATTAAAATATGTGTCTTATATATATGAAAGAAGCTGCAAGGATATTCTTATAAACAGAAACAGCTTTTGTTTCATGTTCCAAGGCGAATTGAGACTTTGTCAAAATGTGTCCAAATATATATTGTATTTCTAATTGAAGTCATATGACAGCAACAGAGCAACATTGTTTTAAAATTTTCATCAAAGAACCATTGTGTTCATCAAAAACGACTACTTCCTGTTTAATTCGTTATTTCGTTAGTAAATTTCGACAGAGATTAAAAAGTTGATTATATCGACAAATCAAACATAACAGTTCTTGCTTGCCATGGACAATTGAAAAATTAGTCTAATGAAAAAGTTAAATATCTGTTTGTCTGTCTTTTATGTATGCATGCATGTCTGCATTTATGTATGTATCATTAATGGGCATGTACGTATTCTGCAACTTAATATTCTATTTATTTATTGACGGCCCATATTTCGTAGGCGTATAGGAAGATGTTTCTGTGTTCATAGTTGTGGAAATAATAGCAAATCATTGCAATTTTAATTATTATTATTTATTATCATCATCATTATCATCATCATCATCATCATCAACAACAACAACATCATCATCATCATCATTATCAGTTACCCGAAGCACACGTGATCCCAACTGGCATGAAAAAGGAAAGAAAATCCTGCTGAACTAGTATTACCAAAGTCAGTCTATTAATTACACAAGTGCTTACAAATGCGTAAACAGACACTAGGACGAGCAACTATACAGCAACAGCTTATTTTAAAGCGTTTTCAACTCGTGCATGAACACGCTTTAAGCGATGTTGTGAACGTAAAGCATACAATTTCCTCTAAGAATGGTTGTCTTGTGATCTCATGAAGATTGAAAATGTATGAAAGTAAAAAGTTGATGGCTTAAGTACTAAACAAGATTAAAGTAGTCTTATAGCCTACACAGTTAGTAATATCACATTATAATGTGCTATCAAAATGCACATTTTATATAGCTCAGTTCAATAGCAAAGCACTTTTAAGGGCGCTTTACAGTCATAAGAAGCGCAAAGTTTGTCAGCCACCAGTGTGTGTGCCAAAAGTCTGCTGTATGTCATTAAGATCATACATTATGCTTAAATGTGACTAATACCGCTCCTTACAGGTCTGGACTTTAAGGATTATATAATTTGAAGTCAATAAATTATTTCTTTGATTTCAAATCTCTCCGATAAAGTTCAGATAAGTGACAAATACCATTCGGAAGCTCGATCTAAACTGTCACTAAGTCATGTCCTCTCTGGCGTTTACGACATGCAAACATGCGACATAAGATGCGGTTGAATTTCCTACTGACAAGGCAGTAGATGATAAAATTTACGGACGAATTTAACACTAGGAGAGCAATAGATATCCTTCCAGCACAGTACAAAGCTTTGTCGTCTCCATCCATTTTAAGTCTCACTAAATGCAGTCTTACGATATTGACTATCGCTAAAGGCAGTTGGCAAAGAATGTACACGACAACTACGGCAAGCAACATCATTGCAATATTTCTGTCATTTTTGATTTGTTGGATCATCTGCCGCCGTTTCTTCTTTATCGAGTGAAGAGCCGATGCATTGCGAAAGTTAAGAATGATGAAAATAATGAGCGGGCCAATAAAACAAAAGCCTAAATAAAACGAGAAATTATAGACGATTAATCCCATGTACACACGGGAATAACATTCGAAGCAACTGGCATTATTTTGTCCCAACGAGCAGTTAGCCTCGCGAGATTTGCATCTCGTCCGCCATAACTTCACTATTTGTTGGAACAACGAAGATGTGCTGAATAAAACGGCCACAACGAACAGCAAGAGAACAGTCACCTTCATCCGACGCAGACTTCTCCAATTAACTTGCATTGGTTTACAGATCGCTAGGTAGCGATCGATGTTTAAGAAGATCACAATCCAAATGGCAACAGAATGGATGATAAATGATATAGGTAGGTGAAGAATTCTCATGAAAGAATTAACTCCCATGGTTACTTTCGTTGTCCTATAGGGTTTCAGCCATATTGCTCGGACCGACACAAAAAGCAGAGAAAATACAAGAACGCTATTGTCGACAACAACCAAGGTTTTCAGGAGCCAAATGGTGGTGCTCTCTTTGTCAGGGTCTCGACTCAGAACCAGAATCGTTAGGCAGTTGCCCAGAAACCCGAAGACGCCGAGGATAAAAACTATGTAGCCACTAAAAATGACATCGCACTATTTGTATGTGTCAAAATTTAGAACAGATGTGCCATTCTCGGAGTCGACGTTTACTTCTGACATCTGAATTGTCGAGTACTGTGTCCATCCGGAATTCTCAACTGTTGACTGGTTTTGCGAAAACGAGGATTCCCAGTCAAATGGGCAAAAAGTCCAGTATGATTGGTTAATGAGTGGTAAGAGTTCATAGCTCATCGCGTAATTACGATCATCAGTGTCTCTGACAAAACTAAGAGATTAACACATTTATATGTCAAATAACGCAATGTAATGCAATATATTTATGGCAATTTATATAGAATCGTAGAGAACTAGGATGCTTTGAAATGTCAACCGTCAGAGCAGATGATAAGAGTTAGATGCATGTAATACGGAATGCTAAGAGTTATCGTAATGCTGTACAGCTTGTCTATCGACTGTAATATCAAGATGAAGTAATTGAAGAATCAATGTAGAAACTTCTACTACACGAGTGTCATTCGTAACAGAAGAAGTTGTCATTCAAATAGAACTCGAGATTGGAAATCAGTAAGGCAAGCGAGAACGTTCTATAGAAATGCCCATAAACATACATACATACATACTTGCATATATGCATAGATACATAATATACATATATACAAACATACATACATATATACATACATATATCCATGCATATATGTGCTGGTAAATACATACATACATACATGCAGATATACATACGTGCATAAATATACAGCACGAATGGTTAGTTTACATGTCAGAAAGTTATGAAAATGTTAATAGTTTTACCTGTTGTGAATTTTAGTCCCTACCTCAGTTAAACACAGGGCTTTTGCGGCACAAGTTTAAAATAACCGTACTGCTGTTGCTGCTGCTAATACTACGACAAAGGCTGCGTTTCCTCTATTACTGCTACTACTTCTACTGCTATTAAACTATGATCAACAACAACTACATTAAAACTTTTTGAACACAACTGTTGATACTTTCAATGGAAACTACAAGTAAAGGGCTTACTAGTTTTAATAACAGAAGAAGTAGGAAGGGTTGAAAACTAACAAACGTTGTTCTTGAGGACGCTGGTTTCAGAAACTGTTGCGGCAAGTGGTCGAGGTGATGATGATGATGATAATGATGACGACGATTACAATTATGATTATGATTACAATACAGATTATTGTTATTATGATGATAATAATTAATATAATTATGGATATGTATATGAATGTGTGTCTTTTTGTCTCAATGAAGGGAACTTATTGGTCAAAACAACTGTTTCTTGACTCCGAGACTTGTCAAAAAAAGAACTTTCCAGAAATGAGCGAGAGTGACTCTGCAAAGGTATTAAGTGGCCTAGGCTGCAAATAAATTTTACGCCCTACGATTTCTTGAACTGCGAAACACTGCGCAAACTTATAATATTCAGAATAGTGGCATTGTTTAAATATGTTCTCGAGGACATTAGATACTAAGTTTACACTAGTTAAAACTGAAAGTAATGGTACAAAAGGATCGTTGTTAACTAGAGTTATATCACATTTCCCGCAGTATAGCTACATTGAATGGTAAATTGTTTATTGATTTATGATTAACGCCATTCCATTTTCTTTCCTTGTGGTTTTCTCAAAGGGTCTAATTCATAGAGCGACCATTAACTCAATCACCAACGTCATATATAGGATCTAAGAATCACATATGACAATATGCCCATATGGGCTTCATACGGGGAAGTGAGACAGTGTAACAGGTGGGTCGCAGTCTAAACTCTGAATGCCTGTTCGACATTTAGAGAGGCGTTAATAACCATTATAGTCATGACAATGGCGGCCTCAATCAATGTACAGTTGAAAAGCAGTTGAAAATGAACGGTCGTTATCTAGTAAGAGAAGCCAGGCGTCTGTGGTATAAAATGCTCTTAAAGTAAAATTGAAAACGCTTAATGTAATATCAAAACGATTAATTACATAACTTGATAGCAAGAAACAGTCTATGAGTCCTACCACAGTTAGGACAGAGACGTACAGCGTGACATCTTATACTGAGACAAATTTGTCCGACTGTAATCAAGTGTTATTGGTGGGATTTACTGATTAAGCGCAATAAAAGAGAGGAATAAAAATTTCTTGAATAAACCAATTACCGATCAAATATGACGAGCATGTCGGAAGTGAAAATCGTTCACTGGAGTTCAGTTCTCCATTGGCGACCTCTTTTTATAATATGTAACACGTAAATCTAACACTTATAGACATGCAAATATATAGCAGCATTATTAGCCTTAGCCATTGTACTGTATTATATTATATAGCGCAGCTGATTACATATTCATAAAAATGAGCGATAAGACACACGACCACAAACAATTATATAGCAACAGCTTATTTTAAAGTGCTTGAAACTCGCTCATGAACTCGTTTCACATAATGTTGTGAATATAAAACGTACAATTTCTTCTAATCACGGTTGACTGTGATGTTATCAAAATTAAAAATTCTTGAAAGTGAAATCTTTAGATTTACAAAAACGAACCTAACTAGTAGGGCATTAATTGGCATGGCTAAAATTTAAAAATGATTAACCACGTTAATTTCTAATAGCCTACAAATTTAGTAAACTTTATATATATACATGTAACCGTTATAATTATAACATTATAATCATATAGGTTCTTCATGAATTTCGCATTAATGTTTTGATAGGCCTCTTCATCCACTTTCTTAGATATACAGTTCACTCCTGTTCAATCAAGAATGTCAAGCTTATCAAATACCTTCGAAATTATCTTCTCAAACTCACATGTAGAAGGCATTTAACTTGTCAAGTCTAGCTGTAAATTGCATATACACCTTAAAATGCCCAGAAGACGCAATTAATACATCATTTTCAGTCAAGCATTGGATTTTGGTTTCAGAACCAACAGTCAAACCTGTACATTTCGGTTAAGTGGTGGTTGTGTTGAACATCTGGTGTCCAAGAGAACTACCACTATCAAAAAAATTTCAATAAGGGCTTAAAGATATTGAAAAACAAGAGATAAAAATATATTAAAACTGAGTAATGTAATGTAATGTAATCAAAAATTTATAAAGCGCCACTTCGAGGTAAACTCCTCAGAGGCGCTCCCGGCCCTACAACCCAGAAGCGCTGGGAAATAAGAGAGAACTTCAAGCGCTTGCGGAAAAGAAGGGGAGATAGACTAAGAGTAATACAATGTAATTTAAATAAGACAATTTATATAGCGCAATTCAATAGCAAAGCAGTTTTAAGGGGCTTCACAGTCATGAGAAGCACAAGCGTATGTCAGCCACCATTTCATTTCCACAAAACCTACTGTATGTCATTGCATTCATACATTAAGCTTAAATTCCACAAATATTGCACCTTACAGATATTGATTTGAACATTTACAAGATTCTCTGTTTCGTTTTAGTATCCTGGTCATTTGTCAGTGTTCCTGGGAATTATGTAATTTAAAATAAAAAAATTACATCTTTCAATTTCAAACCATTCCGCTAAAGTTACCATACGTCACAAAACGATATAAGCCGCGATCTAAATTGTCATTACATCATGTCTCCTCTGCCGTTTACTACATGCAAACATGCGACATAAGATTCGGTTGAATCTTCTACTGACAAGGCAGTAGATGAGAAAATTTACCGAAGAATTTAACACTAGGAGGGCCATAGATATCTTTCCAACACAATAGAAGACCGTATCGTCTTCTAAATTCATTTTATGTATGAGTAGATGCATTCCTATGATATTGTATATTCCTAACGGCAGTTGGCAAAGAATGAACACGACAACTACTGTACATAACATCAGTGCAATATTTCTTTCATTTCTTATTTGTTGCATCATCTGCCGCCGTTTCTCTTTTAAAGTGTGAAGCATCCATGCGATACGAAAGTTGAGAATGACAAAAATAATGAGCGGACCAATGGCATGTAAGATTAAAAAGAAGGCTACACTACATACGACTGATATATCGAACATACCGGAATAACGCTCGGCGCAACTATCATACTGCTCTTCCCACGTGCTATTTGCCCCGATAGATACTTCGCATCTCCTCCACCACAAGTCCACTATCTCCCTGAACAAAGAGGGTGTGCTGGATAGAACGGCCACAATCAACGGCACGAGAACTGACAACTTCATCCGACGCAGGCTCCTCCAATTGGATTGCATCGGTTTACAGATCGCTAGATATCGATCGATGGTCACGAGGATCACAATCCAAATGGTAAGAAATTGTGTGATTGATGCCATAGGTTGGTAAAGAGTTTTCATCAAAAAATTAACTCCCATAGTTATTTCATAATGCCTATAGGGTTCAAGCCATAACACTCTGACCGACTTAAAAATCAGAGCAAATACAAGAAAGCTATTATCGACAACAGCCAAGGTTTTCAGAAGCCAAATGGTGGCGCACTTTTTGTCGGGGTGACGTTTCAGAACCAGAATTGTTAGGCAGTTACCCAGAAACCCGAAGATGCAGAGGACAAAAATAACGTAGCCACTAAAAATAACATCGCAGTATTTGCGTGAATCCATATCTAGAGCAGATATCGGAGTTGACTTTCACTTCTGGGATTTGCTGTGTCAAGTACTGTATCCAGTCGGAATTCTCAACTGTTGCATGAGTTTGCGATTACGATTATTCCCAGTCAAATGGATGAAGAGTCCAGTCTGAATGGTTCGAAGTTGGTAATAGCTGTTCAGAGCTTTTCGCGACTGTCAGTCGAAACCAGAGTGGTCTACAACCGCAGAAATTACGATCATCAGTGTTTCTAACAAAAAAGAGATTTGCACATTTATATGCTATAAAGTAAAATATAATACAACGTAATCACGATATTTAATAGACCATCGTAGATAGCGAACTAATTCTAGAGGACTGTACATTGTTAACTGGCGGCGCAAATGCTAAGAGAAGGATGCATGTAATGTGCAACGCTAAGAGTTTGCATAAGGTTGTCCAATTATACAAAAAGGTTTCAACAGAAGCATTTCTCTTTATGTCTAACAGCTTGTCTATCGGCCGTAATATCAAGATGAACAGTTGAAATATTAATGCATAAACTCCTGCTACACGAATGTCGTTCGTAATAGAAGTTTTGATTCAAATAGCACTTCAGGTCCGAAATCAGCTAGGAGTTCTATGCTCATATTTTTGAAGTATTTATTGGCTCTGGCAAAGGAGTTCTGAACTGTTTTGAGTTTCTGCATGTTTAAATTTTTGATACAAGCAAGAAGCGAGTTGCAGTAATCAAGGCGACTGGAGACCAAGGGGTTTGCTAAAGATATTCTAGAAGACATGAGACATGGTGCTTTGTATATATTGTGTGTAATGTGAAGTTTATAAAAATATTAATAGTTTCGCCTGTTTTGAATGCTCGTTCGTATCCCAATTAGACCTTGGGCATCTGCTGCACACGTTACAAATAACAATACTGCTACTACATCTTCTACCACTACTGTTGCTGCTGTTACTGCTGCTACTGGTGCTACTAAGTAATAATCACTAAGAACTACGTTAAAAACTATTTTTGGATGACAGCTGCTGATGCTTTTATTCATTACTGTAATCATCAAGTCAAGGGCTTACTAATTTTAATAGCAGGAGAAGCATCAATGGCTGATACCTTACTTTTGTCTTTCGTAAGGACGTTGGTTACTAAACAGTCGGTGGCAATGTTCGCCAAGCTGATGATAATGTTGATGATGATGACGACGACGTTTGCAATTATGATTATGCTTACAATTCAGATGATAAATTTTATGATAAAAATGATTAAGATAATTATGATTATGATTATTGAAGACTGTCCCTTTGACTCAGTGGATTGACCTTGTGGTAAAAGACATATTCAGGTTGATATAAGCGCACCATCGGTCAGCACCTTGCCTATTAGATACCCGCGTTGCAGAAGTAGCTACTATTACCACTACTACTAGATAATTTATTTTATTCTCACCTGTAGAGCTGCTAGTTGGCTGCAGATTATCTTCCTCCTTATGTATCTTAGAAACTCGAGGTGTCTAATTCGCCGAGGCAGCCTTAGTATAATGCACAGCACTTAATTTAAACGTACGTATAATAATTAATGTGCAATATATTATACGAAAGATATTGTTCGAAACAACTGTTGAGTTATATTGAGACTTGCCAGAAAGAAGAACTTTTTCGTAATGAGCGAGAGCGACTATGCAAAGATCCTAAGTAGCCTAGGAAGGAAATTTTACGCCCTGCAACATCTTGATCTATGAAACGACGTGCAAACCCATAATATTCAGAATAGTTGCATTGTCTAAAAGTGTCATCAGATTAATAACTGAAATTAATGCGGTAGAGTATTGGTACAAAAGAATCGTTGTTCACTAGGGTGATTTTACATTTTCCGCAGTACAGCTATATTGATTTATGATTACCGTCATTGTTTTTTTGCTTGAGACTTTCTCGAATGACATACTAAACTTGTGCAGGGTCTATCTCCGCAATGCGACCGTTATCACAAAAGCAGCGTCATATGTCTGATATGTTATATGAGCGCTACAAACATACATACATACATACGCATATACTTGAGTAGATACATGCATATATACATGTCAGGTATATGAAGCCCATATCCCGATATCCAATTGCTTCTGCTATTCTCTATGAAAAGGATGAGGGCGTGATCTGTGTTGAAACTTTTAAGTTTAATTTTTAAGTTTAAAGTTTTGAAATTGAAGTACTCTGACGAATGCCAGAAGTTCGAATAGATAGTTTTTATGGACTCTGCAGAGATACTAGATGCCTTCTTCAAAATGCCGAAAATTTATGCTGGTGATATGGAGCTCATAACAAAATTGCATGACAGTATGGCTAAGAGGGAGTGCGGTCAAGGCAGCTTTGTGCATCTTAAAAATAAATTTGGGTCCTCATGAATGAATAGTCTTGAAAAGTCTTTAAAATTCTTGGGAGAACTGCCCAAGACAAACTTTCCTTCCTTCAATTACTCAAAGCATTTATATAGCCCCTATGAGATAAATACACATTGGACACAGTTGGACCTCACTCTGATCATGTAGACCGATGATTTTCAGACTGACGTAATCCTGGGCAAAATATAATTTTCAATCTGGATGAATCCTGGTAAGATGTCAAGTAAACCGATTAATTAATGGATTATTTAATTCCTTACAACTCCATCGACGACTGAAACTGAATTTCATCGAATCGTAAACTTCAACTTCCGAACTGCAGTAATTCTTTGTCTGAGATAGTGAATCCATGAATCGCCTTCTTTTCTTCTTCTACGGTTTATGTTCTAAACATCATAACCAAGACTGGGTCGATTTGCATCGAAATTCACTTTTACATACGTTAAACCTTACAGAATTTTCAATTGAACAACTAACTACACATTAGAGGGTCTTATGTATTGTGAAGAAGTGATGCAGAGATATAAAGAGACGAAGGAAACGAAATCGACTCTTAAACACATCCACAAACATAATTGGACAAAGGCACGCAAAGTGTGGGAGACAAAGAAAGGAGCCCAGGTGTACTTCAGGTGCATTGTTAAGGCTGTCTACTCATAAAGTCTAGAAGGGCGTTATATTCGCAAATGATGCGTCCTCCGTTAAATATATTCTTTGAATAAAAGAGTAGTTAACTAATTTTTAAAGTCATTATACCGCTCAGTATTCGTCACTGACACCCAAGTCATTGCGTTTAGTTTAACCTTGTTTAGTTTAACGCCTGATAGTCGCAGTTGCAGCTGTTGACGTCTTCGTCAGTTTTGACATTCCATAAATAAACATCGATGCCGTAATAATCTATTTTTAATGTAATGTCGGTTTAATGTTATGTTATGTTATGTTATGCATGCTATTGTAACTTGATCTATCCGATTGGTCTTTCGTGTCCTAAAGTGGGGTAGACAACAAGTTTGAGTTGAAAGTAGTTCAGTAGGCGTCTAGCATAATATCAGCGTATCGTTCTTGTAGGTATTGAACGTTGGCTCGAACTTTGACTACGGGCTTCATCTTCTGCGTTCGGCTTTCCCATTTGCGTTCAGCTCAACTTACATCTGCTGCTATTTATATAATTTATACGGATCTAGGAATTGTGAGGATATTAATGGATTGGCCAATACCTGATAAACCTATCCAGTGCTTCATTTCCACAGTGCTGACTGAGAAACCTTATTCAATTTCTAAGACACACGCTTCATCAAACCCTGCTCTCTGTCTCTGTCTGCTTGTTTCACTACAGTATTTCATTCCTGCTCCTACATGTTGAAGCGAAGACAACTGAAACATTGCATCTGTTTGATATATAGAGTCTGCCACTATGTTTTCGAATTGCTATGAATTTAAAAAAGATCCAACACGATCGATGACGTATAAAGAAGAAAAACCCGAAAGAAGCATTAGGCCTAGACTAGGTCCTATATCTGCAGTCGTTTGATTACAAATATGCATGCAAATGCCTGAGCAGACACTAATACGAGCAATTACATAGCGCCAGCTCATTTTAAAGTGCTTTAAATTTATGCATAAACACACTGCGCGATGTTCTAAACATAAAGCATGCAATTTCTTCTCAGCTTGGCTGCTCTATGATCTTACCAAGATTAAAAAGCATGAAAGAAAATATTAATAAATGACGTTGGATTTTATAGCCTATATAATTTAGTAACATTTCTGCGCCTGTGAATAAAAGATTCCAACAAGAGACGATAATGAGAATAACAACAATCAGAAATATATTAAACCTGAAAACAGCGTTGTATAATGTAAAATAATGAAGACAATTTATGTAGTGCAGTTCAACAACAAAAGTAATTTTAAGGGCGCTTTACAGTGAAGCGTATATCAGCCGTAATTTTATATGCCAAAAGGTCTGCTGTATGTCAGTGCTATCAGACACTAAGCTTAAATATTACAACTTTCGCACAGTATTGACATAAATTTGAAGATTCAAATACTTGATGCATTGCTGTGTTATCCCGGATAAGTGTCGGTTTTCATCAGGAGTATTTCATTTAAAGTCAAAAGAAGTATGGCTTGTTTAATTTCGAACCTCTCTGCTAAAGTTCAGATATTTCGCAAATGCTATACTATCAGTACCACAGGTCTTCTCTGTCGCTTACGACACGCAAACATGCGACATAAGATTCGGTTGAACCTTCTACTGACAAGGCAGTAGATGAGAAAATTTACAGACGAATTTAACACTAGGAGCGCATTAGATATCCTTCCAGCACAGAACAAAGCCGCGAAGTTCATATGCACTCTATTTCCGTGCCAATGTAGGTTAATGGCACTGAGTATTGCAAACGGCAGTTGGCAAAGAATGAAAACGACAACTACTGTAGCCAACATCAGTGCAATATTTCTTTCGTGTTTTATTTGTTGCGTCATCTGCCGCCGTTTCTTCTTCAGAGTGTGAAGCGTTCTCGCGATACGAAAGTTAAGAATGATAAAAATAATAAGAGGTCCAATGGTACGAAAGATTAAAAAGGAGACTCTGTTATAGATCAGTAATCCCTTGTGCACATTGTAATAACGTTCGAAGCATAATTTTCTTAAGATTTCATAATTTTCTGTCCTCGAGCGATTAGTATCGCCAAAAATGCACCTCGTCCAACAAATGTCAACAATCACTTGGAAGAAAAAAGATGTGCTGAACAGAACGGCCACAATGAACAACACGAGAACAGTCATCTTCATCCGACGCAGACTTCTCCAGCTGGATTGCAACGGTTTACAGATCGCTATATATCGATCGATGGTCACGAGGACTACAATCCAAATGGCAAGATAATGGGTCACAGATGCTACAGGTTGGGGTAGAAGTTTTATACAGGAATAAACTATTTCAGTTATTTCAGGCATCCAGTGTGCGTTTTCCAATATCGTTGTGACCGACTCAAAAATCAATGAAAAGAGAAGAAAACTATTGTCGACAACAACCAGGGTTTTAAAGAGCCAAATGGTTGTGCTTTCTTTATCGGGGTCACGTTTCAGAACTTGAATTGTTATGCAGTTTCCCAGTAACCCAAAGAGGCAAAGGCCAAGAACTATGTAGCCTCTAAAAATGATATCGCAGTATTTATATATAATGTTATTCAAAGCAGACGTGCCATTCTCGGAGTCGATTTTAACTTCTGGTATCTGCGGTGTCGAGGACTGTGTCCATCCGTTATTTTCAGCTGTTGACTGGTTCTGCGAATACGATAATTCCCATTCAAATGGGTACAAAGTCCAGTTTGATTTGTTATAAGGTGGTAACAGATGCTGTTCTGAACTCATCGCTACCTATCATTGAGAGCCGGAGTAATTAAGAATCGCAGAAAATACGATCTTTAGTGTTTCTAATAAAAGAGAATTACAAAAAATCATGTAATGTGATGCAATATATTAACGACTCTTAATACAGCAAGTTAGTTAGCGAACTAATTCTAGGCTGCGGGACGATGTCAACTGGCGCCGCAAGTGCTAAGAGTATGCTCAGAGTATGTAATATAGAACGCTTAGAGTTCGCGTTATGTTGTCCAAACCTAAATGTTGCAACAGAAGCATTTCCATTTATTTCTAACACCTTGTCTATCGGCTTTAATTTCAAGGTGAATTAACTGAAGAATCAATGTTTAAACTTCTGAAAGACGAATGTCGGTGGTGACCGAGGAATTTGTCGTTCAATTGGAACTCGAGCAGTTAGAGCAGCGAGAAGCGTTTTCGTGAGGCGCTATAGAAATGCCCAGGTACATACATACATACAAAATATATATGCATACATAAATACAATGTATATATGGATGCATGTATGTATATACGTATGTATATATTTGTATGTATATATACATATATACACATACATACAAATATACATGCAAACATGGATGCATACATATATACGTAAATATATACATACATACATATATATGTGCGTACTTACGTACGTTCATGGATGAATACATATATACATACATATATTAATGCATACCTATATGCATACATATATACATACATATATACATACATATTTTCATACATACATATACAGATACATTCATACATGATATATACATGCATACATTCATACATGATGCATACATACATACATACTTGCATACATACATAATACTATGCATACATACATACCTGCATAAATATAAGTAAAACGAATGCTTTGTTAACATGTACATAAAATGTTTATATTTCTTTTGTATAGTGTTAAGGCTATAAAATTTTAACAGTTTTGCCTGTACTGAATGTTCACGTCTATCTCAATTAGACTTAGGGCATCTGCCTTACGAGTTTCAAATAACCGTACTCTTGCTACTACTACTACTACTGTTAAACTATGATCACCATCAACTACATTAAATACATCTATTTGAACACAGCTGCTGATACGTTTAATGAAAACTACAAGTAAGGAGCTTGTTAATTTAATAACAGGAGCAGCATCAATAATTAAGACCTTACAAACGTTGTTCATGAGGACCCTGGTTTTAGAAACGGCGCCGGCAAGTGGTCGTAGTGATGATGATGATGATAATGAAGACTACGATTATATTAATGAATATTATTATTATGGTAATAATAATTAAGGTAAATATGGTTATGGTTATGAAATACTGTCTCTTTGTCTCAGTGGGTTGACCTTCTGGTAAATGACTGATTTTCGACTTGATACAACTGCGTCATCGGTTGATGCCTTGCGTATTGGACAACTGCATTGAAAAGGTTGCTACAACAACTACTTATTCTAATAATAATAATACCACCAACACTACGTCTGGATATTTACGTCGTTAAGGTTTTGGCTTTGGTGCGACATTGGTTTGTGCCTTGTGCATTAAAAACCGGCACCATAGAAGTTACAAATTAAAATTTTACAAAATTCAGTAGTTTAACCTGTAGAAACAACCAATTCTATGCAGATAATCTTCCACAGCATGTAGGCCTACTTTAGAAAATCGAGGTTTCTATTCCACAGATGCAAGCCTTAATATTGAACATTGTGCGCGTTATAATTGCTTTAATAAAATATAAAACACAACACCTAAAATGCGCATAATAATTTATACAAAGTACTTGCCAAAAAGAAGAACTTCTCCGTTATGAGCGAGAGTGACTATTGAAAGGTCTTTAGTACCCAATGATGCTAATTTAACGCCGTAAAGCATCTTAATATACGAAACACTGCGCAAACTTATAATTATCAGAATAGTGTCTGTCACTGTTTAAATGTGTTCTCAATCACGCTCAGATATTAATCTGAGGCAAGTAAAGTACTGAAGTTTTGCGATCGATCATCAGTACAAAAGAATTATTGTTAATTCGGGTGATATCACATTTCCTGCAGAATTGCTACATTGAAAAGTGCACTGTGTGTTGATTTATGAATTCTCGCCATTCACTTTTCTTTGCTTGCGCCTTTCTCGAATGATATACAAAACCTGTTCATGGTCTATCTCCGCAGAACGACTGTTTCTCCAACAGCAACGCTATATTGGCTTCTTATTTAGCCATATGACAATATTTCCGACTATTCTAATACGACGTTGCTGTTAGGGTAGTGAGACAGTCTAACAGCCTCTGCTTGTTCGGCATTTAGAGGGGTGTTAATAACCATCATAGCCATGACAAAGGCGGTCGAAGGACTACTCGATCAATGCACAGTTAAATTAACAGTCCGAGTCGTCTAGCAAATGAGGGTCAGAATTCTGTGAGATGAAACACACTCTGCAAGTAATACCATGCAGCAATATGATCAAATGCTTAAATGCATTACTTGATATTAAGGCAGTCTGAGTCTCACAGCAGTCAGGACATAGACTTACAGCGTGACGTCTCACACTAAGACAAATGTGTCCCATTGTAATTAAGTATCATTGTTCTCGACATAAGTAAGCATATAGTAGAATTATGTGTAATGTAATACAAAACATCGTACTTTATGCTCTTTAGATTATAGTTTAAAAGCAAAAATTAGTCGTGAGTACACAGTATGTACGGGCAAGGGTAAAGCTTTTATAAACAGCCTTTGTTTTATGGGCAACGGCGAATTGGGACATTTCCAAACTTTCTTCAACAGTATGTTTTATTATTAACTGAATCACATGACAGCGACAAAGGGATATTGTTTATTCAAAAATGTTAACCAAAGAACCATCTGTCTTCAGAAAAAGTAAGTAAGTAAGTAAGTATATTCTTTATTAACCAATAGCTAATCGCACATAGGTTTACAAGTAATTAAGAACACAAGAAAACTTAATATTCATACAACATCCTAACAATAAAACATTTACGCGTTAGATTGTCAGCAGGAGGAATAATACGATCATGGGTGTGGGGCCGAAGGGAATAACTGAGGGTTTTAATTGGTGGGAGTAGCTGATGTAAGACATGATTTGGGTTGTTCAGGATTGCTTTAAAGAGACGAGCATCAGCTGTGCCACAGAGTTCATCGAATGTTGGGGAGTTCCCAGGAAGATAGCGGAGACGCACAAGTCTCCGCATCAAAGCCTGGAGCCGAGCTCTAGCCTGTGCCCCAGCATAGCCCCACCACACGGGAGAGGCGTACAGCATCCTGGCCAGTGTTGTGGCTCGGACAACGTCGTAGAGCCGAGGGCCAGTTAGGCCATGTGATACAAGAATTCGTATGGCATATAAAGACTGACGCGCCTGACTATGAATCCGATCAATATGAGAATCAAAATTTAACATCCTCGATAGGGTAACACCCAATATTGTCATCTCTGTTACCCTGGTTAAACCGGGAATCACATTAGGTAATATTATTTGCTGATTTCTCATTCTTGGCCGGTGAATTATCTGTGCATTTTGCATGGAGTAGAAATTGCATCTCAATAGAGATTAAAATGGGTTTTATTTCGACAACATTGAACTCTGTTACTGTGCTAAATAAAACACTAGCATAAAACTGGCTGCTTGGATGCTGAAAACATTAGTCTAATGAACATTTTAATGTTTATGTGTATGTATGCATGTATGCACCTATTTATGTATGTATGCATGCATCTATGAATGTTTGCGTAAATGTATGCAATAATGCATGTATGTGTAAATCTATGAATGTACGTATAAGTGCATAAATGCATGTATGTGTGCATGTATATGTTTGCATATATATATATGTATTTAAGTATGCATGTTTATATGTAAGTACGTATGTATGCATCAGTAATGGGTATGTATGTATTCTACAACTTAATATTTGATTTATTTATCGACGGTACAGATTTCTTGGGTGTATAGGAAGACCTTTTTTGTGACTATAGCTGTATAGGTAACCGCAGATTGATCATTGCATAATAACTTGCATTTATCGGGCAAACAGAGTTCGATTCACCTTTTGTATTCTATTCTATTTTTCTTGAAACTCTTTAACGAAGTCCTCCGATGCACATGGATTTTAAAGCCATGCAGAAGCTCATCTTCTTTCCACGCTGACCTATTACATCTTTGTTCTCTAATTTAATTCATCAGTTTAAAATATCCAAATGCATATTCTATTTCCTAAGAAAAGAGTAAAACTCTATGTTGAAGCTTTTTTTCATAGCAATATATTCTTGCTAACACCAGATGTTTGAAGAGATAGCTAGTTGCTTCTTTATGGTCTTCGAAAAGTTTGAGTTAGGATGCGCCACTAGTCTGTGCAAATAATTCTCTGTTATTTAAAAATGACAAACTTCAACATAATATTCAAGTTATTGATCGACAATTATTTAGCTGGCTAATTATTCACAATTTTTCCTCATGAATTGTTTTATGTTAGAATTTTTCTTTTTGTTCTATTATGCACTCGATTTCACGACCTTCATCCTACTTAGAGCCTAATCTTTTTTGCATATTTCAACGGGCTTCATTTATTTCATATTTCATCAATATGTCACGAGTTTCTTATGATCAGTTGCAATGATGGCTGTGTCGGGAATGCCGTATGCATTCATTATTATTCTATTTGTCAATATAAAACGTGAAATA
Source organism: Norana najaformis (assembly GCA_964023275.1). NCBI lineage: Eukaryota > Metazoa > Annelida > Clitellata > Crassiclitellata > Hormogastridae > Norana > Norana najaformis. The sequence goes on from OZ029914.1 coordinate 15,549,378, forward strand.
AATTTTTACGTAAATGGTTGCAACCATCAAACCACGATTATATTATGACAAAAATGAAGTAAAGCAAAAATACTGTTAGTCCCTTCGAAGGAATTATCGGTAATATCTGGCCTCCCACAAACGAAGGAATTATGAGTCATCATCTCTGGTCTAAACATCAGCCCTAGCTTATATACTGACGATTTATTCACAGATTCTTTTTGTTAGAATAAACCTGTTAGAGTTAACTTTATTCTCTATGGCTGAGTAGAGTACTAAAAACCATATGAGCATTTGAATTAGCATCAAACAACTGTCCATTCACGTAGACAAATATAGATAATTATAATCAGATGACACGAGATACAACTCAACATTTCTCGTGCATCACTTGCGTTTAATTCTTTATTATTCATAACAAGTGTGTCTAGGGCGAACGCCTATGCAAATTGATGATCCGCAGGAATGATGACTTCTGGCATCTGAGAAGTCGAGGATTATGTCCATCCGTTGTGTACTACAGCTGTTGACTGGTTCTGAGAATACGATGATTCCCAGTCAAATGGACAGAGTCCATTCGGATTGGTTCAATGGCATTAATAGATGCTGTTCAGAACTCACCGCGATTTCTGTCAATCAGAACCATCGCACAAATTGCGCCAGTTACGATCATCAATGATTCTAGCAAAAAAAAGAGATTTACACACTTACGCTCCAAATAGGCCTAATGTATTGTAATGCAATGCACTTACGGAACTTTATACAGCTCCGTAGATAGCGAAATAATGCTAGTGTTTTGCAATGTCAGATGACGAAGCAAATATTAAGAATGTGCCAAGAGTTAGTTGTATGTAATATGGAATGTTAAGAGTTCGGGTAATGTTGTCCAGTCGTACAAAAATGTGTCAACTTAAGAATTTCAGTTTATTTATAAGAGCTTCGCCTGTAATTTTAAGATGAATTACCTGAAAAATCAACTTATAAACTCCTGTAACACGAATGCCATTTGTGAGAGAGGAAGTTGTCGTTCAATTAAAAAACCCGAATTCTGACATCAGTTAGAGCAACTAGAAGCGCTTTGTGAGTCGCTATAGAATGTCCACGTACATACATATATACATACATACACACATACATATATATATACATACATACATACATATATACATACTTAGATAAATACATACCTACCTACCTACCTACATACACACTGTACATACATACATATACATACATGCACCACATATACTTATATGCTTAAATGCATACACAATTATATACACACATACATGAATGTGTCTAAACAAACCCGCATAAATATATAAAAAGAAAGCTTAGTTTGCATATCGATTACATCTTCGTGTTTCTTGTGTATATATGTTAAGGCTTTCAAAATATGAATAGTTTCGCCTGTTTTGAATGCTCGTGCCTAGTTCAGTTAAGCCTAGGGCATCTGCTGCAAAGTTTTAAAATTACCATAGTGCCACGGCTACTACTGTTAGTATTACTACTACTACTGAACTAATATCTGCAACAACAACATTAAAACTATTATTGGAACACCACTGTTGAAACTTTTAAAGAAAACTTCAAGTAAATGACTTGCTAATTTTAATACCAGGAGAAGCAGCAATAGTTGAGACCTTACAAGCGTTGTTCATGAAGACGCATCACACAGGAACAACGGCGGCAGGTGGTCGTGGTGATGAATATGACAATAATGACGACGATTTTAGGCATGATTTTGACCACGACTCGGATTTTTCATCATAGTCATCTTCATCATCAGATTTATTATTATTATTATTAGATTTATTTTTTTAACCCGAGGTAGGTATAATCCCTCAGGTGGTGAAAAAATTAGTCCGGAGACAAAAGTTATTATTATTATTATTATTATTATTATTATTATTATCATCATCATCATCATCATCATCATCATCATCATCATCATCATCATCATCAAAATTATGGTTTTGATTATTCAAGACTGCTTCACCGGGCTCACCTATAGGTCATTGACTGCCTTTCGGCTTGATTATAAGTGCACACTCGATTGATGCATTTCGTACTAGACATTGCAAAATTTGCTGCTACTGTTACCACTACTGCAACTACTGCTGCTGCTACAATTACTACTAATACTGCTAAAAATGCATCTCTCACCTGTGGATCTACTAGTTTTCTGCAGATTAACTTCTACTGCAAGTATCTTAGAAACTCGAGGTGCAAATTCCACAGATGCAAGCCTTAATAAAATAAACAACACTTAATTGTACACATAATAAATAATGTGTAATTCTTTATTTCGTAATGAGCGACAGTAACTTTGCCAAGGTCTTAAATAGCCTAGGATGCAAATTTTACGCCTTACAACAACTTTATCTACGAAATACCGCACAAACATATCATCATCATCATGATCCATGGGCCAAGAGCCCGTAGGTGTCCACTGCATGCATTGTCACTTGTCTCCACAGTTCCCGATCTTGTGCTGTTCTTATCAAGGCGTGCAAGTCTTGCTTACATCAATCCCTTATATCATCTGTCCACTCCCTATATATGAGCGCCCTGCAATAGACCGACCCTTACATTTACAATGCAAGTCACCAACATTCTATTGTTTTGATATTACTTTGTTACTTACTGCATATTGAGGTGCATTTATATTGTGCCGTTTTGTAAAACACAATATATTAATCATAGTGTCGCTTCTAAGCAAACTACATTCCACTGATTGAAGCACTGAAAACAGATTCTAAGAAAGGGACATAAAGAATTATTAAAACATAGGCTCCATCACCGATAGACAATGACTAATATGCATATGGCAAGGCGGTTTGCGAGTTGTTCAATAATTTTTTTAAAGGAGTCTGCATTATGGGTCTACAAACAGATCAATAAGCATTCTCAAGCTAGACCTGCCGCTGGGTTAGGTGCTTTGGGCCTAGCGGATATTATAATTATAGCGCCCAGGCTGTTCGACGATGTAGCGGCGTTGAAGGCATGTAGGCCTACATCGTCGCCGATGAGACATCAGACAGAAGGCAAAAAGCGACCTGGCGGAGGGCGATGCGAAGGGTATATATCTTACATCCCTTTATCGATTTAAACTGATTGCCTATAAAATACACAAGTATCGGCCACAGGCCTAGTTTTCTTGACTAAATCTGAAACGAAATCGTGACCTTGTTTGTAAGGTTTGAAAGCTCGTAGCATGCCCTGGGTCGGCCGCGTTTCCATTTCTGGTGAGGCATGAATTTTGCCACTAGGTTACTCGCATGGGCGCTCAGCCAGCGGGCAGAATATACATATGCATGATTACAATTCAGGTTACTGCCTTTGTATGTCTCACTGTCTCTATCTATATATTTATCTCTATCTCTCTGACTGTTGATGCCTCTTTGTCTCTGTCTGTCAATCTCTCCGTATCTCTCTCTCTCTCTCTCTTACCCTACACCTATTGTACATGCCTATATATTTGCATATATTTGTACATATATACATACATACACACACACATACATACATGCCTACATACATAGTTTTACCTATATTTAAGCTATATATTGAATGGTTATGCCGTGCTAAAATTCCAACAGTTTCACAGTACATTGATTGCCACTGGAATTTCCATGGTTCTATGCTCGTTGGATGGCTTCGCTTGACCGATGAAGTGGTGAAGTGACTAGACAGGTTTGCGCAGCATAAAAAGAGCCACAGAGCGTGACATGTAGGTAGTTATCATAAGTCTCAAAGCTGCATATATTAGCCATTCTCTCTTTGTAGGTGATGTGTTTATGAGCACAATTTACCAACTAAGTATTTAGACTTTGAACAGCAGCTAAGCTTCCAGTTGTTAACAACTGTTTTTAAGAAATGTACAACATTAACATATTTTACACATTTATGCAAATATGATTCACAGTTGTAGATTATACCATCATATTTATTATTATACTGACTCAAAGAAGACATACGTTTCAGGCTAGGACTGCACACATTTCCGCCTAAGTTTGGGTTTAGGAACCCAGGCCAATATTTCTCCCTGAACTCATATGGAGCTGTTATAGCCAGACTGCCTTCTTTCCTAGATCCGCACTTGCTCAAGTATGAATTTTGCAAAGACTACACTTAATTTTGCTTATATATGTGTGTATCTTGCTATTTGTGTAGCGCCTTTTAAAACCTCACAAGGGTGCAAACATGGCAATCTAGCAGATCTAAAAGGTACGACTTAAGATAGGTTGAAAATACTTATTGATCTTTTTGTAATGTAATAGTTCAAATTCTAGCTAAAGAGTGTCCCAGATGGACCGTCCAATGAACGAGAAAGCATGTTGTGGTCGTGTTATAGTACGGGAGCGCGGACCATGTATGTTTGTATCTATGTATCTACGTAAGCTTTGCAAATAATAATATGTATGAATATATGTTCATATTCCTATTATCTTTTAAAATGGCCTTCTACCAGAGGCCCGGGAAGTGTTTAAACGTTGTGTGAGCAACCTCAGTCAAGTACAGACCTAAGGTGGATAAAATTATACATTATGTCCTATATAATCTACCAGAATGTTATTGTCAGTTTTTTGTCAATTTATACAACCACTGGAAGTGTATTATACTAGATACACTCGAATAGGAAACTTTCAGTCTTCATGAGCCGTATTTTAAAAAAATATTTCGTCACTTGCAAAATTTGTGACGTAATATCAGAGTATACAGTGGCGGATCCAGAAGGTTTATAAGGGGGGTTTATAATGCGTTTCTGGGGCCAAGCTTCAGTGGGGTCTATGGGAAAGCGGATGGTCAGGAGTTAGAGGGGCAAAGCCCCTTTGAAGCTTAGAGCATTTACTTAGCTATTAATTTTAATATTATATTGTATATATATTAAAATTAATAGCTATATACAGAGGCGAAAATCTGTACATAACTTTGGGGGACGGCGCAATAGCGTCGAAAATTTTTTTCCATTTTTTTCGTAATGGGGGGACAGAGGGAGATAGTAAACATAAATGGGGGGACAGAGTCTACACAAATATTCATAATTCATCAACTGCATGCAGATTACGGAGTTCATATGACGATAAAGAGTAAATATCTAGGTTCTAAGTAAAGGCTAAATAAGCCGAAACTGCTAATGACGTTTTAGTGAGGGACAACAAACAGATGGCTTACTGTATGTTTTTGTACAATTTTCTAAGCATACTGTTGCAACTTGAACACTTTTATTCACAGTTGGTGAATAGGTGCAGCGCCAGTGAACATAAATATCATAAATGGGAAGGTATGCGATCATTCATTTTGTAGTTTGGCACCAAAAACATTAGGTCTTATGGTGGAACGGGAAATAAATGTGCAATTAATGAAATTTACAAATTATGGGATATGGGATTCAGTAATGGTAGGCTTATATGGGAACTTGTAGGTTGTAATACATACCCGATTTTTTCTTTTTGCTGGAACTGAAACTTAACAATTACTGTCTGAGACGTTTGATGAAGCATTCTTCGAAGAGGCATCCTAAGTAGAAGCCATGGCTTGGAGCCTAGGTCGCTTAAACTATAGTTAACTACTAAAAACGCAACAAGGTGCTACTACACCATGTGCCGAACTCTGAGACAAATAGCGAGGAGTAGTAGTGAATAATGAATATCTCAATAAATTCCTAAATAACGTCTTGTTGATATGAAACCCGACACCCTTTGTCTTTCTATATTTATCCTCCTCTATAGGAAGATCTTTCCGTGTTCGTAGCTGTAGAAGTAAGCATAGATCTATCACCGCATTTCTTAACTTGCATTAATTGGCATATCAGAGTTCGATGCACCTTTGGCATTCTATTTCATTTGTCTTCGAACTCGGCATCGAAGTCTTCAGGTGCACAAAGTGCTTGAAGGGATTCAGAAGCACATCTTCTTGTCATGCAGGCCCATTACATCTTTTTTCCAAAAATATAACACTATAACTTAATTCAATTAATCTATTTAAATATCAAAATTAGCTGCTATTTCCTATGGAAAGGCTAAAAGCATGCTCTACGCTAAAGCCTTTTTGTTTTAAAGTAACATAGTCTTGCTAATCCAGGCGTTTGAAGAGATAGCTAGTTTTTTAATGGTGTCCGGAAGTTTGAGTTAAGGTGCCGCCTAAGTCTGTGCATATTAGTTCTCTGGCTATTATTAAAATTGAAATTGGCAATCTCCAATTCAATTTATTTATCGAGAATTATTAATCTGGCTACTTGTTCACAATTTTTAACATATTAAATTTTTTTGTAATTTAATCTTTTCAAAAATATCTACAGCATATATTATGCATATGAGGTTAACCTATAGCAGTTAATATGGCTCTTAAACTGTCGACTCCCATACAGTTCATACAAATTAGTAAGTCGTTAATTAGTTTCATACAGCTGTTCCTGTGAGTACGACAGAAAACTGTCTTGCATTGCATGGACAAAAGATGTGCGATATTTTCTTAAGGATATGGCGAAGTGACTATACAGGTTTGAAGCAACATGAAAAGAACTATAACGGGACATGAAGGTAATTAACATAAGTATCAAAGCTGTTTATGTTATCATTATCCATTCTTTCTTTGTAGGAAATGTGTTTATAAGCAACATTTTAGCAATTTTGTTTTTGGACTTTGAACAGTAGCTTAGTTTTCCAATTGTTAACAACTGTTCTTACGAATGTACACCATTAAAATATATCACACATTTGTTCATTCATATGGTTCACAGTCGTAGATTATACCAATATATTTATGATTATACTTTCTCATACCATGCATACATGTTGCCTCTGGACTATACACATTTCCGCATAAGTTTGGGTTTAGAGGGCCAAGCCCATATTTCTCCCCAAACTCACATGGAGCGGCCATGGCCAGACTGCCTTCTGGATCCGACCTTGCCTATAACAGGGACGATTGTTCTATCTGTTTTCCGCAGATAAGTCTGGTTGCAGCACTGCTCAAGCGTTGATTTTGCAGAGGTTACACCTAGTTTGTGTAGGTGTGTTTGTATCTTGCTATTTGTATAGCGCCTGTTTAAAAATCTCACAAGGGCGCTCAACATGGATATCTAAAAGACTTAATAAGGTGCGACTTAATACATTTTGAGATTGTTTACTGGTCTATTTGTGATACGATAGACCATATTTTAGCGAAAGAGTGTTCCAGAAGGACAGTGCAATGAATGAGAAAGCACTTTATGTTCCCGCTGTTGTACGGGACCTCGGGACCATGCATCCATGTATGTACGTACGTACGTTTTGCAAATATAATAATATTCATGTACGTATTTTAACATTTATAGACCTTGTTGAGAGGGAAGGTTGGTTGGTTCTGAAGGTGACACGTGTCCATGCAACAGTCTGTTCGTAACACGTGCTCATGCACCTGTCTGTTGAAGGAGAATAGGTCAAAAGAGAAGGTGCTCGGGTCTGATGATGGCATGCCCATGCACCAGTCTATTGAAGGAGTGTTTGAAGGTGTGTTTTGGAGGGAGTTTAAGACTATAAAGGGAAGTATTATGTTGATGTGTGTTATGAGTTGGACCTCTCGCAGCGAGTTTCTTAATAAACGTAAGTAAGTAAAAGTAAGTAAGTAATTATATTCTTTATTAACCAATAGCTATAGCTAATCGCACATCGGTTACAAGTATTTAAGAACACAAGAAAACTTAATATTCATACAACATCCTAACAATAAAACATTTACGCGTTAAATTGTCAGCAGGAGGAATAATACGATCATTGGTGTGGGGCCATAGTGAACTGAGTTGTTGCCGAAATACGTATTCCGACTCGTAAGATAATTGTGGGAACTCTTCCGGGGTTCAACATACTGGTGCATGGGCATGCCATCATCCGACCCGAGCAACCTTCACTCTTGACCTTTTCTCCTTCAACAGACACATGCCCTCGCAACAACCTATTAACTTTTACAATGACCAGCTTTTCTACATGCACCTATGCATACATTCTATAAATATACATACATTCATCCATGCATGCATGCAATAAATGGTTATGTAAAGCGAAAATTCCAATGGTTTCACGCTGCAACGATTGCAACTGGAATTTCCATGGTTTCACGCATAATTAAATACTAGTATTTGCCTTTATGAATACGCTTGTATATGCACGGATGCATAGAGGCTTACTTGCATATATACACTGTGAGTGAAATAAAGCCACCGCCTATAACTGTTATTTATATAACTTTGAAATATTCATAAATGTAAGGAAATTCAAATGGATTTTAATCTTCACTGTAACAGTAGCGATGTGTGAGATCTTGATTTCAAAACTGCCTCTGCCATCGCCACTTTCATAGTTCATGCAAAACTTAATTACTGTAATTCACTTCTCCTAAATATGACACCACCCAAATAAACCGCCTTCAAGCTATCCACAATGCCCTTACTCGAACTGTCACCAAAACCCTCAAACACCATCACATCACTCCTGTTCTCAAATAATTTCGATGGCTTAGAATATCTGAACAAATACAGTACAAAGTCCTATCGCTTACCTATAACACACTTCAATCCTCCCAATCATCCTATCTTCGTCAGTTATTTACCATTGAACCACTCCGTACAACAGGCTCTTCTTCCGCCCTAACGCGTCTCCGCCCTCGAGTCATCTCATCCTTAAAATTTGGAAATCGCTGCTTAGCCATAGCTGCCCCACTTGTTTGGAATAAGCTACTGCCAGAATTATAATTGTCTGACCCATCTTACGAACTCACCAGCACTTCACCCCTTGTAATTCCTGCACACGTCTGTCACTGAAAACACTCCTCTTTCACAACTCCTATTCTTTACTCTTCCTCTTTCCCTTACCTCTCTTCGCTCCAATCAGAAACACCATCCACCGCAGCCCCCTTCCTGCCTGCCTGCCTGCCTGTCTGTCTGTCTCTGTCTGCCTCTTGTATCTTGACCTGGAATCGAACCCTTCCTCCCTATCGATTTTGTTTGATTGAGCGCCTGTGAATACTACAGAAATCTCCAGTTTACGATTACAATTGGACGGTTCCCCGTTAAATATGACGTCACTGTTATATCATTTGCGAACAGGCTATCTACGGCAAAATGGCGTTCAACAAAGAAGACAAACCAATAATAATTTTTACGCCAAAATAAGAATTTGGGACCAAACATTTAATGCAAGAATTTCCAAAAAAGGGATGAAAACTCGGTGGAATTAAGGCTCTTCTGAGAAAGATTGATAGAACCGCATCTTCACAGATATCAGGCAGGTAGCGACAGACAACGAACTGCAAGAAGGGAAACATTGAAAAGGTTCATTCAAGATCATGCTTTGAGTGAAGAGGGCAAACCGCGAACTCATCTCACAGATCGAGAAAATGCACCAGATCGACTTTCATTCAATCGGTCGGTATGTCAGCACTTGGCAGAACAGGGATGCACTTGGAGCTTTGGATTAAAATTAAAGGTGCCTACTACCGAAATATCCTGTTAACAGAAAAGCCCTTACCAGATATACGAGAAATGTCAGAGTATTACGCATTTCAGCAGGATGATGATCCATCACACCGAGTTCGTGAAACTGGCGAACTGCTGACGAACGAAACTCATGATTTCATACTTCTGCACTTTGGCCTCCAAATAGTCCAGACCTAAATCCTATACACTACAAAATCTAAGAAATAATGCAAGAAAGAGTTTTGAGAACAAAGATTCGGAATGTCAACGTAACAGGCAGGCGTGGAATCAATTGGATCAACTGGAAATTGACGCTGCAATAAGTCAAATTATAGCTTAATGTGTCAACCATAATAGTTAAATCGTTTGTTTTCCAAATTTGATTAAAAATTCAGTTGTTATTAATTTTGAATGCAAGTTATGATGAAGTTTTCTAGGGGTCGCATTTTTCACTCGCAGTGTACACCTACCACTTCAACAGGATTATGCGTCCGAACATTCTTCAGGATTATAGGTGCGTTGCGTGCTTGGGCGAATTCACTGTTGCTCAAAGTGCCTTATGTAGTTGTGTATGTATGTACGTATGTATGTACGTATGTATGCATGTATGTATGCATGGATGTATGCATGTATTTATTTATGTATGCATGCATGAATGTATCAGATATCATGTGGTTACCGAGATACTCAAATTATGAGTCTTTCAAAGCAGCTATGTGATGTTGAAGTTTATTAAGAGCAATCAGTTAGGCCTAATCTGTAAGCAAATAATGCGATCATTATTGGAAAAGTCACCACTGGCACACGTAGATCCCAAACAACGCAGTCCAATTCAGAGTTCGTAGTTGATGTCATACTCAGAGATCCTGGTCCGTGTTGCACCGAGATATCGTATGTAAGTGTATGTAATGAGACTGCTTATATACTTAAATTACTTCAATGGGTAAAAATCTCCAATACAGTCAATTACATATCAGATCAGATTAGATTAGATTAGATTTGGAAATAGCGCTATGGCAGAAACGCAGGTGTGTAACTACTGTAGAGATACATGTAGAACACCAATGCAGAGATGCACGCAAGAGATGTCATTTGCCTTTTCGAATTACCTGAAATATAACCATCATACTCCTGCGTTACCTGAAGCATTACCTGAAGGATAACCATTACACTCTTCCGCCCTTTCATTTTTAAAACCATTAGACCACTATAAATTTCCTTAAACCCAAAAGAATCTAGTATGCTACTCTGCAGACGTTGAAGAACACAGTTGTTGCGCCTGAACTGTATGCTTGCAGTTGCCTGCAGATTTTACAAGGTGTTGATGGTTCAGATAACTTAGAGACGTAAGTACGCCATCATTTAGGTAACGTTTGTTTCGTCGTCGAATCATTTAAACGATCTAGAGAGCAATGGCAAAAAGTTTGGTTTGTAATTCTTGTACATGTCATGTCTATCGTCTTTAACTTCCGTCTTAAATTTTAGATACCTTTCCCAATTCTTGCAAAAAAATCAAATGCTGGTCAGTGGGAAAGGCGTCTGTTATCGCTCGGTATCATATTATTCCTTTCAAATCAGTTAAATTATTTCAATTTTAAAAACATCAATTTTGTGTAGAAATGACTTTTTGAATATGCTCATGAATTACAGGCTGCCACTACAATGCTGCTAATGTGTTAACAGCGACATGTTTAGGCATAGGAATCGGCTTTTTACCCTCTGTAATTTCTAAACAACTGAATTAAAATTTATAGGGACGATTCCTTGGAAGAGATATTCGACCTACAAAAATAAGGGACTGATCGAATTACAGGTGGCGCTCCTGAGAAATAAACTCATAAATGGACTGATATTTTGGTTTCTAAGTAGGCCTACTTGGTCCGACCTATACATTACTTATCTAGATCGATTTTTATGTACTATTGCTGAACGCCAATTTAAGTAGGTAGCCTATGTTCCTTTGTTACTTCCGAATTTGAGATAGGTTGAAAACGGTTTGTAGAATGTTTGCATTACACGAAGATGAAAAATTGGGCAGTTACAACTAACTGCAAATTTTTAACAAAGCTTAAAATTAATGGAGAACCAACATGCAATATGACAAAATTCTGCATCTCGAACACATATTTTTATAATAAATCTACTTTGATTTACTACATACTATGTCAGTACTACCAGATATAAGAATTAATAGATAGTGTTAAAAAACGAATTGTTAACAAGTTAAATTTAGAGCAAAATGCAAAATTACTTTAAAATCAATGTAACATTCAAGCGCTAAAAGATTTTTATGCGAAACAGTGTTCTAAAATGTCATTTTAAAATTTAAAAACTTCTGAAATTATGTAATTTTAGGCAAAAAACTATTGCATCACTGGTAAAAGTTTATAAAATTAAGCCGCCTTGGCCAATTTTTTGTTTAACAGTTCAAAAGATAGGAACAATATGAATCATAAGTGGGTATTATTCAGGATTTTAACAAAGGAAAGATATAATTATTTTAACCAACAAGCCAAAGGGTCGCCGGCGAACACAATTCTTCTTTCAGTAGTAGGTGGGGAGCGATGCTGTTAATTAGTGGCTTAACTTTTCGTGGGTCTTTAGGCCTTTAACAGCACGCGGGTTCGTGAATGGATCTATCCGACCGTACAGAGACGTAACGACTTGATTTCCTTTATGCAAAAGTACAGCTTTTAAGGTGAATTTTTATGAGTCTATGAATAGACGCCATTCCCTCGGATTGTGTGAGTTGTTCCTATTTCTTCCATCAACTCTGAAATAACCTTGGAGAAACACAAACAATCCTGCATATTGTAAACTGAAGACTGAGCCTCATTTCTTTCTCTATATAATGATTTTTTGTGCCATCGGCTAGAAAATTCCATTCTTGAAATCTTGAACCTCGCTCAGCTTGCTGTTTTGATAGGCGCAGATCTTGTGCAATGTCATTAAATTCATTTTGCTGTATCAGGTGGGGCCTACTTACATATGTAGGACTACATGTAGGGTCTGAAACAATTTCAGGTACTGTGTTTGGCTCAACGTCTTCATCTGGTGAAAATGAATCTATGTCTTCCCAGTTTTCTGGAGGCTTAGGTATAGGACGACCTTCTTCTTGATGGAGTCTCTTTAAAGCCGAAGGTACATTTGGGTACTCGTTATTGCACTTTTTCTAGTTTGAAAAGCCTACTGTTTTAGTGAAATAAGAATAGCAGTCATCTAAGTGACTGGCTGGTTCATGACAAAACATGGGAACTTCAAGGGACATGGATTTTGTCTGACCTTTCACCCATTCAGTCAGGCTAGCATGGCATGAAATGCAGCATAATTGAGAAGCCACTTTTTGTACCGATCACTTTAAAAAACCAAAATACAAGGAGTAGGCTTGCATCTCATTCTTTGTTAAAGAAAGGTTCTGACATTTCATAATAAATTGTCCACGTACATAGCAAAACATATCTGGTAAACGAATACACCGCCGACAATGTCCTTTCTCCATTTTAGCACTGAAATTTACTGTGAAACTAACAGCACATGTTTTCACAACAATATAAGCAAGAAAAATGAAGCTGTATTTTCTCCCACTTCCGGTCAGTATTAAATAAGCAGTGTTGCCAACCACAACAATTAAAGTATCCCTACATAAACTAACAATTATTGAACTAAAAATGACCTACAACATAAAAATATGACATACTGACCTTTTGTAATACCTAGATCTGAAATCAGACCCAAAAATAAAAGACAGCTGATATAGTTCATGTTATAAAAAACTTGATAATAAGTAAGATCGATACTTGCGGTGGTACCAGCTTTAAGGCTAACAGGTTAAGACAAAAAAGTTTGGCTCAACGCCAAACTGCCCAACCCGTATGCAATTTTTCGTGAACCAGCGAATTAATCTTGCCAAGATGATTTATCAACAATTATATAGTACCGAAATTTTACACTTGCTTTGTAACTGCTAAGAGTTTTGCTAGCTTATAAATCATTCAGTACTATATCATATTGCGTTACTGAGGAGCATTTTATACTTTCAGTTACCATAATTTCTTCAACATTCTCAGTGAGGCAAAGATCAAGTAGGCTTATGCAATTTTTGTATGTTCGCACGATTAGGGTCCTAAGCCTTACCAAAATGATTGATCATTGGCGGCACTAAGTTAACAGATTATTGGCATTCATAGGATAACGTACAACAGTGCAATTCTTTTGCCCTATTTTTGTAACGAGCTTCCAGTGTCGCAATACATTCAGCACTGTTCAGAAGATGCTGTTACTGCCACCGCTTTTTTGGGGATATTCGCATCGCTTCTTAGACTCGATGACACTGTAAAAATGTAAATGTGAACGTACACACTTTTTCAAAGCGTACGACTGGCCTCGAACGTGCTCATTGTTCTAGTGAGATAATTAGCCACCGCTTTCCGTTTGAATGGGTACCACGTCAGTCAGAATTTGATGCAGTATTATTTTATTTCTGCTCTCCAGAATGCCCCCGAGCATGGATCATGCTAGCCCCAGATTCAAATCTCCGACATAAGCCACGATCGAGGATGCTAATTGACAACCTCGCGCACAAAATAAAGATATCACAGTCTCTGAATGATTTGTTAACAGTTTTGCAGTACAAATGACAATGTAAACTTTTCGCCAGTACTTTAAAAAGTTACAAATTTTCATTTATATCAGCAGTACGACAATTATGCATTAAATACGTTAGTTACACGCAGTTTCACGAAAAAAAAGACCATAGAGGGTCAAAGTATGCCGTTTCTCATATTTGAGCAGATGAATGCTAACTCTAGTTGCACTGCGGTGATGGCCTGTGATCTTAATTCTTAGGTATTATTTGTTGCCGCTGCTCATTACTGTTAAAGCATCAGCGGCAACGACGCATCCTTTTATGACTGCAGTCTGAGCCAACCCAGTGCTTGGGCTTCATTTTATCCGATGAGGGCAGACCAAATAGGAATCCTGATAGACGTGACCGTAGAAAGATGTAACCGGACCAAGAACGTCGGGCAGTGAAAAGAGTGAAAGTGAATAATATACAGTGGCTGAGGGAATTGAAGAATTAGAATGAGTGGGTGAGTGAATGTGCGTGTGTCAGTCTGTCAGTGCAAGCTCTCCTCCACTTGCCTCTCTCATGGAACGGTTCACTTCAGATTGATAACCGGACTTTTCAACCTATCTTATCCCTTCATTCTTCAGCTCCTGCACATCCGACGACCATTGCCAATCATATTTGATTTCCGCTTTAGCATTATGATGTAACCCCGGCTGATTCCCCTGATTCTGACCTGGCACCAAAACTGTCTAAACACCGTGGTTTTTTGATTTAATATAGCGCCAGGGTTTTAGCTGGTCTGACTCATCTTTTCTGTGGCGCTGAGATATTTACTTGAGCATTACATTAACACGATAAAGGCTAAAACGTTTGTTCGTTGTAGAGGATTCATACCCTGCTGCAGGTTCTTTGACGAACGATTAGACAAAGCATCGGATAAGCTTATTGGACGTCTTTTGCAAACTTTGTGTCTGATTTTGAACTGGCTGCACTGAGTGATTGCTTGATTCAAGAAAAAGTGATCACTATTAACCAGTGGTTGGAGATCCAGCACAAAAATCCTACAGCAAAGAGTCGATGTCGAGCTTTCCTCCGCCATCTCTTCTCCATTCAGGATCCTAGAGCATTTTTTATTGTACGACAAGCCTTACTTAAAGGAAATCACTACTTACTCGAATCCATAGACAACCATAAACAAGCATCTGGAATCCTGACAAGCAGACAATGTCAGAAGGTCAAGGTATTCTGTACATATTTATCGTAATAGGCTATCTTTATGCCAAAAACGAGACTAATTGTCAAAAATTGTCTTGATTATCGGAAAGAATCCATGACAAATTAAACCGAATAATGGATTCGGAGATAGTAAAGTTTTGCAAGAATATTTCAAAGGAAACAGCAGCTTTTCAAAAGCTGTATGAATTTAATAATCAACTATAAAAGATAAATTGACTTTTCTCTTGCGATTCGACTTTCAGATGAACAAAGACACACAACAGGAAACAAATGAAAAAACTAAATTTGCTGTTGGTCAGCTGGAAAATCAAATTCAAAACGTTATGAGCATTGTTCGATGCAAACCCAGACGGCAGTATGGTTTAAAAGCAGTGCTGATGCAGGCAATTTAAGCACCGTTTGTCTTATTTAAGGATTTTTAAGAAAGGCAATATCTAAAAGGTAAAATAACCCAAATTTTAATGACTATTAGCTATGGCGTTAAGATAAAACGACTGAAAAAGCGAAAAGCGCAGGACTGTATTTTGTAAGAAATCCAAATACTGACATTCCTGTATTCCAGGATCAAGACTGAGCTTATTAATGTCAGTAGTCTGTAATATTTAGGTGAGAGTTTCGAGGCCCCAATGTCTCCGTAGGATAATTTCGATACAATAATTTTAGTTTCAAAATGAGCCAAAAAACAGGAGTATCATTTTTGTACGTCGTGTGCTTGGTTTATGCTTTAATACTATACAGACTGTGCATAGTTGTGTTTCACCTTTGCATAAATGGTGACAATGACAGCGACCACGACGGCGACGATGACGTTCGAGAGGAAGGGAGAGTGAATGAGAAAGTAAGAGAAAGAACATATTCCAAGATCAATGTGTCCTCTCTTCAACCAACATTAAATGCGGCCACTGGTGTTAAGTGTTTATTTTCTTAGCATCAGCGTATCAATTAGACCCTCGTCGTCGCTTGATTTAATCTATTTCACTAGAGGTCACTAATCGAACATCAATTTTAAGTTATTCCTTATCTGGCATGGAACGCTTCACCTTGTTACCCCTTATTTTCTTAACTCCCTACTACGATAGTTGCACTGTATTAAAACAATCACTATATGATATCAAGCACAATACCGATTTTAACGGCCAAGTGAATACACCCATTTAATACATTTTGGTGGTTATTCTGTGTGTTCAAGATACTGATTATTAAATGCTTCGGTTCAGTTTCGCTTTTCCATGTATTCAGATGTCTTAGGCTTGAGATTTATCTTAGCTGAGCATGTGAACCTCATGTCGCTATCCTGTCCATCACATTTATTGGGCCCACACTGAACCCACAGTATGTAACCAGTGCCACAATGCAGGCCTGTTTTGGGCTCATGGAGCTTGGCTGACTTGGTCGATTCTTATGAATTGGAATTGTTACATGTTTATTTTCAAGGTAGCTCATATAAAAGGTTCCTCGGTGGGTTTGACGGACGAGTCACTCAAACCTTAACATCATTCTTACAGTAGGACAGATTTTCTAACATAATACACGGCGTTTCTACGTAATATCCATTTTAAAAATTTAGATGTACTAGGTTTGAACTCTGGATTTGATCGGCGAGAAACCAACTCGTCAATCATTTTAAAATGCCATCTCAGTCGAACGTGAGTTTCCAAGAACAGCCTTATATGGGTCTCGCACCTAAAAAAATAAAGTAAACCGATTCTCATTCTATTTTACGTTTTAAGATGAATTAAGTCCTATGCAACCAGAGAAGAGAGAAGATGAAAACAACCAAACGACGAAACTTCTTGCTGCTGAGCTGGAATTTCGAAACCTTGAAGGTAGAAAGACTAGCTAAACTTTACGCTACATGTAGGCCTGAAGTAAAGTTCAAAAGCAATGCCGAATCCTACAGTTAAAGTTCATGGCCATCTTAAACGAGACTAGGTTACACCATACTTGTAGTAGAAGGAAAAGTGGCTTTCAAGCCACTGCTGACAATCCACCTCCAAATGAGGGCGGGTTTCAAGCACCTTTCCCAATTCACCGGTCACAGCAATAAGAGGGCAGGTTTGACCTTAACCCCCAAACGAGGGTCATTTTGGCGCATGGACTGCTGACGACTTCAGTTTCTTAGCCTTGGCATATGAGGATCCTTCCCTTATCAAGGTCACGTGAGATCTAATGTACATATGGCTTTGAGTACGTAGTAAGTTATTCTTCAATTATATCTATTTTCTAGATGAATATTAATAATAATTATAGATTGTCGCTATGATTATTATAACAATGCTAACCTTTTTGTCGGTTTCAAACTCGTGATACTGCCCACGCTCTTATCTTTTCACTCGGCTTAACATGCCTGGACGATTGCCATTCAATGGTCGGTTCCGTTCCTCATCGCCTTCGTGACTCCTTACAGTCTGTACTGCTTGCAGCTGTTGGCCTTGTTCTTCAGCTTACTCCAAAATCTTCAGTTACAGACTTAAAGTTCCTAAAAATTTCATTGATTATCTTTTTAAGATCGAGTCAGTTAAAAGTTGCCATATTTGTACACAAGGCCCTTCATAGTCCAGCACCCACCTTGATTACTCACTTATGCATTCGACTTACTCTTAATCCAACCAGGACAAACTTAACATCGCTTCCTCTGGAGGACAAATACGCTTCCTCTGGAGAACTATTTGTCCCAACTCGCCAAACAAAGACCTGAGACTTCCGTGCAATTCCGTACACTGATCATCGTATATGAAATTCATTACCTATAGCTCTGTGGTACCCTTTGGTCTATCTTACCTCACTTTACAAACAAATAAGTTAAAGAATTGTCTTTTTCCAGCTAACCAAGCTTCAGAGGTGAATTCAAAAATTAGCACGATATAGCCTTTGTATCTGAATAATAATAATAATAATAATAATAATAATAATAATAATTTATGTAGGTATGTATCTACAGTGTCTTTCAGGTAGGTTACCTCCCTAAAGGGCCTCTCGCTAGCCTAACTGATGTTACAGTTCTGTAAAGACTAAAATGTCGTCTGTAGGCCTAAACACGAATGACTTTATTGTAGTTGGAAAAGGTGTGCGTAGTTCCGTATAAGGCGATTTATTAAGTATATTCATGCACAAATGCATACATATAATGAAAATATTATATCTTCACCATATACACAGTACATACAGTGTCATCCAGGGCCATATTCCGCCCTTTTACGTACAATACAATTTTATGATAGAACCGCATAATTACTGGAATGTTTTAAAATTATAAACAGCAAAGATCCAAGAGTTAGAATACGACAAGAAAGTTCTGCAAACACGAATACATCACATGGAAGCTCAGTCAAGTTCAGGTATGTGCGCATATATGTATATATATATTTGTATGTTTGCATGCATGTACTACTTAAGAAGGTTATACACACCTATGCATGTACGTATGTATATATGTATGTATGTATGAATGTTTGTGTGGATGTATATATGCATATGTACAACTGAACAGTGTTTAGCGCATTCTAAGTGCCTCTGATGATCACTCTTCGATAGCCTAAGTTCGTATATTATAAGCAAATAATGCTCAGATAACGAGAAAAGTTAGCAGATGTGGAGTCTCCGCACATGTAGAAACCCTAAATGGAGTTCCAGCCAAAGTTGACAGTTGACACCATGTTCAATGTTGCTCAGGATAACGAAGCCGAATGCACTACCTATGGGGCCTAAATGTTAAAGCCCATCAAAGTCTGAATTCTTATGGTGCACCGCCCTCCAGTGTCGCCATCTACTTGATGGTAGTACCTTCGCCCGTAATGATGCGAAAGTTCGACCAGCTGACACCATCCGCAACCTTGGAGTCCACTTTGACGGCTTTATGACCATTTCAGTCCACGCAGTCAACTTGTTTGATATTGCTGCTACCAATTGCGTCGCATTAAATCCATCCGCAGATTCATTCCCAACTCAACGGCTGTCACTTTGCGCAACAGCTTCATAGTCTCCAGGGTTGTCTACTGCAATAACCTGCTGGCGGGTCTGCCGACTTGTCAGCTAGAGCGGATGCAGTTAATGCTAAACTCTGCTGCCTGCCTCATCCATTGCGGGACACCATCCAATGACGTCACTGATCTACTGCGTGATCCAATCGCACAGAGTTCCGACTTCGAGAGTTCGTCCAGCAAGGCAAAGGTGTCGAAATGTTGCATAAGTCGGAGCTTGTGGTGTCATATTGATGGACCAAGACACTAGCATGCGGTCCGACAGTACGACATCGATGACTAGGACGTCAGATGGCGACGCGCTATTGGTATCACCACATGGTCCAGCAGGCCGCCTAGTCGGTGCATTAGAGACTTTACTTACTGTCGGAAATCATATGTCGACAGGATTTCATTGAATTTGATGACTTCTGGGTCTAGCGCTCGCTCGATGTGTATATTAATGTCTCCAGTGATGGTGAATGGTAGAGACATACTGACGAGAGCTTCATGAAGCGAGGAAAACTCATGAAAGAACTTCGGCATGAATGATTCTGACCCGGGCCGGTATAGAACGACGAAGATGTCGCTGATACCTCTCATGGTCGTCCTACATCATACTGTAGGTATTCAAACGATGTTACATTCAGCCTGAGGTTGATCTTAGATAAGGCGATACCGTGCGAGTAGGCGATTGAAATGCCGCCATGGTTCACAAATTTTGCCTTGCCTTGGCGCCGTATATCATCGAAGGAGGTTTAATCCAAGCCCGCGGAGGCTCTTGATGGACATGCACTCAGAATCCTCGTACCAGGTTTCAGACAGGGCAAGCATGTTGAGCTTCTCGTCCTGCCTAAACACTCTAACGTCATCGATCTTGTTATTAACCGAACGCAATGTATTAGAATATATGACTTTAAGATGGGATGGAAAAGATGAACATCATATCATAATATTTTACTGTTTGTTTAAAGACAAAAACAAGATACAGCAAAATAAAATCAAGCTACAAGAACTGGAGAAGTACTACGAGGACCAGAAGAGAGCATGTGTGGCAAAAAAGGCAAAAAGAGATCGGCTAGTACAACTGCAAAAAGAGCATGAAGTCAAACTTCTACATGGTAAGAAAATCAATTAGAATTAACCCGACATACTTATTTAGCAAAAAATGAAAAACGTAAGAAATATCTGAAACACTTGGCCAATGTATGAAGCAGACTTTTTTCAAGTATAACTTTCTACCATTAGACTACACTCGAAAAACTTCAACTACGTTACAATACAAAATGCAGAAAAAGATCAGCTACTGGAACTGCAAAAAGGGCAAGAAATTAAACTTCCATTTTGTCAGAAAATCAATCAGTATTAACCCTGCATACTAAATTAGCAAAAACGAAGAATGTATCAAATATTTGAATTCACTTGGCCATGCATGAGACAAACTTTTCTCAAGTATGACTTTCTATCATTAGACTACACTCGAAAAACTTCAACTACGTTACAATACAAAATGCAGAAAAAGATCAGCTACTGGAACTGCAAAAAGGGCAAGAAATTAAACTTCCATTTTGTCAGAAAATCAATCAGTATTAACCCTGCATACTAAATTAGCAAAAACGAAGAATGTATCAAATATTTGAATTCACTTGGCCATGCATGAGACAAACTTTTCTCAAGTATGACTTTCTATCATTAGACTACACTCGAAAAACTTCAACTACGTTACAATACAAAATGCAGAAAAAGATCAGCTACTGGAACTGCAAAAAGGGCAAGAAATTAAACTTCCATTTTGTCAGAAAATCAATCAGTATTAACCCTGCATACTAAATTAGCAAAAACGAAGAATGTATCAAATATTTGAATTCACTTGGCCATGCATGAGACAAACTTTTCTCAAGTATGACTTTCTGACATTAGGCTACACTCAACAAACTTGAAATAGGCCTTCGATGCTAGCACCACAAACTTGTTGCTTCTTGTCTTCTCTGTTTGGAACATCATCTACCTAGATTTGTATTTCGCTTGGTTAAAACAGTTGCCAGTGGCGCTATATGCCCTAAATAATTCAAGAATTCTGTTTCGCCGAGGCAAGCTTTGCGTCTGTAATTCAATAATATTAGATTTCATGACATCGCAAAAACTAGTTCGATTTCCTCTCAGCCACTAACTGTGGGTCTCTATATAGTAAAACTCCCTCTTGTTCACACGCACAACAGCCCATCCTAACTTTGTACCAGCAGGTTAAATTTCCCGGGTCGCACCCAAAGTCTGATACTCTAACGCATTTTGTGACATTACCTCCCTCCTTCAAGAGTCAAAATCAGAATCTATGATCTCAATCTCACAAAATGCAATAACCAGAAATCATATAACTCACTAGCAAACAGCAAACAAAATAATAACCCTCTGCGAAATTGCTCTCAAAGCACGGTTAATCTCCCAAAACAAGAAACTACATTCACACTTCTACAATATTTTCAACAGAAACGATACCCACAATTTAAGAGGCTATTCTAAGCAGAAGATCTTTAAACTCATCATATACATCGGTAACAAATAAAAACCAGATAACATTTTGACAGCACTTAACAAAGCCCACCCAACTACAGTATGTAGGCCCTCAACCAAACCCGGATATATAAAAACCTGAACGTTTTGAAAGCACCAAACAATCTTCTGTACAGCAGATATAAGTGTACTACGCACTACTAGGCAGTAAACGCAAGTAAGAATGCCATTCGCAGAAACATCTTATTCACAAGCTTTCCAACAGTGTTCAATTTTGCTAACTGTGAACTTCGGAAAACATTAACCACACAATCTAACAATGTCCATATTTTGTACAACTAATCCACTTTATACATAGACACTTAACGTGGGTTTCTGCTTTAAAAATCTGCGCCCACATTTGCTTTTCCATAGAATGACCTCAGTAACATCCGGTAGAGCTGGAGAGTCAATGCCCAACGAGTCAGTTAGCTATTCTGGTACTGCGACTGCCCCAAATATCCTAAAGGTTAATGGCCGCATTCAACAGTAAATACCGTCCAATACAAAAATTGGTTCAAATTTCTTCACATTCCAAACAATGGTCAGGCATTTCTGCTCAGTAGTTGCGTAATGGGTTTTCTGGGGTAACAACTTGCGGCTCGCAAGCGCCACAGGGTGCTTCACTCCGTCATCACCTTTCTGCAACAAAATCGCACCCAAGCCAATGATGGAAGGACCCGTTTGCAGGTGAGACTGAATTCTGGTAGAGTGAGCACAGGCGTATTTGCAATGCGCATAATAAGCCTTTCAAAAGCTTTAATTTGTGCAACCCACAAACAATTTCATTTGGTGCTACCTTCATGGTTATATCAGTCAATAGTACAGCTATCGTAGCGAAGTTAGGCACAAACTTCATATAAAACCCAATCAAACCTAAAAATGCTCTAAGTTTCTTCTTAGATTGGGGACGAGGTGCTTACAGCACATTGACCATAGTATCAGGTTTTGGCTTTAACCCACCGTCACGAAGTTGGTGCCCCAAAAAGGATGCATCGAAATGACCAATGACACCCTTAGTGGGTCGCAATGTCAGATGAACAAATCTCACTCGCTCAAAAAATGTCATAACGCAGCCATATGTTCAGGCCAAGTACTAGTATGTGCCAAAACATCATCAAAATAACTCTCTAATGCGCGAACATTGTGCGGGAATTTTCGGACATTCTAGAGAAGACAGCAGGTGCATTTATTAATCCAAATGACTTGACCTTAAAGCGGAACAAACTCCGATGACAGACAGAAGTTGTAAAATTTTTATCCTCCTCTCTCGTGGATACTTGCTAATAAGCCTTGCTCAAATCAAATTAATTTGTCACCCGACAATTTAACAAATATATCATCGGCATTATATACGGGTTCTGGATCAGGCATTGTGATACTTAATTTCCGATAATCTACATAGACCCTTGTATTGCCATATATCTTCTTATCCATGACGACAGGAGCAGCGTACGTTGCTTCAGAAGGTTCAATTATTCCCAGCCTTAGCATGTAATAAATTTCCTTATTCAGCGATTCTCACATGAAGTGCTGCAGTGGCTTCTCCTTTCCACGGACCGGTTCATCAGTATAAATCTATGCTGTTCCAAGTTCGTCACTTTTGGAACGTCAGAGAAAATCTCACGGAATTCACTAATACAATACAATACAATACAATTTACATTTATAACGCGCCTTAATAAAACAATGTCTTACTCTAAGGACGCGTTACAACATAATAATTAGTTATAGTACTGAGAGAATAAATGAGTCTTAAGTTTTAATTTAAAAGTATCTATTGAAGAGCATCTTCGAATAGATTCAGGTAAAGAGTTCTGGGTTGATCTCCACGTCTCTGTACGTCTCTGTGTGAATAGTTGAAATTCTTTCCACCGACACCTCAGTTGAGTTCTCTTCGGGTTTCAGTATAGCCACTTCTGCTTTGTCACTCGTACTGTGCTTCCTGCTGCCAATATCGTTTCAGAAGGTTAGCGTGAAACTGTTTAGTTCTTCCGATCAATTGGATCTTTTGGTGGGTCAACCACACTCATTCCCGAATCCGAAAAGGTCCTCGCATCAGTAAATTGTTTTCATCTGTTGGAAATAAGATCAGTAACTTGTCTCCAGCTTTGAACGTCCGATCTTTAACCTTGATGTCAAAATACCGTTCATGCCGATTCTGTGCCTTTGCAGTTGCTCTCGAGCTAAATCACACGTGGCTTGGAGTCAATCTCTCAAATATACAACATGCTGATATGTGGTCTTTATATCTGTTGAGTCATGTCCTTTTGTCCACAACTGTTTCAACATGAACATGGGTCCGCGATCCTTCTAGCATTTCGAAAGGTGAGAATCCGGTACTTTCTTGTGGCACTTTCCGGTAAGCTAAGAGATCCACATACCGGTTCCAGTATTTGACCTTTCTGCACACATTCGTTTCAGCATGGTCTTTATAGTTCCGTGTCATGAGAGAAGAAAAGTAAGATATTCATGTAACTCTTCTTTTCCCGACATCGATTTCCAAGCTACAACATTTCATATGCAGCCTTTGAAATACATATAGCCTTTAAATATACAGCCTTTAAATATTTACAAGTCTGCTCACAAAGCCTATTAAATGTTCAACACAAATATTGACAACAGAGTCGATAAAACACAGCTACTTGCATCTTTTCTCACCAAACAGTTCTAAACGAACTTCCTTTCTTTCTCCATCAAATTAGAAATGCTTAAATCGAATTAATAATGTTTCAGATGCACATGAGTTCGTTCCCTTTTAT
This sequence comes from Norana najaformis, assembly GCA_964023275.1. Lineage (NCBI taxonomy): Eukaryota > Metazoa > Annelida > Clitellata > Crassiclitellata > Hormogastridae > Norana > Norana najaformis. The sequence continues at coordinate 15,573,891 of OZ029914.1, forward strand.
CAATCCTCTTCTCTTTCAAACCAGCAAGCCTTTCTAAGCGCATTCTTTTCAGACACCTTTCATTCGGTCGTGCCCTGAATTTAACCAAGCATGACCATGAACCTGGCACTGCTTCTATTTAGCACTATATACACTTTCTCCGCTACACTCCTTCCCTTTTGAATAAGGCACCAGTTTACTCAAAAACCTCAAACTTTATCTATAATATGCAACTTAATTTGAATATACAGCCTTTAACTTATCTAGTTTACATCTTACTTAACTACAGATATGGCACCCTATTCAATCTTATTTCATTACATAAAATGGCACGTTTCCAATGACAAACTCACAAACAACGTTTAACTAGCTATCTGCTCCAATTACGAAACTAATATGACCAATAACGCAACAAAACTGTCATCTTCATATATTTACCCACAACGAATCACTTAAATTCCTGAACCAAACTTTCATAGATTTCAAAACATACATCTATAAACAACACAGGTTTCTACCAACGCACAGTTTTTTTTTTGTTATTTTTACAGTAAGTTTCTATATAATGTCTATTTACAGCAACTAAGTTACAGTGCCAATTATTCGCAATAAAATTTAATGCAAATCAAAAGTTCATCATATGCGGGACACTTTGTCTAGGCTATCGATATCTCAACGCATCGAATTTAAGATCTTAAACTTTATGCGAGATTGTTTGGTGGGAATTGCCCCATCCTATCTCAGGTCCACCTGTGCCTTTGCCTCATCCATTTCTGCGGTGTTCTTGTTGTCCCTCGGGCTCGGACTTCTACTACTCAACATAAAAGCTTCCCTTCGTTGGTCCTACATCCTGGAACAACCTTCCTTACAAGATTAGAAATGTGCTAATCAGCCTATCACCTTCCTTGCTACGCAAGCCCTTGAAATTTGTTCTGTTTGACGGCGAGTCTTTTCCGTTTGGTCAGGAGCGCTAGAGATGAGAATTTTTGAAGCTGTGCTGTATAAGTTTTCACTTGTTATGTTAAGCCGTTATACATTGGATGGTAGAAAATTGTTACCAATTGATAAATGGGAAACTTACGGCCTACTTCTTTCCTGACCGCGGATACATGCTGCGAATCCTGGTGACTCAAAACTTCTAGGGCCACACACAATCTCATGAAGGTGTTAAGCATAGCCTCCGCAACGGTCTCAGAGGTTATGTCGTTAAGAGGTATCGAGTATCTGGGTATCGAGTAGCAAATTCGACCACAGTCAGAATGTATTTATTCTCTCTTTCTGAAGCAGGGTGAATTGGACATATCAGATCAGCTGCAACTCGCTCAGATGGTGCATCAATTATTGGCATCTTGACTTATGGCAATTTGGATATTTTCCAGTAGGCAGCGTTCACTGTCATATGTGGCAGAACTCGCAGAGTCGAGTAATGTCTCTTGTACACCGGGCCACCAGAAGCTGTAAGGTACACGATCAACTATAGTTCTACTGGCTTGATGTCCACTAAGGATAGTATCATGAGCTAATTGCATAACTTGTTTTCGCAACTGTTTAGGTACCACCAACTGTAATCCATCCCGTCTTCCTTCGAATCCAACCCTAATATATATCAATCCGCTTTGCATGACATACAGTGAATGGTCACCTTTCTGCGTTGCTTGTACGTCTTTCCTTCAGTGTCTCCTCCTCCTCCTGTATATGTATAAGGTCGTCTTTCGAAATATCGCTTATGAATCCTTCAGGTACCCTCATAGGAGACAATCTTTTTTCTAATAACCTGTTGCCTTGTTTCGACCGCCTGACTTTCCAGTACCTCTTCCAGATTCCCATTATCTAGAGCCTTTGAATCGTTCATCCGATGAAACAAGTTCATTGATCCCGGAATATTTCCAATAACGACATCATATAATGGTTGTTTCATGCAGAGAGCTTTCACGGTCCCTACAAAGTATGGTGTATTCAAACTGATCACAGGAACTGGAGTTCATTGAACTGTTCCGTCAATCAATACATAAGAAGTTTTCTCACCAGTGAAATATTCGTCCCTCACCATCTCTGTTCTCATAGCTACTGTGGAACAACCCGTGTCCCTTAAATTTTCACTTTCTTTTCACCTAAGTATCCTTCCATTACTGGCATCCGATTCTTGGAACTATGAGATGCACATGCTACAACCGGCAACTTCCATCTACACTCTAATTCAACCTCATTGGCCAACAAAGCTCCACAACGATGTTCAGAACTCTGCAACTATTGTGAATCATCCTCTTTGATTTGTTGGCCTTCGTCTGCCTTTGTTTCCTCATTCTTTTCCAGCCAGATCGAAACTATTTAGTTGTCAACGACCCAGTTTATGCTTGTAAAAGCTGTTCGTCGAGAAATGATTCCCTTTTCCGCATAAAAAGCACCTTCTACTTGGATTCTTATGTTGCTGAAAAGATGGTTTTCCTCTCTGCAACGGTATGAGTCTCCTCTCTTTTGACGAGAAAAATCTCCCAACGGTGATGTATTCGAATGTGCCTTCAAATACTGTTCTTCCAAAGTGGCTAAATCGGATAAGGTACCTGAAGCACGTTCTCTCAAAAAGAAAACCAGGTGATAATCAATTGTTCTTTAACAATCAAATCCCTCAAACTAAGTGGAATCCATTTTTCCAAGAGCCATCCATAGTAGAAGATACGATTCCAACCTTGATATAAACTGTGCAGATGTTTCCTCTGAATCTATTTCGCTTACATAAACTTAACCCTGAATCCTTCCTCTGTCAACTGGAACCGTTTCAGAAGCGCATCTTTCAGGGAGTCATAATCTATCGCTTTTCCGGAGGCAATCGAGAGTAGACATCCAGTTCGTTTTCTTTAAATAATGCATACAAGAAAATTGCCCACTCCTTTCTTTCCCATTTTTGGACTCCAATACAAGAAAATTGCCCACTCCTTTCTTTCCCATTTTTGGACTCCAGCATATCGTTCGAAACGCTGAATATAGGAGTCCATATTGTTCTTATCTTCTTTAAACGGAGGCACTTTTGGAGCTTTAACACGAAAATTCTTAACTAATGATGTCTCGGAAACAGATCCCAATTTCTTCACCAAACCTTGTTTCTCAATCTGCAAATGCTTGTTTTCCAACACTAGCCTTTCATTCTCCTTTTCTATTCTAAACTTTTCTAATTCCATTGGTCTTCAAAGTCTTTTTCCTTCACTTCCATTGTCCTTGTCAAGTCTCTTTGTTTTATTTCAACCTCTTTTAGTTGTAATACACGCTGAGCCTTGCGCAAGCGTTCACCTTCTAAAAGCCTTCCCTTATCTTCCCTTTCCATTTTGGCCTCTCTTTCACGAGCACGTACCTCCCTTTCCACAGCCTGCTCTTGCCTCTCAAAATCAAGGAGGAAATCGCCTGTGAAGCCCATACCTTCTCCTAACTCCTTAAATTGGGCTAAAGAAGTCATTCCACATAAGAAGCTTTTAAACAGAGAATTATTTATAATAATCAGTATCCAATTATATATTATGAAACAATAACCAATCATCCTTAATTAGCAAAATGTCACGAATGATTCATTTCCAAAGTATCAGTCAAACCCTGAATGCCCAAAAAGTTTGAAGATTGAAGAGGCTGAATAGTCAGACATGGCCGAAGACAGCGACAACAAGCAGGTAGTTTTGAATGGAAGACGGCACACGAAAACTACAACAGTGACGTTCGCTCATCTGCGATTTGAATCTCTTCGGCCATCCTGATGTCTCTGAGGTATTCCTCTTCTCCGACTGTCACGCTCTGACAACAGATTCTCCTATCCTCCTACTGATCTTTCGATCCTTTCTGTCAAATATTTTCAAGCTATAGTCATTGCACCAACATTCGCCCTCATAAAACAATTTCGGACTTGGTGGATGCCCTTTCCACAAATGAAGCACTTTTTGTCCTTCTGAGTTGAGGCAAGTTGACCACCCGTCACATCCTTGCGAAAAGCGTTGCATTGTTTCTGCAGATGCGATGAACTTCCACAACTGTAACATTTCTTAGCAGTTTCAAATTCTTGAATATACAGTTGCATTTTTATTCCTTCTCTTAGCCAAAACGTTTTATTGTGGGCATCAATATACAGCTCCGCTTCTTTTCCCAGTTCAACAAGAATTTTCGATGCTCGCTCCATCAAGAATAGCGTCAACTCTTGGACACCCATTCAGATATTGTTCTTTAATAATCAGTAACTTCAGTCCATCATATGTTTGAACCACCTTAGATTATTCAATCCAACGTTGTAGATATCTGTCTAGCCTGGTGAGTGTAATGGCGATTCTCATTTCTCCTGTCTTGCCTGCCGAAGCCGCATCTTAAAACCTTTTTCCAACAGCTGGTAACTCTTAAGCAGTGCCTGTTTCAAACTGTCGTAGTTCTCAGCTTGCTCAGAGGGTTAGCAGGAAAAGATATCCACGGCTCTCCCCTTCATCAGAGCGCTAAGATGTTGCGCGATTTTCACGTTTCCAACCACTTGCATCTGCAAAGCGCTCAAAACGATTCAGGTAGGAATCAAAAAAAAAATTCTCTTCATCAAACCATGGCATCTTGGAAACTTTCGCTCTGCATTTGATCATTGCTTTACCCCTCTCCTCGTCATCACCCGTTCTTGTTCTTCTTCCTTTTGGCTGGAATTAATCCCTCCAAGGGGAGGGGTAAGCCACATGAATCTTTCTTTTCCATTTGTTTCTATCTCCAGTATCTTCTTCATTAAGTCTGAGAAGCTTTAGGCCTTGTTGAATCATGTCTCCCCATCTCTTCTTTTGTCTTCCCCGACAGAGGCGTCCGTAAACCTCTGCTGTCATAATTCTTTTAATGCAATATTCATCTTCTCTCCTCATCACATGAACATGCCATCTCACACTGGCTTCTCGTACATTGTCAGATATACATGCCACTCCCAATTTATCTCTTATGTATATACTCATTCCTTTCCTTGTCTTTCAGTGAGATTCCAAGTATCCATCGCATCATTCTCATTTCTGTTCTCTCCAGCATCTTCTCCTTCTCTTTCGTCAATGTCTAGGCTTCTGCTTCTATCATCACTGGTCTTATAATTGTTTTGAACACCTTTCCTTTGAGTTGAACCGGCATTTTGACATCGCATAATACACTTGATAGGTCTTCCCATTTTTTCCATGAAGCCTTAATCCTGTTCTTAACATCATGTATGCATTCTTCTTTAGCATTCATTATCGACCCAAGGTATTTAAAGGTTTCTACTTGTGTTAATGTATTTCCTGCAATGTCCTTGACCACAAGTGTCTCGTCCATTTTGGAGCATACTGTACCATGGTTTCTGTTTTATTGATATTTATTTTTAAGACACTTGCTCTCCAGTGCTCTCTACCAATCAGTGAAACGCCCTTGTATCTTTGTCGCTGTGTAGTCTGCTACTATGAGCTCATCAGCATACAACATATCCCATGGTACTTCTCTTCTCATTTTCCGATATGGCATCCATTACTATGATGAACAGTAGATTCCTGATGTACACCCACTCGAATCTCAAATTTTACTGTGTTTCCTATATACTGCTCCACGCTGAAGTCTGTGCATCTTCGTACATTGATTTCACCTGTCGCACTATTTTCACCGATACTCCCATTTTCCTCAGACTCCAATATACAACATCTCTTGGTACTCTATCAAAAGCCTTCTCCAAATCTACAAAAGTCCAATATCTCTTGTTGTTTCCTTCTGATATTTTCTCCTACACCTGTCTCAATATGGATATTGCATCCGTTGTGCCTCTACCCGGCCTAAAGCCAAACTGCTTATCATGTAGCTTGACACGTTCCCTAATGTGCCCTCCGATCATCCTTTCGTACACTTTTAGTCCAATTTCCTGCAACTTAATTCCTCTGTAGTTATTACACTCCAATACGTCTCTTTTTTGTTTATATATTGCTATTATTTCACTTTTCTTCAGATCTTATGGAGCCTTTCTTGTTTCATAAAGTCATTAAAATGATGTATAGCCATTCGACACCATCATGTCCAAGTGCCTTAAACATGTCGGCGATCATTCCAGATGGTCCCAGTGCTTTGCTGTTTTTCACCTTTTCAAATGCTATCTCGATCTCCTTGTGAGTAATTTCATTTTCCGGTCCTGCCACAGGAATGGCTTTCTCTAGCTACTCCCTTGGATTTTCTTCATTTAGCAGTTTTTAAAAGTATGTCTTCCATCTGGCTCTGATAGTATCCTCTTCAGTTAGCATCTTACCATCTTTATCTTTAATTATATTCGCTGATTGCTTAACCTGTTTACTTCTTTGTCTTGCTTTTGCTATTTTATATATCTTTGTCTCTCCTTATTTGGTGTTAAGTTCTTTCTATACATGATGTAATTCTTTGCTATTGCTACGGCCTTCTTTGCTTCCTTACACGTTATCTTATGCTGCTTTTAGAGCATCATCTTGCTGGTCTGCCTGCCACTTTTTACATGCAGTCTTCTTATTCTTTACCACTGTCTGTACCTCCTCCGTTTACCACCAGGTTTCTCGTTCTTGTCTCTTCTGACCTCTTGTTGTGCCGCATATCTTCTTTGCTGCCTCTATCATACTTGTTTTCAGTTTGTCCCATGTTATATAATCTGTTTCAGCAAGCCGTGTTTGCACTTCCTTTATCTAAATATCTCTTTTATCTCCCTTTAGTCTCCATGTTCTGATATGTTCTTTTTGTCTGATCTTCTTTCTTTTTTGGTGTTGAATCTACACTTGTGTATTCATTACCAGGACTCTATGCTGGCTGACTACTGCCTCTCCTGGAATTACCTTGCAATCTCGTATGTTTTTCCTATCCTCACGTCTCACCAACAGGTAATCGATCCGGCTTGCACATCACTGCGGTGTGTTATTCGATGCTCTTCTATTTTTTGAAGTATGTTTTAGCAATGGCCAAATACAATCCATGTTACATCTCTAGGAATCTTTCTCCCTCTTCATGTCTATCCCCATAACCTTGTCCTCCATGTACTCCTTCATAACGTGCAGCATCCGTTCTCACCCGTACTTACGGGCAATTTCGACAAATCAGCTTTTCTCCTTTCCTTTTCTGCATTCAGCTCCAACGCTTGCTGCTCTTTTGTTAACCTAAGTCTCTCAAGTTCAAAGATTCTTTCCTTTTCCCGGTCTTGAAACTCTCTTTCTCGTTCCTGTTCTCGAGCTTGAAATTCCAGTTCTTGTTCTTGTTCTTGTCTTTCTTTTTTTCTCGATCTTCTCTTTCTTTTTCTCGTTCTTCTCGTTCTTTTTCTCGTTCTTCTCTTTCCGTTATTCTCCTATTCCTCTATTTCACCTGCTGTTCTTTTATAAAAAAAAACTTGCAAAGGCTCCCATTTTAAACCCATAGGATCGCCTGGTGCTTTTAATTCTTGGATAGCGGCCATTAAAATCCTCAGTTATTCCCTACGGCCCCACACCCATGATCGTATTATTCCTCCTGCTGACAATCTAACGCGTAAATGTTTTATTGTTAGGATGTTGTATGAATATTAAGTTTTCTTGTGTTCTTAAATACTTGTAAACCGATGTGCGATTAGCTATTGGTTAATAAAGAATATACTTACTTACTTACTTATGTTTAAAATCCAAAAACAAAATTACTACTAAGACTATCCTATTTCAAGAAGAGTTTCGAACACATACTCTATACGAAGGAATACACTTGACGGCTTATCCCTATCGTATACAAAAGGAAGGGAATCTAGTCGAGGTTGATAAAATGTTACGAATTCTTGTAAGCATAATCAGAATTTAGAACAGCGTTTCTATATCTCACATATATTATTTAGAAAACTATCTACAATGTTATGTTTGAAAGGATCCCTTCTTTAACACGATTATCCTACTCAACAAAACACCAAAACCAAACTTCTCACAGATATACCAGTCCAGTCCAACGGAGACGGTATCAGATGCGAGCTTCTGGCATTAATTCAACCTCCTGCTCTTCTTCAACTGGAGAACCTTGCATGGGTTGGGATTCCAAGCCAACAATGCGAAGGCGATTGTACAAAGATTCTGTATCCTGCGTCCACCTGCCAGAGCCTCGTTTCACCTCCGGCCCATTCAGCCCGCAATATTTACATACGCAATCCTACCCGATCAGCTGCATTGTCTTGCTCTAGAATTCTGAATTAGAATTAAATTGGCTTGGACTCGTATATATTTTCAACTAATATCTCTTTATATTTTCCGCAGACCGCAATGTTTCGTGTAAGGTGGTTGGCAAAGCCACGAAACAGAACTGTTATGGACTTTCATGCATTCCAAACGCTGTTCCCAAGCAGTGGAACCGGCTACTCTAGTTCATGCCTCAAAACTCATGTTTTTCACTGGTTTTCTAAGATCTGGATATCTAACTGCATTTCACCTATCGCCTGACAATGGCCGCATTTTATATTCACATTTCTGTGTGACTTTGCACGGGTTTAAAATTTTGTAATGATGATGATGATGATGATAAGTATTATTATTATTACACCTTTACAATAGCTGTTTTATTAGTATTGAGTAAATATTTGGCAAATCAGGAGTTAAAATAATATTTTATCCTGTTGACGCTTTTAATACAATTGACACATTGAAATCCAGTTCCTCAAGCCTTATCATGTTGTTTTTGTTGCTGAGTGATTACACTTACCTGATTTTCCAGATGCCCTTACACAGCTCCTAGCATATTTTTGTTCCTGAGGTAATACATTAACCTCGAGCAAAACAAAGAATAATAATAATTATTATTATTTTTATTATAACCTTATAATAACTAAATTTCTGACACGTAAATATATTTGGCCAATCATGAATCATTAAAATAATATTTTTTTCTGTTGAAGTTTCTAAAGCAGAGGACACGATGAATGCCACTTCTTCAAGCACTGACTGTTGCACAAAGCTTTTCAAAATGAAAAGACTTCTTGATAATGAATTTACAGATTTGTTGAAGGATGAAAGTTATTCGAAAATTCGGCATATGGTTGATAGACCCACAATAAAAGAAACAGACTTGGAGAATTTTTGGAGATTTGCTCTTCCATATATAATTCAACGCATTAAGACCGGGAATGGCTACGCACTCAGTGCTCAAAATATTGCGGCTATGGTTGAGCGAACTCAGAGACAGAAAAGGGTTGCAAGCTCCAGTTGTGATCCCAACCAAGGCAGGACATTTTACCCAATTTCTCGACTGGACTGCATAGCATATATAATCAATGCAGCTGATTCTATTGTGTTGCAAGACATTTTGCGCATAATGTCGAAATTTCCCATATCTATCCCGCTTATTATTCCAGATATTAAAGAGAATGGGAAATATATTGTTGTCACTCCAGCTTTGCAGAATCTTCTCATAAAATTGGAAACGACTCCAGGTCAAATTGCAGAAAATTATTTATTTTCAAGTCCTTTTCAAATGACTGTTGCTGTCAGACTGGGTACGAACAAAATCGGTAAAAGCACGATCTTTAATCAACTGATGAGAAAGCAATTCATGTTTTCATCAAGCACTGAGCCTGGAAGTAGGTATGGTCGTCCCTTAACTCTCGATGGAACAGTAGAGATTGTTTGGCTCACTCAAGAAACGTGCAGCGATACCACTTGGAAAACAACAGTGTGTGACCACTACAAACACGATACGACAGAAGTTGCTATCTTGGCAAATCTTCATGGAGATGCCCTTCATTATCCAGATACAATAAAATATTTAGAACAGTTAGCATGTTCATTTATCGTATTCCGGATGCCCAACTCTACGGATGATGAGTTTGACCAACTGAGAAAGTCGATTTCAAACGACAACCTTGTTTCAGTATTGGTCGATCCGAAGAAAAACTTAGACGAAGAGTCAGATATGGAAACCATTTATACTGATTCACTGTCAAGCGATGATACACAGGATACAGTGAGATCGCTTTTGCGTAAAAGTCTGAGTATCAGGTTAGGAACAGATCCATCAAACCCCAAACCGGTTTACAGCTTAGGAATATCTAAATCTTTAAGATACGCAGAATCGTTGCAATGCAGAAAGGCAGAAGAAATTTTAGACATTGTGAGAGAACAAGACTGTTTAAGAATTAAGCAGCTCTTGTTGAATATCGACGTTCAGCAGCAAACCAGATGGGATGAAAGCCTTAAACGTTTGCTTAAGTTGTCCTTAGAGATATTCAACCTGCAGCAAAACGATGCCAAGAAATCATTTACATATCTTGAAAATCAATTATCTCAACTATCCGCTAAAGAGTCTGTAACTGCACGTGCACAGGTGAGTGAAGCAAATGAAAAGTTACGACGAATTGTGAAAGCTCCAGAAAAATCGACTATAAAGGGCAATTCTGAGGAAAGACATGAAGCTGATTTTAAGAAAGCTCAGGAAGAGTTAAAGTCTGCAAAGGAAAAAGTACACAACATAAACCTGGGACAAGAACATTTCTTTAGAGCATTTGGACAGATGTTTGAGAAGAGTTTTGGAGTCACAGACTTAGGCGACTTCAATTCAGTCAAAGATCTTCCCAGCCGTTGTGCTGATCTCCTAATCAGTGGACATGCAATGGAAATGCTAAACGGCGATTCAGGTGAAATACAACTTGTTTGGATAAAAGCAATCTGTGAAAAAGTGTCGGAAAAGTTACCAAATCTGAAGGTTTTTGTCATAAGTATAATTGGTTTGCAGTCGTCTGGAAAGTCAACTCTTCTGAATGCTTTGTTTTCGTGCAGATTTGCTGATTCAGTTGGACGATGCAGTCGTGGTCTTTTCATGAGAATGATATTAATAGACGATGAACTTCGGAAACAATATAGATGCGACGCTTTTATCCTTATTGACACCGAGGGTCTGTGTTCACCTGAAAAAATGAATGACCCAAAAGCCAGTCAGAAAGATAGACTAATGGCAACATTCGCAATGGGAGTTAGCAATCTTACGATGGTAAACATTCTTGGTGAAGGAATGACGGAAATGACAGAGATTTTGCAGATAGCAATTGTGGCCATGGCTCGTTTAAGAGGAGGAGGAATCAAACCTGACATTCTGATGGTTCAGCATTTGCAAGAACGAAATATATCGAAGATCGATCAAGCAAAAGCCCAGTTTTGTGAAACCATAAATAAAACATTTGAACATATCAGTAAGAATGACGTGGAAATTGGTTCAGCTTCTGAAGAATGCCTGGCTGAATTGACTGCACTCATTCGATCTGGTGACATATTCAAACATTTTGGTGCTTTCAGAGATGGGTCAAGTGTTAATTCACCACCATCTGAAACATATCATGAAGATGTTGTGAGCCTGTTCGAAACACTGCTTAAAAGAACTCTGTCAGTGGAAAACATGAGCACATTTGAACGCTGGTCCAATCATTTTGAAAGCTACTGGGGATGTGTGCAAGGAGAAAACTTTGCTCTCAATTTTAAGAATGTGAAGCATATCACTGACTTTCTGTATTTTGAGAAGAAGGTTGCCAACGTGAAAGAGCTTAATGATAGCGCAATACGGCATCACAGAGAATTTTATGCGAATAAAATGCGAGAACAAATCAACTTAGTGATAGAAAATAAACAGAAAGTTAGAACAGAACCAATGCGTCAAGATATGCTAGCTGAAATGGAACAAGAGCTGCAAGCGATTCCACATAATTGCCCTGAGGACTGTAAAATGTGCAAAGAATTTAAGAGTAATTATGATTCTCTCGTACAGGAAATTGAAAGCAGCAAATTGGGAGAGGATACCAAGCATTCGCTAAAGCATTACAACGAAAAGCTGCACGAAATTTCAATGAAGGTGTTGAGACAGACATTTGATGGATCATTTGTCAAGCAAGGACACTTTTCTGAATTTTCTGATTTGATAACGAAGGAACTGAAACAGGCTTTAGAGAGGCGACCAACAGGAGAGTTCAGTCAAGAAGAGCAAAAAGAAGTTGTGGACAACATTTGGCAATTCCTGCAGGGCATTGCAGCCTCTAAAGAATCCGTGCCTGATCTACACTCGAGAATGAACCAAGCTATCCGTCAGGAGTATGTTACAACTGGAATTTTGCCAAATATTTTACATGATTTAGAAACCGAAATTTCTGTTGAATTCTTACTTCAGACAAAGGCAATCAAATCTTTTCTCGGCGTATTCAATCTGGTAAATGATAAACTTTCCCAAGAACGCATGACACATTTGATTAGTGATTTAGATCAACTTATCATGAAAATATTGAAAAGTAGAGATGATGATTGTTTTACGACTGGACTGGACTTCGAGGAAGGAATGGTAAGTGAAATTAAGACCAAATTCCCAGTTACAATGAAACTGTGCGAGGAGAAGTTTGATATTAGTTTACGTGACGACTTTAAAATATATCTGCAGGTTTATGCTCTTCAGCAATTTAGACAAACGGTGACTGGTCTACAAAATCTGTGGAACAGTCAGAATGGACCAAGTAAAATCTTACAGCGAAAGAAAGATGATTATATAAACGAAATTGAAACACGGCTTAAGTCTGGATTTTCATGTGCAGGCGAAGGAGAAATCGTTGCGAAGAGACTGTGCAAGTCAATTAAACTAAATGCTATTCAAGCGGGATACGGTGCAAAAATTCAAGCGATTAAAGATCTATCTTGGACAACAAATTCTGAAAAGGTGAGACTGTATTATTTTGAGCAACTGGCGGAAGAGGTTGCAACTGGAAAAAAGGAGAGAGCTTTGATACATTTTGCCAATCCAAAAGATTCAATAGAGTCTTGGTTTGCAAAACAAGTTAACTCTTTGCAATCGCAGGATAAGGATCTGGAAACATATCGTTCCACTTTAAATCACGAGTTAAATCGTGTTAAGCAGCAAATCTTAAATTCTGACAGCAAAGCCAATATCGGTAGAATTATTAAAGAGCAAGTTAGAAATGCAGACGATCAATATTGCAGCCGACTTGATGCGAAAGATGACGACTTCGATGCATTCAGAAGTAGCATTGTGCGCATACTAGATTCGTTTATGGATTCGGAAGACAGCAGAAATGTTGAATTTGGTTTAGCTTCAGATGACCCAGAAATTAAAAGACGATTGGGGTGTACTGAGCATTGCTTTTGGTGTGGAGCTTTATGTTGGGGACCTCGCGAGCATATGGTCGAAAAAAACAGCATCCGTACTATGGAAACACATCATTCATGTCACCAACCGGCTGGACTTAAGGGTGTCACTGATCGAACAACAAGAACATTAACTAGCACGGCATGTCACAATAGAAATGATGGATGGCGAGTTTGGTTTGGTGAATTTCAAGATGACGATGGCATGTTGTGGTCAGATGCAAAACGAAACCATTTTAAAGACTGGAAATTTGATGCCCATTGTGTCACAACATTTGATGAATTAATGCGTTGGTTTTTCCAAGAGCTTCACCGAGACATCGCAAAAAACAAGAGAAGCCATCCAGCTGACGACGAGAAACTAAGAGAAAACAAATGCATCGGTTTGAAACTTGATGAGATCTTAAATGTAGTACGCAGTAAGATATAACTTTCCTGTAGCCTAATAATCTGAGCTGATTTGTAAATGCAATGATATAAGCAGACATTAAAAATGTGCATATCTGTAAGAACATTATGCTTTCCAATTCAAATAGATTTAGCAAATTACAGAATTTCTTACAATTTTGATTTTAAGCAGTGGATTAAGAACGTTGCGTTATCTTGGTTAGATAGCAGATAACGGATAAATGCTCATCTGTTTGTTTACTTTTACTTCCGTACAAGTTTATCTGTTGCTAATCTACTCTTATATGCTGAGAATGGACTTGTTTTGGCATTTAAAACTGTTTTGCTAAAAAAAAACGTAAAAAATTTGCGTAAAAATGCTCAATCTTAATTTCTTCTTGAGAGTGATGATTAATATTTCAATCGCATAAACAAACGTAACTTAATTAGGCAAATAGGGGACGGAAGACTATTGGTTGGGGCACTTGTCTTGCAATGCAGAGGGTATGGTTTCGAACCTCCCCTGACACGGTTACGGGGTTTAGGGACCTTGAGCAAGTCATTCGCTGACAATTGCTCTGCTCCATCCCTCTCAACTAAAATTTTGGCACCTACATCTCGGGAGTCAAGAAGCTTCGATTAGCCCTCCAAATTTTTGTTCAATCCTCCAAAAGTATCAGCATCAATAAACGTAAAATACTGCCCTGCTAAGTCGGTAAAAGACTATTTAACCAACTCCAGGTCAAATCTCCTCAAGTCTTGGATAAAAAAGCAAGACGAGACAATTACATAACGACTTCCTTAAACATCAGTATCTGACAATTCTCCAGCTGCTTCACATAGCTTAGGTAAGGTTAATGTCAGCAACCGTGATGGCACAATATGTCGTTTAACACCGTTACTTTAGTTACTTGACAACAGAGTAATTCGACACCATATACTACTCCAATTACTCGAGAATGATGTGAATGATGCCACGCGCATGTCTGTGGCCACGTTGTTCGTTTGCTGATTCTGGCATTTCGATGGATTGTTCGTCCTAATGCGTAATTTGCTCAATATTTCTTCTATGTTCAGACTCTCGCTGTGAACGAATAGGCATTTCGCAGGTAAAAGTGTAAACTCTAAAAGAATATGCATATTTGTTACACGTGTTTCTACTTTGCAAAGCGGGCGGATCACCTACTGTTGGATTCGAGGCCTGAGCGAATACTTTGAGTTCTCTCATACATCGATTAAGATTGGAATAGCATGCACGCCAACGAGGACCCTAGAGAAGAAGCTGGATGCCATAAACATATGTCAGCCACCAGCTTATCCTGCAGAAATGCTTGGTCTATGTCACTGCAATCAGACAATAAGCTTAGCTATTACTATTCTCGCACAACACAGCAATGGATTTGAAGATTTAAATAGTTGATGCTTCGTTGTATTTTTCTGGATAACTCTCAGTGTTCTTCAGGACTACGTAATTTAAAGTCAGAAGTTAGGCGGCTGATTTAATTTCGAACCTCTCTACTAAAGTTGATATAGTCACAAATCCAATATGTCATGTCTTCTCTGCCACTTACGACACGCAAACATGTGATACAAGATTCGGTTGAATCTTCTACTACTGAAAAGGCTGTAGATGATAAAATTTACCGACGAATTTAACCATAGGAGGGCACTGGATATCGATTGAGCACAGAATATAGCCTCGAAGTTTATATCAATTGTACCACTGACCCGAAGTACGAATACAATAATGACTGCTCCTGACGGCAGTTAGCAGAGAATGAACACGACAACTAGAGTTACCAACATCATTGCAATATTTCTTTCGTTTTTGATTTGTTGCATCAGCTGCCGCCGTTTCTTCTTTAACGTGTGAAGCACCCGTGCGATACGAAGGTTAAGAATGATGAAAATGATAAGGGGCCAATGGTACGAAAGATCAAGAAAATGGCTACACAATTGAAGACTAATCCCATGAACACATTGTCATAACGTTGGGAGCAACTTTCATAATCTTCTGCCGACGAGTGATTAGCCTTGTCATATGTGAATCCATAAGCCCGCGATCTGTGGGAACAAATAAGATGTGCTGAATAAAACGGCCACAATGGACAACACGAGAACAGTCAGCTTCATCCGACACAGACTTCTCCAGCTGGATTGCATCGGTTTACAGATCGCTAGGTAGCGATCGATAGTCACGAGAACTACAATCCAACTGGTAAGAGATTGAATGATAAATGATAGAGACGGTTGAAGAATTGAATGCTATAGTTATTTTAGTTTGCCATGTGGTTGTGACCGACACAAAAAGCAGATAAAGGACAAGAAAGCTATTATCGACAACATCCAAGGTTTTCAGAAGCCAAATGGTGGTGCACTTTTTGTCGGGGTCTCGTTTCAGAACCAGAATTGTTAGGCAATTGCCCAGAAACCTGAAAATGGAAAGAGCAAAAAACTTTGCATCCATTGAGTGTTTCAGTAAATCGGTATCTAGAGCAGACATGCCATTCTCGAAGTCGATTTTCAATGCTGGCATCTGAAGTGTCGAGTACTCGGTCCATCCCGTATGTTCAGCTGTTGACTGATTCTGAGAATATGGTGGTAATAGATGCAGTTCAGAACTCATAGCAACCTCTGTCAGTCAGAACCTAAGTGTTTAACAATCGCGGAAAATACGATCATCAGTGTTTCTAACGAAAACGAAATTTGCATAATTATATGCTAAATGATGTAGTGTAATGTAATGACAAGTTATGTAGCATCGTAAGCAGCAGGCTACTTCTAGGGTGCTGTACAAAGTCAAAAGTCGGCCCAAAAACTAAGAGTTACGCATCAAATACAATTTATGCTGTTTTTTAAAGAGGTTGACACTTTTGGACTCCCGAATGGATGCCGAAAGACTGTTCCAGGCGCGCGGGCCAGCAACCCGAAAGGCCCGATCACCAATTCTTGTCTTAGTTGCCGGTACAAATACGTTGGGGGACTTTGATGATCGCAGTCGCTGTCGGTTGGCCATCAGATAGTGGCCTGATGTTGTCTGCAAGTAGCTTGGTGCGTAGTTGTTCAGACATTTGTACACAAGGAGGCAAAGTTTGAACTTTACGCTCGCCAATCCTCAGCCACTGAAGTTGGTCCTGTGATGTGGTCGGACTTTCTAGTCCGAGCGGCCAGACGAGCAGCGGCGTTGATGACTCCCTGAAGCCGAAGGGTTCTGCACTGTGGCGAGCCAGCGAAAGCAACGTTGCAGTAGTCGATTCGGCTTAGGACCAGACTTTGTACAAGTAGGCGAGTTACGTCTTTCGTGAGGGACCGAGAGACAGACCTCAGCTGTCTCAGGATGGCGAAGCTGGTCATTACAAGTCCTTTAATGTGTGATGACATCGAGAGATCTCTGTCAAGTAGGAGGCTCGACAGCATATTCACCAATGAAGAAAGGGCTGTTGTCTAATTTGTCCACCCTACGTGAGGATGAGCACCAGAGAAATTCTGACTTAGACGAATGGATCTGGAGCCTATTATATTTAATCCAGTCAGCAACGTCGTTAATGCAGTTCATTGAAACGATCCTTAGGTGCTGAACATCATTGTCGTCAGGGCGACAGGAGCCATAGATTTGTGAGTCGTCAGCGTAGAGATGACCATGCAGACCTTGCTTGGATATTATGTCTAGGATGTCGGCAGTGTAGAGGAGGAAAAGAATGGGTACCAGAACTGAGCTTTGAGGAACCCCGCGGGTTAGAATGGTAGGTGTGGACGAGGAGGCGGCATGACGGACACTTTGCTGCATGCCTGTCAGGTAAGACGTCATCCACTCAAGCACAGTGGATGACATGGCAAAAGATAAGTGTAGTCGTTGAAGGAGAATACTGTGCTCTACTGTGTCGAATGCAGCAGACAGGTCCAGAAGACACAGAAGAGAGAAGTTTCGACGTCAATTGCTGTGAGTATTTCAGATAGAATATGTGCAAGAGCTTTTTCTGTTGAATGGGAAGCACGGGAGGCCGACTGTCTTTCTGGGAGCAGGTTGTTGATGTTGAGGTAGCTGACAAGATGCTTTGCTACGACCCTTTCTAGCATTTTAGACAGAACAGACAAGTTAGATATAGGCCGATAACTTTTTGCAACCAGGTTTCTTTAGCAGCGGTGTAATAGTTGCAACTGTAAAGGCTGCTGCCACACTGCAATTTGCAATGGAACTATTGATTAGCTGAGTAATGTCCGCACATTCCTTCAGCAGCCACATGGGGAGCGGGTCTGCCGATGATTGCTTGTTTGGAGTGCAGTGGGCGAGTCCTAAAATATCACCAAATGAAACAGGTGAGAATGAAGACAGACGATGAGATGTGGTGGCATAGGTTGGGTCGGCAGCGCCTGCGGTGGACCTTCATATTACTTAACATGTTGTCTATCACCGGTAATTTCAAGATTATTTAATTGAAGACATACCTGCTCCTGTTTAACGAATATCAACCGATGGCGCACCAAAGCCAAGCCAAAATCAGGTCAATATCCAGAAGGTCAAGATAGAGAGGCAGCCCTATGAATAGGATAACGGCGTGATCTGTGTTGAAACTTTTATATTTTGAAATTGAAGTACTCTGGCTAATGCCAGAAGTTGGAATAGATAGTTATTTTTTATTGAACTCTATAGAGATACTGGATGCCTTCTTCAAAATGCCGAACATATGTGCTGATGATATGGAGTTCATGACAAAACTGCATGACAGTCTGGTCAAGAGTAGGGTCAAGGCAGATTTGTACATCATAAAAAGAAATTTGGCTCCTCATAAAATAAATATTCTTGAAGTCTTTCAAATTCTTGGGTGAACTGCCCAAGATAAACTTTCATTCATTCAATTATTCAAAGCATTTATATAGCCCTGTGCGATAAATATACTTTGGACACAGTTTGGCCTCACTCTGATCATGCAGACCGATGATTTTCAGACTGGTGTAATCCTGGGCAAAATATAATTTTCAATCTGGAGTAATCCTGGGCAAAATATTATTTTCAGTCCCGATGAATCCTAGGCAAAATGTCAAAGAAACCGATTACTTAATGAATTAATTAATTCCTTCAAATTTCATCGACGAGTGAAACTGAATTTCATCGAATCGTAAACTTCAACTTCCCAACTGCAGTAAATCCGAGCATGCAATTCTTTGTCTAAGATCCTAAATCAACGAATAGGCTTCTTTTCCCCTTCTAGCGCTTTTGTTCTAAACATCATAACTCAGAGTGGGTCGATTTGCATCGAAATTCACTTTTACATACGTTAAACCCTACAGAATTTTCAACTTGAACAATTGAGTAAACATTAGAAGGTGTTATGCAGGGTGATGAAGTGATGCAGAGATACAAAGAAACGAATGAAACGAAAGAAACTTTCAAACACATCGACAAATATGTTTGAACAAAGGCACACAAAGAGTGGGAGACAGAGAAAGGAGATGCAGTGTGCATCAGGTGCCTTGTAAAGGCTGTCAACCAAATGATGCGTCCCCAACTAAAAATATTCTTTGAATAAAAGAGCAATTAACTAATTTTTAAAGTCTTTATACCGCTCAGTATTCGTCACTGACAACCTAGTCATTGCGTTTAGTCTAACCTTGAATGTAACCTTCGGCGCTTGATAGTCACAGTAGCAGCTGTTGACGTCTTCGTCAATTTTGGAATTCCATAAATTATCATCGA
Source organism: Norana najaformis (assembly GCA_964023275.1). NCBI lineage: Eukaryota > Metazoa > Annelida > Clitellata > Crassiclitellata > Hormogastridae > Norana > Norana najaformis. Next base: position 15,593,043 of record OZ029914.1, read on the forward strand.
TGCCGTAATAATATATTTAAACTACGTTTGTCAATCGCAGTCCATACTTGTAACGTGATAAAATATTTTTAATGTAACGTCGGTTTAATGTAATGTTATGCTATGCATGTTAATGTAACTTGATGTATCTGATTGGTCTTTCGTGTCATACAGTGGGATAGACAACAAGTTTGAGTTGAAGTAGTTTAATCGACGTCTAGCATTATATCAGCGTGTCGTTCTTGTAGTTATTGAACGTTGGCTCGAATCCTGACTACAGGCTTCATCTTCTGCGTTCGGCTTTCTCATCTGCGTTCAACTCACACGACTTACTTCTGCTGCAATTTATATAATTCACAGGGATCTAGGAAATGCGAGAATATTCGTGGGTTGGCCAATACATGATAAAACTATCCAGTGCTTCATTTTTACAGTGCTGACTGAGAAAATTTATTCAATTTTTAAGACACACGCTTCATAAAACCCTGATCTCTGTTTCTGTCTGCTTGTCTCACTACAGTATTTCATTCCTGCTTCTACGAGTTGAAGCGAAAACCACTAAAACATTACATCTGTTCGATATATAGAGTATGCCACTATGTTTAGGAGTGCTATGAATTAAAAAAGCTCCAAAACGACCGCTGACGTATGAAAAAGAAAAAACCCGAAAGAAACATTAGGCCTATAGACTAGGTCCTAGCTGCAGTCGTTTGATTACAAATATGAATGCAAATGCCTGAACAGACACTAACACGAGCAATTATCTAGCGCCAGTTTATTTTAAAGTGCTTTAAATTTTTGCATAAACACATTGCGCGATGTTGTAAACATAAAGCATGCAATTTCTTCTAAGCTTAGTTGCCTTGTGATCTTATCAAGATTAGAATGCATGAAAGAAAATATTAAAAATGACGTTGGATTATTATAGTCTATATAATTTAGTAACCTGCGCTCTTTTTAAATTGGTATTATTGAGCGTTATAATTATTACATTATAACTATATAGGTTCTTCATGAATAAAATATAAATTTACACGATGTGCTACAGCTACCGTATGGCCTCGACCTCGTTTTATCAATGAATTTATGGGCTGAGATCCTTCGCCACCGATGCCCGTTTTAGTACGCTATTTAAGATCCCCGTGTGCCGGCCGTGTTAACCAGAGATTTAAAATGTCTGAAATATAATCTCATTAGCCATGAGAACAAACATAATCAAGCATCGAGGCGCCGTGACGTAGGCCTACCTCTTTAATCAATGAGGCTAACCAGGACTTCTCGTTAAATATTTCGATATAGGCATGTTTGTCCTCTTCTAAGATGCATACACTTCTGTTCAATCGAGACTGTTAAGCTTTTCAAGCGCCTCTTATATGCTTTGCTCCTAAGCTACTTATATCTATGAGGCATTTAACGTGTCATGCGCAGCTGTAATTAACCTGTACACTTTTAAGTTGTCCAGATGATGCAATTAATACTTTATTTTCAGTTAAGCGTTGGAGTTTGGTTATAGTGCCCATGAAGCCACACAGGATAAGAGATGGTTGTTTTGAACGACTGGAGTTCAATAACATTTCCACGCCTATCAAAAAATTCCAACAAGAGACTATAATGAAAATAACAATAATCAGAAATATATTAAACTTGAAAACAGCATAATACAATGTAATCTAACGAAGACAATTTATATAGAGCAATTCAATAACAAAGCAATTTTAAGGTCGCTTTACAGTGAAAAGAAGCGCAAGCGTATATCAGCGGTAATTATATATGCCAAAAAGTCTGCTATATGTTATTGCTATCAGACACTAAACATAAATATTACTACTTTCACACAGTATTGACATAAATTTGAAGATTCAAATACTTGATGCTTTGCTGTGTTATCCCGGATAAGCATCGGTGTTAATCAGGAGTATTTCATTTAAAGTCAAAAGAAGGATGGCTTGTTTAATTTCGAACCTCTCTGCTAAAGTTAAGATATTATGAAATAATGCTATACTATCAGTACCTCAGATCTTCTCTGTCGCTTAAGACATGCAAACATGCGACATAAGATTCGGTTGAACCTTCTACTGACAAGGCAGTAGATGAGAAAATTTACCGAAGAATTTAACAGAAGGAGCGCGTTAGATATCATTACAGCACAGTAGAAAGCCGCCAAGTTCATTCGCACTCTATGTCCGTAGCGATATAAGATTACAATATTGACTTTTGCAAATAGCAGTTGGCAGAGAATGAAAACGACAACTACTGTAGCCAACATCAGTGCAATATTTCTTTTGTTTTTGATTTGTTGCGTCACCTGCCGCCGTTTCTTCCTTAAGGTGTGAAGCGCCCTCACGATACGAAAGTTAAGAATGATAAAAGTAATGAGAGGTCCGATGGTACGAAATATTAAAAAGCAGAATGTGTTATAGATAGAAAATCCCTTGTACAAATTGTAATAACGTTCGAAGGATAAGTATGTTACGTTTTCATGATTTTCGGTACTCGAGGAATTAGTATCGGCAGAAATGCACCTCATCAAATAGATTTCAACAATCGCTTGGAATAAAGAAGGAGCGCTGAATAAAACGGCCACAACGAACAGCATAAAAACAGTCAACTTCATCCGACGCATGCTTCTCCAACGAAATCAACATTCAAACACAACGACAAATATAATTGGACAAAAGGCACACAAAGAGTGGAAGACAGAGAAAGGAGCCGAGGTGTACCTCAGGTGCTTTGTTAAGGCTGTCTACTCATAAAGTCTAGAAGGCCGTTATATTCGCAAATGATGCGTCCTCCTATAAATATATTCTTTGAATAATAGCGTAGTTAACTAATTTTTAAAGTCATTATACCGCTCAGTATTCGTCACTGACACCCTAGTCATTGCGTTTAGTTTTACCTTGTTTAGTTTAACGCCTGATAGTCGCATTTGCAGCTGTTGACGTCTTCGTCAGTTTTGACATTCCATAAATAAACATCGATGCCGTAATAATTTATTTTTAATGTAATGTCGGTTTAATGTTATGTTATGTTATTCATGCTATTGTAACTTGATCTGTCCGATTGGTCTTTCGTGTCCTAAAGTGGGATAGACAACAAGTTCGAGTTGAAAGTAGTTCAATAGACATCTAGCATTATATCAGCGTATCGTTCTTGTAGGTATTGAACGTTGGCTCGAACTTTGACTACGGGCTTCATCTTCTGCGTTCAGCTTTCCCATTTGCGTTCAGCTCATTCGACTTACATCTGCTGCTATTTATATAATTTATGCGGATCTAGGAATTGTGAGGATATTAATGGATTGGCCATTACCTGATAAACCTATCCAGTGCTTCATTTTTACAGTGCTGACTGAGAAACCTTATTCAATTTCTAAGACACACGCTTCATGAAACCCTGCTCTCTGTCTCTGTCTGCTTGTTTCACTACAGTATTTCATTCCTGCTCCTACATGTTGAAGCGAAGACATCTAAAACATTGCATCTGTTTGATATATAGAGTCTGCCACTATGTTTGCGAATTGCTATGAATTTAAAAAAGCTCCAACACGACCGATGACGTATGAAGAAGAAAAACCCTAAAGAAGCATTAGGCCTGTAGACTAGGTAATATATATGCAGTCGTTTCATTACAAGTATGCATGCAAATGCCTGAGCAGACACTAACACGAGCAATTACATAGCGCCAGCTTATTTTAAAGTGCTTTAAATTTATGCATAAACACACTGCGCGATGTTGTAAACATAAAGCATGCAATTTCTTCTCAGCTTGGCTGCCTTGTGATCTTACCAAGATTAAAATGTACGAAAGAAAATATTAAGAAATGACGTTGGATTTTATATCCTATATAATTTAGTAACATTTCTGCGCCTGTGAATAAAAGATTCCAACAAGAGACGATAATGAGAATAACAACAATCAGAAATATATTAAACTTGAAAAGAGCGTTATATAATGTAAAATAATGAAGACAATTTATGTAGTGCAGTTCAACAACAAAAGTAATTTTAAGGGCGCTTTTCAGTGAAGCGTATATCACCCGTAATTTTATATGCCAAAAGGTCTGCTGTATGTTATTGCTATCAGATACTAAGCTTAAATATTACTACTTTCGCACAGTATTGACATAAATTTGAAGATTTAAATATTTGATGCATTGCTGTGTTATCCCGGATAAGCGTCGGTGTTAATCAGGAGTATGTCATTTAAAGTCAAAAGAAGGATGGCTTGTTTAATTTCGAACCTCTCTGCTAAAGTTCAGTAATATTTCGCAAATTCTATACTATCAGTACCTCAGGTCTTCTCTGTCGCTTACGACATGCAAACATGCGATATAAGATTTCGGTTAAACCTTCTACTGACAAGGCAGTAGATGAGAAAATTTACAGATGAATTTAACACTAGGAGCGCATTAGATATCCTTCCAGCACAGAACAAAGGCGCGAAGTTCATATACACTCTATTTCCATACCAATGTAGGTTAATGGCACTGAGTATTGCAAACGGCAGTTGGCAACGAATGAAAACGACAGCTACTGTAGCCAACATCAGTGCAATATTTCTTTCGTGTTTTATTTGTTGCGTCATTTGCCGCCGTTTCTTCTTTAGAGTGTGAAGCGCCCTCGCGATGCGAAAGTTAAGAATTAAAAAATTATGAGAGGGCCGATGGTACGAAAGATTAAAAAGGAGACTCTGTTATAGATCACAAATCCCATGTACACATCGTAATAACGTTCGTAGCATAATTTTGTTAAACTTTCATAATTTTCGGTACTCGAAGAATTAGTATAGGCACCTCATAACAGATGTGAACAATCGCTTGGAACAAAGAAGGTGCTGAATAAAACGGCCACAACGAACAGCACGAAAACAGTCAACTTCATGCGACGCAGGCTTCTCCATTTGGATTGCATCGGTTTACAGATCGCTAGATAGCGATCGATGGTCACGAGGACTACAATCCAGGTAGTAAGATAATGGGCGACACATGCTATAGGTAGGCGAAGAAGTTCTATAGGGTAATAAACTATATCAGTTATTCCAGGCATCCTGTCTGCGTTTTCCAATATCGTTGTGACCGACTCAAAAATCAATGAAAAGAGAAGAAAACTATTGTCGACAACAACCAGTGTTTTAAAGAGGCAAATGGTTGTGCTTTCTTTATCGGGGTCACGTTTCAGAACTTGAATTGTTATGCAATTTCCCAGTAACCCGAAGAAGCAGAGGCCAAGAACTATGTAGCCTCTAAAAATGATAGCGCAGTATATATATGTATTGATATTCAAGGCAGATGTCCCATTCTCTCAGTCGACTTTAACTTCTGGTATCTGCAGTGTCGAGTATTGTGTCCATCCGGAATTCTCAACTGTTGAATGGTTCTGCGAATACGATAATTCCCATTCAAATGGGTAAAGAGTCCAGTTTGATTGGTTTAAGAGTGGTAATAGATGCTGTTCAGAACTCCTCGCGATCTATCATTGAGAGCCGGAATGATCAAGAATTGCAGAAAATACGATCTTCAGTTTTTCTAACAAAAAGATATTTACAAAAAATCATGTAATGTGATGCACTGTATTATCGACTCTTAATACAGCAGGTTTGTTAGCGAACTGTGAACTGGCGTCGGAAGTGCTAAGAGTATGCTCAGAGTTAGATGTATGTAATGTGGAAAGCTTAGAGTTCGCGTTATGTTGTCCAATCTTACAAAAATGTTGCAACTGAAGCATTTCCATTCATTTCAAGCACCTTGTCTATCGGCTGTAATTTCAAGATGAATTAATTGAAGAATAAATGCATTGACTCCTGAAACACGAATATCAGTGGTGACAGAGGAACTTATCGTTCAATTAGAATTAGAATTCTCACATTTAGTCCAGCGAGAAGCGCTTTTGTGAAGCGCTTTGGAAATGCCCAGGTACATATATAAATAATTACGTGTATATACATACATATATACAAATATACACTGTGTCCGGAAAAATTCCAAGGCTCTAAAATATGAATGAAAAAACTACAGTAGATAATAATCAATTTAAAAATTTAAAAACCTCCAAACAGTCCGGACTTAAATCCTGTTGATTATAAAATTTGGGGAATAATGCAGGAGAAAGTATACAAGACAAAGGTCAGAAACATCGAAGAACTCCGCGAGCGAATTGTTAATGCTTGGGATGAACTTGATCAACTGGTCGTCGATGCTGCTGTTAGTCAGTGGCGTGTACGTCTCGAAGCTTGCGTTGAAGCCAATGGCGGACATTTTGAACATAAATTATAGTTCAATAATATTTCAGGATTAAACTGTTTTTGGAATTTTAAAAATCGATTAATGTTTACTAATTATTTTCATATTTACCGTAAAGCCTTGGAATTTTTCTTGACACAGTGTACATACATACATAGATATATCCTCATACATATACATAATTGCATACGAAATTTACATATATACATGCATACATGCATGCATGAATTTAAAAGTAATTATGGTTCTCTCCTACAGGAAACTGAAAGCAGCGAATGGAGAGAAGCTACTAGGCATTCGTTAACAACATACAACGAAAGGCTGCACGCAATTTCTATGAATGTCTTGAGACAGACATTTGACGGATCTGTTGTGAAGCAAGCATGCTTTTCTGAATTTTTGATTTGATAACAAAGGAACTTAAACAGGCTTTGGAGAGGCGACCAACAGGGGAGTTCAGTCCAGAGGAGCAGACAGAAATTGTGGACAACACTTGGCAATCTTTGCAGGACATTGCAGCCTCTGAAGAATCTGTACCTGACCTACACACGAGAATGAATCAAGCTTTGCGTCAGGTATACGTTGAATCAGACATTTTGCCAAATATTTCACATGATTTAAACACCATCATTTCTGATAAAGACTTATTTCAGAAAAAAACCACCAAATTTATGTTGAGCAACACACCGTAACAGACCAATAGTAAACTTACCAAAGAACCAATGAAACATCTGATTACTGATTTACATCAACTTGTTATGACAATATTGAAAAAAAGACGCAAGGATTGTTTTACGGCTGAATCAGATTTTGAAGAAGGAATGGTAAGTGATATTAGGAACAAATTTCCACATAGAATAAAAATGTATGAAAAGGAGTTTAATATTACTTTACTTGACAACTTTAAAATACATCTGCAGATTTATACTTTACAACAGCTTAAACAAAGGATGCCTGGTCTACAAAATCTGTGGAACAGTCAGAATAAACCAAGTGAAATTTTAATGCCAAATGAAGATGATTATAAAAACGAAATTGAAACACGGCTCAAATATGAATTTTCATGTGCAGGCGAAGGAGAAATCGTTGCAAAGATACTGTACAAGTCAATTAAACTAAATGCTATTAAAGCAGGAAACGATACAAAAATTCAAGCAGTTAAAGATGCATCATGGACAACCAATTCTGAAGAGGTGAGACTGCGTTATTTTGAGCAACTGGCCAAAGAGGTTGAGGATGGAAAGAAGGAAAGAGCTCTGACGCATTTTGACAATCCGAAATGTTCAATAGAGTCATGGTTTGTAATTCAAGTTGACTCTTTGCATTCGGAGGAAAAGGTTATGGAAACATATCGTTCCACTTTAGAACATGGATTAAATCGTGTTAAGCAGCAAATTTTAAATTCCGACAACAAGGCGGACATCGATAAAATTGTGAAAGAGCAAATTAAAAATGCAGACGATCAGTATTGCAGCCAACTTGATCCGAAAGATGACGACTTCGATGCATTCAAAAGTAGCATTGTGCGCATACTACATGTAGAATCGTTTATGAATTCGGAAGACAGCAGAAATGTTGTATTTGGTTTCGCTTCAAAAGAACCAGAAATTCAAACACGATTAGGGTGCACTGAGCATTGTTTCTGGTGTGTAGCTTTATGTTGGGACTCTCATGATCGTGTCGAAAAAAACACTGACCCTACTATCGAAGCACATCATTCACGCCATCAACCGAGTTCACTTAAGGGGATCACTCATCGAACAACACAAATGTTAAGTAGCACTGCATGTCACAGTAGAAAGGATAAATATCGTGTTTGGTTTGGCAAATTTCAAGACGACAATGGCATCTCGTGGTCTGACGCAAAACAAAACCACTTTAAAGATTGGAAATTTGATGCCCATTGTGTTACGACATTTGACGAATTAATGCGTTGATTTTTCCAAGAGCTTCACCAAGACATCGCAGGGAGTCTTGAAGTACTTCCAGCTGACGACAAGGAACTCAGAGAAAACAAATGCTTCGACTTGAAACTTGATGATATCTTAAAAGTAGTATGCAGTAGGTTTTGATTTTCCTGTAACCTAATAATTGGGCCGATTTGTAAACACAAATATATACACAGACGCTAAATATATGCATGTTTGGTAGAATATTTATGCTTTTACAATTCAAATAGATTTGGCAAACTATAGAATTTCTCAGAATTTAGATTTTCAATAATGGATCAAGAACGTTGGAATATCTTGGTTAGATAGCAGATAATAGATAAATGCTCATCTCTTTGCCTACTTTCACCTCTGAACAGGTTTATGTGTTGCTGGTTAATAATTATGTGTTGATATTTGACATGTTTTGGCATTTAAACCCTTTTTGGAAGGAAATAAAAATTGTGCAAAAAATGCGTAAAGGTTATAAGTTGTGTATTTTTCCCGAGAGTAACGATGACAGTTTAATCAGGCCTATACTAAATAAGTATGCAGGCCTATGTCTGTCGGCCTATGTATTAAGAGACTTGAAATAGCTTATTTTGTGTACCTACAAAAGAGCTGCACAATTTGGTGCATATATAATGCTATCTTGCAGATGAACATTTAGCATTAACTACGAGAAAGGGGTAGAGCAGGCCTACGGCTTGCTCTCTGATTGGCTGACACCTGTATAGCGTACAATTAAAGCCAGCTGTTTTATTCCATGCATTTTATTGAACTATATTTATTGTTGTATTAGTATTAGGCGTACGCTTGTAGACATGTCTAGACAAGAAGTCTGAGATTTGAATTAAGTCTGTGATGTTGATTTTGAAGATTTTGATTGTCAGAAATTATTGTTTTAACTGTGACTGTCTGTGGATGTGCAAAAGCATCTTACTGTTGATAAACGAAGTTTAGTTTCGATATTAAAGAAAGAAAAGAGGACCTGGTCTTCAATTTTTGAATAGGGGCGAACTTTGAGCAATTTTAAACTAGGAGTCACAAAATAAGGTACAAGCTAGTCAGAGTAGTCATTGTAAGACGATTTTTGCACATAGGTCAGCAGGTATCTGAGCTCAATAGTTTGCCAACCACTTGGACGCCTTACCATTTGTCAGCCTATGAAGAGGTGGTGACATATGGTGACCGTAGCGGTGGGTTACGGATATATCCCTGGCCACGTTTTCTGAAGAAAAGTTGGTTACACAGTGTCGGTGCGACATGGATTATACTTTGTAAGGAATTGTAATTTTGAAAACGCACAGTGAAAATTGGAGAGAGGCTGTTGGATATTGAGATCCACCAATCCATAGATTTTACGCGCTTGGATATCAAGTCAGAACGTTGGGATTTTTTGCGACTGGTGCGAAAGGATTTCGTAAAGCTCGTGCTAACGGAGAAAGACTACGAGGCAAAGTGTGGAGACTGCGTCACGTTGATAAAGTCAAAGTTGTTCGAGGGTTTCGCTTGTGATTGTGCGTGGAGTCACGGTGGAACAAGGTTACCTGCAACTGTCTTCAGGCTATTGTTTGAGACTGGAACAGTAGTCAAGTGTCGATACAGAGACCAGTTTCTTCAGATTCCTTAAAAAAGCCTAAAGCCGATTTTCAGTAGAGAATCCAAGTTCTGGACAAGACTTCGTAAGGTTGGAGACCAATTGAAGTCAAACAAGAGAAGACTGTTTAACGGATTGTTACACTTACAAAGAAAAAGCGTTGTATTGATTGCGTGTAATACTTTGACTGAACTTTGGGCGTAATCATTATATTGTTGAAACATGGAGCGACTGTCTAAAGAAAAACAAGCCGAGCTTAAGAAATTAACGACAGAGCGTGTTAAAGGTTTGTTGGTAGGGTATGGTAGGCTAGATCCAGACCTGGAGGAAATGAACAGGGAGGATTGTTAAATGCCTTTGCTTTCACCATGAAACACCATGGAATGAGGAAGGGGAAGAAAACTACAATGGAAGAAGAAGGATTATAACCCCAGGGGAAGAAGCAGAAAGAGGTGCTGAGGCACCAGTGGAAGAAATACCAGCGCCTGATTCTGAAAAGAAGAGGCGGGCAGCTGAATGGATAAGAAGAGAGGAATTGGACCTAGGTAGACTTAAAGAAGAAAGAAAAGAGACGAAATGGAGTTACTTAAAAGTAAATTACAGATGCAAATGGAAGCAGCAAGACACTGGAAAGCAGAGTTAAGAAAGAGAGACGAAGAAGTGAGAGAATTGAGAGAAGAAGTGAGAAGAAGGGAAGAAAAGATAGATGACGAAGCGAGAAGAAGGGAAGAAAGATTGAAAGAAGCTTTACGTAGAAAGGAGGAACACGCGGAAGAAGAAGTGAGAAAGAAAGAGGGATAATGAATCTCCTGTTGTTAAAAGGAAAAAATTGGGGGATGCTATGAAACATGTATTACCAAAGATTCCCCATGATTTAGCTGAAATCCCATTATATTTTGAGACCGTGGAAAATGCTTTCAAGAGTTTTGAAGTTGAGAAATTGTATTGGGTGAAATTATTGTTACCTCTAATGACACAAAAGGCAAGAGCTATTTTGAATCGATTGTCATATCGTGAACAAGATGATTATGATCGAGTGAAGGAGTATATATTGACAAAATCTCAGCTGACTCTAAGGGAGTACAGAGCAAACTTTATCGGGGCTAAAAAGTTGTCTGAGGAAACATTTACGTTAGCACTCGTTTGAAGAACTTGCTCAACTATTACATTCGGAGTCTCCCGGGATATTGATTATGATTTTGACAAGTTGTTTGAATTAATGGTCGCTGACCGGTTGAAAGAATCTTTACAGACGTTTGTGAAAGGAGAAAGAATGAATAAAGGGCAAAGTAAATATATAAGACCTGAGATGAGGAAGCACTGGGGAGAGAACAGTGGACTGTCAGGATCGTGTTTGGTTTGAATGCCTATACAATGCCAGCAGCTGCTGCTTTTCAGTTTCTTCGAGGTAAACGCTGGATGGTTGACCTGTTAGGCGCAAGCCTTTTTGTGTCCTGTCCTAGACGCTTCGAAGACCACCATCATGGCGGCCCTATCACAGTCAATTTTGATCAAGCATAACTGCCAGTTCTGGTGATATAACACTTTGGCGTACTCGTTTTTGTGGCGGATTAGCAATACTCGTACTGAGGCGTGGATCTTTATCTTCCATTCACACTGACTTTCTTCCGAGTCGGTGCTGCTCTTCAACATAACTTTCTCCAAAAGGGCGTCTTTCTGAAGTTGGGATCGCTGTCGCCTCCTTTCCAGTGTGTCCCCTTTCTGCGTCTGCTTCTGTTCTTGTTGGAGCAGCGCCTTGCCGACTCCTGTCAAGCAGCCCGTTCGTCCCTTTATCCGCTTCGATTCGAGAAAGAGGTTGTCTTCTTGATTCTCGATGAGCTCCTTGGTGTCAAAAAGTTCCCCGTTTCTTCCTATCTGTCTGTCTCTCGCAATAAGTTTGCAAGTGGATAGCTAGATGGCCTAAGATTGTCAATTAATGGCTTTGACGCTCATAAATAGCGCGCTTAATTAATTTCCAATCGACAAGTTAAGGCGACTTGCGTCTTATCAAATATTTATCTAAACCTTTATACATTTTAAAAAGAAGCTGAATACCTTCCAACAATGATGCACACAAACAATGCTGCAAATTCCGTATGCTATTCGCATCACTAGAGCTGAAATATGCAGGCTAACATAATATAGGACCTGCGGATATGCGACGAAATCGGACTCTGTGATGGACCCTCTACATTTCGCCTCCGAGGAGCTGGATCAGAAGGTTGGACGGTTGTGGCTTATACGGACCCGGACGGTGAAGGCCGATCTTTACCCGCTGAACTTCCGGCTACACACGGCCAGGAGAAGCGGCCAAGACCCAGACGATTCACAGATACGTGTTTCATGGCCCAATGAGACATTTTCAAATTGTCTTCAACAATATATTATAAAGTTAACTGAAGTCACACGACAGCAACAAAATATCACTATTTATTCAAAAAAGGTTAATCAGAGAACCATTTGTATTCAGCGTTATAATTTATGCGTTATAATTAAAACCATAATAATTCTCATTAAATCGTCTTCTTAGATTCACATTCTGTTCAATTGTGAATGTTAAGCTTTTCAAGCACCTCTGCTATGATTTGCTCCTCAGCTATATACTCATAAGTCATTTATCGTGTCATGCGCTGCTTTAATAGGCTTGTACACCTTTTAAAATGTTCAGGTGGCGCAATTAATACTTCATTTTCAGTCAAGCGTTGAATTTTGGTTTCAGTGCCCATAAGGTCACACCTGTACATTTCCGTTAGGTAGTGGGTGTATGGAAAGTCTAGAGTTCAACAGCATTGTTACTCCTATGAATAAAAATTCCAATAAGCACGATGAGAAAAACGATGAATTAAAATTAATGGGTGTAGAAATAGGCAAAGTGAACCCACGCAGTGGTAGGTGTTGCCTAAAAGAAAAGCAGTTTTCCCACGTTTACCACTGCAATGAGGCTAATACAGCCTAGAAACGTTTGGGGCATGACATCATATATGAATACTAATGTATCACTAAGTTGAGGACAGATCTCATTGAGAGCTAACATGTAAAAAATGCACACAAAGAAAATTATGCAAATACATGAAAAATCAGTATTAATAACCAACTCAGAACCCAGAAAACCTGAAAACAGCAAAATACAATGTAATATAAAATCAAAAGCAGAGCAGCTTTCAAGGCGCTTTACAGGAAAGAGGAGCACTACCATTTTATTTTGCTAAAATGTCTGCTCTATGTCACTGTAAGCATCAAGCTTAGCTAATACTTATTTCGCACAACACATGCATAGATTGGAAGATTTGAATAGTTGATGCTTCGTTGTGTTATTCCGGATAACTGTCAGTGTTCTTCAGGACTATGTAATTTAAAGTAAGAAGATAGGCGACTGATTTAATTTCAAACCTCTCTGTTAAATTTCAGATAGTCACAAATCCAATACTATAATTACGTCCTCTCTTCTCAGGCGCTTAGGAAAAAACCCGTGACACAGTTTGCTCAGCCGCACACGCAAACCAGTGACGCAAACTAGTGACACAAAATTCGGTTGAATCTTCTACCGACAAGGCTGTAGGCCTATGTGCGAAAATTTACCGATGAATTTAACACTAGGAAGGCGATGCTAATGAAAGGTCAAACTCATTTAGAAAAGAAATTCATAGAACGCCAGATTGAGCTGCAGGAACAATTAATAGCAAGTCAAACTCATTTAGAACAATTGAAGGAAAGTCACTCATAAACTTTTAGAGCGCCCGTTGTCTCAGGAAGAACGACTGATGGAGTGTTTCTCAGGGCTGTGAGAGCAAATTTTGTGGCGCCAGTCTAGGAGGAAGACATTTTAGAAATCGATTTTAAAATGTTGCGAGGGCCAAAAAGAACCATCGCCTGCTCTCAGGATCGACGATTTCCTGCTCGGCAACCGCGGACACCACTCAAGCTTTGTAAGCTGAAGCGCCACCTAGTAAATACTCAGAGAACTGCAACGCAGGGTGTACCACCCTTACGTTACAGCAAGGTTCCTCCATACTATGATGAAGGAGGAAGGCGAGTAAGGTTAGTCGTTCCGCCCAAAGAGAGGGTTTGAATCCTAGTTAAGACAGCAGATGGTTCGCTCTTCCTACGTCCAAAGCCTTTCCCCCAACAGCCCGTGTCATCCCTAGGTGAGGTACGGGTGAACGTTTCATATGCATGCATGTATGTAAGTACGTATGCCTGTGTGTACGTATGCATGTATCTATGTATGTATGCATGCATGTATGCATACCTGTAAGTGTGTATGTGTAGATGTTTCAATATATATACATATATCAATGTACGATTTTTTATTACTGTTTAACTTGGAAGTGACCGTCGAATGATGTCTTGAGTATTCTCATAACGGTTCTATTGAAGGCAATAGATAAGACTGGATCGTATTAATAAAACCTTATCATAAGCATTAGGCACAATTCCACGTCTTATATTGCACTGTCTTCTTTTCTTCTAAACCGTCATTGACATTTATACTATTTCAAACAAGAAATTAAGTGCGACAGAATATATAAAATTAAACGAATGTTTTCCGTTTTCCGTACTGAACCATTTGTTGAACTAAGCCATTCACCATTCTGTCTTAAGTCAAGATTTGAAGTACTATGCATATGGGTTCTGAGTTGGTTATTAATACTTTCTCATGGATTTGCATAATTTTCTTTGTGAGCATTCTTTACATATGTTTGCTCTCAATGAGATCTGTCCTCAACTTAGTGATACATTAGTATTCATATATGATGTCATGCCCCAAACTTTTCTAGGCTGTACTAGCCTCATTGCAGTGTTAAACTTGGGAAACCTGCTTTTCGTTTAGGCAATATTTAACACTGCGTGGCTTCACTTTGCCTATTTCTACACCCAGGTCATTTGAGGTCGTGGCTGCTACTCTCAGATAGTTATTGCTTGTGAATATTCATCGCCCATCATCCCTCTATTTGACTTGCTTTTGAGTACTTTTCAATCACTACCTAAATATTTTATTTCCTCGCCTTCTAAAATAGTCACCGTGGGCGACTTTGATATTCATATTGATGTAGCTGGTTATGGCGCTTCAGCATTTCTTGATATGTTGAAGAGGTTTGACAGGAAACAGCTCATTATCTTTCCTACACTTAACAAAAGCCATGCCTTGGATATCTTTGTAACTCGTTCTGATTCTCAAGTGCTTCATTTTGTTATTTCTCTTGAGTCATACTTTCAGATCATGTTGCCATCTTCTAAAAATTTGAAATCCTATTTAAACCACCTCCAAAGTATGAAGCTGTTGAATTTCGCCCTTGGCTTAAAATTGATTTAAATGCAGTAAAATATGATATCTTGGCATCTTCCGTATGGTTATCTCCAGACAAATCCTAATGAGCTGGCTCTGCAGTTTCAATATACTTTAATTGAACTTCTTGATAGGCAAATTCCATTTAGAACTAATAGAGTAGTACAGCTCACATCGCACCGCCATTTCTGAAACTAGGCATCGCAAAAGTCAATCAGAGTTTAGATAATGAAAATCTCACCTTCCCTCGGATCAAACTAGATTCAAGCAACAGCGCAAACTTGTTTCATTTTCAAATTGTGCAGATTTAATACACAAACGCATGTAATTATTGTGAAAGCCAAGTCCAAATATTGTGGGCATGAATGGTGGAAAATAAGTATTGGATGCGTCCTATGATCAATGTCATGGACGTGTTTATACCATATTCGCATGCCGAGCGTCGAGCGAAGTGGTATTGCTAGACGGCTACAGAAGTCTTGAGTTAATTACTTCTTATGTCGGTGCTAAGACTTTTGATGTTATAAAAGTGACACACAAAAATTGCACTTGCAACAGCAAAACCTAACAAAACAAGATAGGAAGTGATATGCATTGCAACTAGTAAGGATCCGAAAATCATATAATTATAACTTCGAGTAGAATAGATGTTCGTATCCGTGAACAGCCTGCCAACACGTCATTTAGGAAGCCTTATTATCTGACTCTGATGAAAATGGGTCCTATGTACTCGCTTTCGTCGTACGTGTGAGCGCCGTGCCCTTGCAATGGACTCACCCTTACATTTACAGTATTGTAGTGTTTTGATAATAATTTCTTGCTTACTGCATCTTGATGTACATTTATTTAACGCCGTTTTTGTAAAATGCATTGTATTAGTCGAAGTGTCGCTTCTAAGCAAATTATATTCAACTGAATCAAGCATAGAAAACCAATTATAAGAAAGGGACATAAAGAAAGATTAAAACTTTGACCCATCACAGATAGACAATGACTAACTATGGATGTAGCAAGGCGGTTTGCGAGTTGTGTTCAATTACTGTTATAGAGACGTCCGCATTTTGGATCAGGCTGTTTGGAGTAGTGTTCTGAGCACAGAGGACATTATAATTATAGTCCTCAGGCTGTTCGGTCCTCTAGGGGCACTGTGGCCAAGTCCATCGTCACACATGACACTTCAGGCAGAAGACAAGACAGTCTGGCGAATGGCAATGCGAGAGGCCTTATCGACTTAAAATCATTGTTTAGATAATACGCAAGTAGGCCTATCTGCCGAAGGCCTAGCTTCTTTGACTAAGGCTGACACGAAAACTCCGACCTTGTTTGAAAAGTTTAAAAACTCGCAACATGTCCTGGGTAGGCTGCGTTTCCATTTTTTGTAAGGCATGAACCTTTGTCACTAGATTACTCGCTTGGGCGCTCAGCCAGCGGGCAGATTATGTGCATGACAACAAATCAGGTACTATCACAACATATATATCTCTGTCTCTCAGACTGTTGATGTCTCCGTTTGACTCTGTCTGTCTTTCTCTGTCTCTTTCTCTAACCCTACGCATACATACATATATACACACATACATGCATGCATTCATACATATGTATATACATACATACATACACACATACATATATACACACATACATACATACACACATGCATACACACATACATGCATACATACATACACGAATACATGCATACATACAAACATACATACATAAACACAAATATGCATACAAACATACACACAACCATACATATATGCATACATACATACGTACATACATAATCGCATTCGTAATCATAAAATCGAGATTTCTACAGCGCCGAAAGAAAATTAGGTCGCGGAAACAAGCTTATTCACAGGCGCTCAGTCAAAACAAAATCGATAGGCAGTAAGGGTTCGGTTTGAGGTCATGATCCAAGAGTCAGGCAGGCAGACTGTCAGACCGCTACGGTGGATGGTGTTTGGAAGTGGCGTGGAAAGAGAGATAAGGGGAAAAGAAAGAAGCAGGGTAGGATTTGGGGAAGAGGAGTGTTTCCAGTTTTGAGTGAAGGATCTGCATAGAGAATGCAAAGAGTGAAGTTTGTAGAGCTCGTATGATGGGTCAGATAATTGTCGTAATTCTGGCGCGAGTTTATTCCAGAGGGGTGGATGTATAACGGCCAGAGCCACAATGCGGACTCATTTAGAACAGTCATCGAACACAACTCGCCAACTTCCTTGCTACATTCATAGTTAGTCACTGTGTATTCTTTATATCGCTTTCTTAGAATCGGTTTTAAACATAAACACTCATGCATACAAGCATACATTAAGTGGTTATGTAGAGCTAAAATTCCAACAGTTTCACATCGCATTGATTGCAAATGGAATTAACATGGTTTCACGCGCAATTCTAAATACAGGTGTTTGCCCTTATGACTACGCGGCCCAAGTTGTCGGGAGGATTAAGGAGGTTCAATCCTCCTAAATCTTCTTCTAACTCCCTCAACTAAATCACTGAAAAGATGTTGGAAGTCAAAAAACCTGACCCCCAGGCAAAAATTAATACCTACAATTGAAAACCTTCTTTCACAGCATGGCACATATGCTGGAATTTGCTGTAATAAACTCAGTTGACACTATAAATATTGTCATACATTTTAGAATGTTTGTTGATCAGTTGTATAAAGTATATAGTATGTCGCCTAAAAATCAGAGAGAGCTGGAATGTGTGGGTGACATGTTATCTATTGAGCTGATAAAGGTGCAACGAGTTTTTGATGTACATGGTTTTTTCATAATTTTTTTCTGTTTATTTAAAGCTGTTCTCCACGTACATCCATTTTATGCAATGTACTGACTGTGATAGGTGATCAAATGAGAAAAGTAAAGTACTACGATCTTGCAAAGAAACTTCAATCATGGTTTCTCTTGAGTTAGTCATGCATGCTTAATGATGCTTTGCGATGCCTTAGACAGATTCGCAGAGCAATGCTACAACTGTTGTTAATTCTTTAAGCCACACTGATGACATAAAGTTCAAGTTGCTTGCATTAAAGCAGGTGAATACCAGATCACAAGAGAACTGATTTTCTAGAGTCTAGTAATTCCTAAAACAAAAGAGCAAGGCCAAAGGACCCTCTGCAAAGGGCACTGTTTGGAGAACGACACGTTGCATTATTGTGCAAAGAGTTTGGAATGAGTATTTCTAAGGTATCTGATACTTTGCTTGAATATTCTATATTTAAAGAGTGATGGTGTAATGCTTGGCCAAAAATTACAGACATTAATTTGTTGGAAGTTTTACCTGTTTCATCTGCCGGGTGTGAAAGAGGATTCAGTCAATGAATCTTTATCAACTAGTGGAAGAAACAGGCTTCTGGTGAGTTCAGTGAATGGTCTGGTGATGATTAGCATCAGTGGACCGCCTGTTACAGCATGGAATGCAGACAAATATTTTATATCTTGGCTTACAGCTGGCAGACATGTTGCTTTGAACAAAGCCACTGGAATAGTAAAGAAAAAAGAAGTTACAAAACAGAGTTCAAACTAAAGTAAACTAAAGTGTAAAAGTTCTTTAAATTATGTTTTCTGTTATTTTTGCATGCTCCTATTTAAGACATGATATGTACTAATTTTGATTTTTGTTTGTTGTGTAAATACATTTAAAAAGGAAATTCTCACATTTCGGATGAGATCTTTTGTGTGCAACATATTAACACCATTAGATTTTGCCCTCCGTTCGTGTGCTTTGGTAATCTGTAAAATTTTTGACCCCCAGCTCTTTTCTGACAGCTAAAACACTGACTATGCCTATACATGTACACATGCACAGAGACTTGCGTGTATACACTGAGTGGAAAAAGCAATCCCTACAACTGTTATTTAATTAACTACGAAATATTCATAAATGTAAGGAAATTCAAATGGATTTTAATCTTGACTGTAACGGCTAACGAGTTTTAAAATCTTGGACGTTCCCCCATCAAATATGGCATCGTTGTGATGGCATTTGTGAACAGACTATTTGTGAACAGATTATCTACGGCAAAATGGCGTCTAGCGAAGAGGACACAACAAGAATAAAATTTTTAAATCAAAATAAAAATTTTGCTACCAAACATTTTTAAAGAGAATTTCCTGAAAAGGGATGGAAACTCGGTTGACTTAAGACCCTTCCGAGAAAGACTAATAGAACCAGATCTTGAGGTCGTCAGTAATGTAGCGGCACAACACGAACTGCGAGAAGTAACTACGACATCGAAAAGTTTCAAGATCTTGTTTCAAGACGATCAAGTTTCAATACGACAAATCGCAAACTCATCTCACAGCGAGATATTGCGCAAAAATTGGGCATTGCTCAGCGTTTAGTAAATGAAATTGTCAAAAAAGACCTTGGATTAAAATGTTTCAAAAGGTTTAAAGCGATTGAACTTACTGAGGCCAGCAGGCAAGACTTTTGTTAACACGTTATCCTGCTCATATGGACCTTTCTTGGATTCACTTATGAAAACTGCACTAACTGCAGCATCGAATAGCCAAAAATGATCCATTGTATGCTTCCATCGGAACCCGGAAGAAGAACATCCCTGAGAATCGATTTGACATTCATTCAGTTGGTAACCCAATGGTTTCGGTCGGTGTGTGCACTTTACACAACAAGAATTTCTTCGTGGAACCTGGCGTTAAAATTAATGATGTGTACTACTCGAATGTCCTTTTAACGGAGAAACTCTTACCAGACATATGAGAAATTTCAGAGTTTTACGTATTTCGGGAGGATAGTGCTTCAGCGCACTGAGCTCGTGAAACCGTCGAACTGCTGACGAATGAAACTCCAGATTTCCTGCACTTTGGCCTCCAAACAGTCCATACCTAAATTCTATAGACTAAAACCTGAAGAATAATGCTAAAAAGTCTGCAGAACAAAAATTCGGAATGTCGATGAAGTACGTCAACGTATCAGGCGGGCGTGGCATAAGTTGGATCAATGCATAATCGACGCCGCAATAAATCAGTGACCGGCGTGCCTTACTGCCTGCGTCGACTGCGATAAGTACATTTTGAGCACAAATTATAGCTTAATGCGTCAAACATAATGACTAAATTGGTTGTTTTTAAAATCTGAATAAACATTTTATTGTTATTAATTTTCAATGTAAGTTATTATGAAATTTTCTAGGGGTCGCTTTTGTCCACTCGCAGTGTACACCTTCCACTTCAAACAGGATTGTGTGTCCGACCATGCAAGATTATAAGTGCGTTGCGAGTTTGGGCAAATTCGGGCAAAAACTACCTTATGCATGTGTATACGTATGTGTACATATGTATGTAGGCCTATGAATGTATACATGTACAGTGTTTATGTATTTACCTATTTAATTTAATAAACTTTCAAAGATGTTAAGTGGTGTTAAAGTTCATTAAGAGCAAAAAGTTAATCTGTTAGCAAATAATGCAATGATTACTGGAAAAGTCACCACTGGCTGGGTCTCACGCACATGTAGATCCCAAACAACGCAGTCCAATTCAGAGTTCATAGTTGATGTCTTCTTAGGAGATCCTGGTACGTGTTGCACCGAGCATATCGTATGTAAGTGTATGTTACGACAGTACATCTGTACTTGAATTACTTCAATGGTTAAAAATCTCCAGTACAATCAACTGCAGATTAGAACAGGGTGATAAAGTTATCTCTCGCTATAACAGAACAACAGGCTTCTTCGCAGAAACGCAGGTGTGTAACCACTGCGGAGATACAGGTATAAAACCAATGCAGCCATGGACAACAGATATGTCCCTTATCTTTTCGACCGTTACCTGAAGTATAACCATTATACTCCTGCGTCCTTTCACTTTTGAAACCACAGGACACCTATAGATTGTTTGCCGAATATCCGGAAGAATCTAGTGTGCTTCTCTCTGCAGACGTTGAAGAACACAATTGTTGCACCTGAACTGTATGCTTGGAGCTCCTCCAAATTCTACATGGTGTTGGCCGGTCAGAAAATTAGAGACGTAAGTACGCCAGCATTTAGATAACTTTTGGTTTGGTCGTCGAATCAGAGCAATAGCCACATTTATTTCAACGATCTATGGAGCAATTGCGAAACAGTTTGTTTTTAAAAAGTTTTTGGTTTCTACGTATTTGATCCGACCTGGAGATCATTTATCTAGACCAATTATTTACGTACAATTGCTGAACGCCAATTGAAGTAGGTAGGTAGTCTATGTTCCTTTGTTACTTTAGAGTTTAAGACAGGTTGAAAACGATTTGTAGAATGTTTTGCATTACACGGAGGTGAAAATATTGGTCAATTAGAACTAATTCTAAGTTTTTTAACAAGGCTTAAAATTAATGGAGAAGGAGCTTGCAATATGATCAAATTTTGCATCTCGAATATACATTATTTTAAGAAATTTACATTTGATTTGCTAAAAACTATCTCAGGATTACCATATATGAGAGATAATAGTGCTGAAAAACAAATTGTTAACAAGTTAAATTTAGAGCAAAATGCAAAATTATTTAAAATCAATGTAAAAATTCAAGCGCTAAAAGATTTTGATGCATTATAGCTCATGCACTGCGAAACAGTGAGTTCTAAAACGCCATATTTTAATTTAAGAGCTTGTGAAATTCTGTCATCTTATGCCAAAAAACTATTATATCACTGGTAAAAGATTAAAAAATCAAACCGGCTTGACCAATTTTGACGTAATAGCTCAAAAGATAGGGGCAATCTGCGTCATAAGGGGATTATTTAGGCTGTTGACATATGAAAGATATAATTATTTTAAATAAAAAACAAAAATATTCGAAATAAAAATTTGTCGCCTGGACTTTATTATAACTCAGTTTAGGTCTCGCTATTCATTTTTGGCATTTTAGCCATTATAAAAAACACTTGAAGAGATTAGCTGAATGCAAGTAAAAAATTGACAGTGCGAGCAGTTTGATTACAAGAGTGGAGAACAACGACAAAGCATGGCATCTCATAGGTAATGGTATATTTATATGGAGCTCTCTGAATAAAAATTCGGATTGACTTTAAATTTAATGGTGTTGATTTTTTTGGTGAGATCTTCAAAAAAGCCACTTTGGTAGGTGTGGAGTACTGAGGACCACAGTTTGCTAAATCCAAATTGAAAGACAGAGTCATTTATCCGATCGCTTTTAAAGTCTCTACAGACGAAGGTCTTGTAAACGTAATCATACGCGTACAATTTTAAAAACCCAGTTCATGGGTTTTGAATTAACAAAACATCAAAAAACACATTTCTTATGGTTAAGCCATTGGCTATTATCAATACAGCTGTATTACAGATCAGCTTATGATCGCGATCCCATAGATTGATTTGGGTCGTCATGAGCTTTAACTTAATTGAGTAACGAGCCTCGTTTATAAGCCTGGTATGCAGTGCTTATTCAGTGATCTGTGGCTCTAAGCTAACCTATACTAAGAACTTCTATTGCGCCATTATAATTATACACTAGTTATCAATCGATGAAAATTCAGAAGAGATTTGCAAATCCTGTCAGTTCTAAGGGTCAGTCCAGTTAGACAACAAAGGCAGCGTAAGGAGGATAAGCATCCTGAAACAGACATGTCTTGAGTCCGGAACAGAAAGTTAAGGACCTAGCAGCGCTAACTTATTGTGAAAATGTTTTCTAGAACTGTGACCGAGCAACAAAAATGCCCTGCTGCTAAGAGCAGCATGAGTCCGAGGCACCGCAAGAGACGAAGACAATAAGACTTATTGGCGTAACGATAGGTCGATGGGTAACCATATTTCGAAGGTCGTGCGGAAGAGGTGACTTGCAGATGGCAAATGCACGATTAAAGAAACAAACAGCGTTGCCAAATGCCTCACCCAAATACTCAGATTACGAGCACATAAATACCCGTAAAATCACGTAGAAACGTATAATTATTTGACCATCGTGTATGTGTATAATGTCGATGACCTTTCCGAAGTTGTGTAACGTAGACTCGAAACAGTAGACTCGCCCGATTGTGGCGTACCGTTAACTAGAGAAAAGATAGTCTTTCGATTTATTATAGTAGATTTAAAGCAGAACAGTTAAATCGCCAAAGTATAGGCTTTACATACTCAAATCTATAAATCGCTATCTACAGCAGTAATCAGCGACATTTGTAACTCAACCAATTAAATGCGTACACAACGAACTTTCTCCACAAGTTCTTTTCGCGCTTTCTCCTCTCAGTGTATCTGCTACTGCTTTATATACTTCTTTCCTGCCGTCTCAAGTCCAGACATGCAGATAAATTACTGCTGACGTCAGTCGGTGTGCTTGAACGGCCACCAACCAGAAGCGCATATATAAAACGTGCCCGGGTATGAATCCCTGTTGAAGCCAAGTTGGCTCAGCGCCAGAAAATCACAAACAAGTCAACAACCTGATGACTCACTGACTTAACTTCGCCTAAATTTTCTTAAAAGCGCGTTTAAGCTTGCTAAATAGGAGAAAAGTTACGTTCATATTACCTTCATATCCTTCTGAAGTTTACACATCAGCTTCAGATGATGTGCAAACGGAACATGTTGTAATGTTAGGCAATCAAACTGCAACAGGAAATCTTCATAAGAAAAAAATCTTAACTAACAAACAATTACTAACAAGCATATTAAGCAATCTGCCAAAACAATTCAGTTTGGTCCACGATATCTCACTGCGAGATGAAAGGCCTGTCAAGCAAAAGTATCATCTGACACGCTTTTCGTCTCGCCTGTCAACAGAGACACAGTATAGTAGGATACAGTAATATCGTCGTGAGCCCTATGAATTTTACTAGTACGTAAGATACCATAACATAAATGAAGATTTCTAAATCGCAAGTTCGAGAACAAACTCACCAATAGCGCTCCCGACCAGTCAGAAAAGACCCGCGCTTAAACAGGACAGATTTCAAGCGCTTGCGGAACAGAAAAGGTGACAGGCTGATTAGGTGATTTCTAGTCTTGTAAGGAAGGTTGTTTCAGGACGCAGGATCAACGAAAGCAAAGCTTTTATGCTGGGTAGTAGAGGTCCGAGCCCGAGGGACAACAAGGGCACCATGAGCAGCCGAACGGAGGGAGCTACGAACAGGAATGGATGAGGCAAGGTACAAAAAGACCTGAGAAAGGACGGGATAATTTCCACCACACAGTTTCGCTTAAAGATTAAGACCTTAAATTTGATGCTTTGAGGTATCGGCAACCTATATGCAGTGTCCCGCATATAGGCGGAAATGTGGCCAAACTTCGGGATGCCACCGATCACACGGGCAGAAGCACAAAGAATAGATTACAATTTCGAGGTAGGAAAGAGGCTCTGCCCGGAATAGGTAGCATTTCCAAAATCAATTCTGGAGGAAATAAAGGTGTGAATCAGCGCCGAAGCAGCTTGCATGATAAGTGAACATCGCAGAGTACGGATTTGACTGAGATGGTAGTAACAAGTTCGACAGAAAGTTTACATGATTATGAAGCGTGAGCTCTTGGTCAAGAATAATGTCCAGGTCTCGCACAAAGGTAGAGAATGTGATGTCGGGAAAAGATCGACGAAGGGTATGAAAATCTATCTTGGAGATTTGAACACGACCACCAAGCCAGATAAATTGTCTTTTTAGAATTCAACCGAAGACGGCTTGAGGACATCCTCTGAGGCTTACATGATCTGATCAACTAAGGCAGCAGTTGCAGTAGCATATTGATGAGAGATGACCCCTTCTGTGGAAAGGACAGCATCCTGGTCACCCGTATACAGAATATAAAAAAGCGGGGATAAGACGGAACCCTGCAGGAGTCCAATGAGTACAGTGGACCAGGGAGAAAGCGTTGGTTCAAATACGACAGCATGTGGGCAGTCAAAAGAAAAGAGCTGATCCAGCTAAGTGAAAGTCCCGAGATGCCAAAGGAGGTTTCCAGACGCCGTAGAAGAATAGAGTGATTTACAGTATCAAAAGCTGCACTGAAATCAAAAAGACCAAGTAATGTAACATGACTACGATCAAAGGCTCCAAACACATTAGTGAGTAGGCGCGCATTAAGTGTCTCCGTGGAATGAAATCGACGGAAACCTAACTGATGAGGGGATAATAGAGAGTTAGATTCAAGGTACGACGTAATTTTTAGAACAGACTACTCTATCGTCCATTTTTGATAGGTAAGCGTCTCAAATCATCTCAGGTTCAAATCGTTCGGTAAGTAGCCATGATAGCAGGGTATAGGCCAAGTACTTTGTACTGAAAGAAGAGTTTTGCTGTGAGTCCTGCGATGCGATGGATCGCTGGCGAACACAAGTCTCCTTTCAGGATATGGTGGCGAGCGGTGCTATTGATGTGGCTTTATCTTCGGGGGACTTTAGGCCTTTAACAGCACGCGGGTTCGTGAATGGATCAGTCCGACCGTATAGAGACGTAACGACGATTACTTCTTTCACACGTATGTTACAACTATGTACACCGTTATATACAGCAAATTCAGCAAAATCAGAGTCTTTCATTCGCATCGGCCTATTAATCTAGCGTGGCTGCTGAAGAGATGCAATATTATTTTATTTCTGCTCTCCAGGTCTAACGCCTCTTTGACCGTTACTTAGCGAATGCCTTCTTCGCTTCGCACCCTTCCTTAACTTTCCCCTTCGTCTGTCAATCATCCAACTTCTCCCTTTCGCCATCCGATCAGCGTCCCTCTGTTCCGCCTGTCTCTCTCTCGTTCTCTCTCTCTCTCTCTCTCTCTCTCTCTCTCTCTCTCTCTCTCTCTCTCTCTCGTTTACTTCTACCTGTCAATCACGGGCGTCCTATCCGCCTCTCGTTAATGACATCCTCGCCTAACTGTTCTCCAGTGTTCCATGCAAATTAATTACACAAACACATTAGCTAAGTTATCCGACATAATACTATCTACAATATGCAAAAACCTAAAAGCCTCATTGTTTTCCAAATTTTCACTACATACTTGTTCTTACATTGACTGACAACCCGAAAGCCGGGCAATCTGTCCATCCTCAACTCTTTTACGCATACGTGTAAAGAACTTATTAAGCATCAATACTTTCCAACCCTTTACTTCGTTTCAAATTTTTACAGCAGGGTTTGACAAGTTTTGACGCTTAGTATTCACTGTCATTTGCTTTGCACTTGTCTTGCCGTTAACACTCATTCTTAAACTACAAAGCTTTATTTATTAGTACCTGCTGTTTTCCACAATGTAGCCACATAACTGTTTGTTCTATGGTAACAGCGGTTTCTATAGCGTGGCTAATTCAACATTGTCTGGCATTCACCACATACCGGTTTCAGCTGCGACATAATCTATGCTTTTATAGTAAATGGTTACTTCCTTCCTTCCGACAGTGGGCTCATTTCCCGTTGGTGTTGATCGCACGCCTCCATTTGTTTGACCATCCGCGTGTTATCCATCCTAAGTGACATATTGCGCATGTCTGCGGCCATGTGCCCGCATGTGTGCCGACTCTGCCATTTGAGGTAACGTGGAATTTGCTCGATAGTTTTCATATATTCGGACTACTATCGGTTGACGTTTTCGATTTATCTTTTGATTCTGCATAAGGCATTATGTTTTCCGAAGTTATTCGGTGGCGTGACATGAAGCGTCGCCAAATTTGGACAAGTTCAAATTTCAAGGGGTGAATGGGTCAACTTAGCCCGACAGTTGAGCTTCCAAACTACAGACCTACTCACGTCGTCAGTGACCGGGAATTCTTGGATTCAGTATCTTCGGAATGGCGTCGACTGTCAACCACCGAAAGGTAAGTTCTGCGACCGGCAGCGAAAACCTTTTTTGCTCGGGAGAATTAAGAACGTTCCGTCTTCTACCATCTGCAAGGGACCGCTGAACGATGGTGTTATCGTGAACCGCAGACATCATTTCCTGTCGTCGTTCGTCATCTTCGACACAACTTGGTCCAGGAACTCTGAACATCGAGTCAACTGTTAATTCTGGATGGTACTTCGTCGGTTGAGCTTTTCTTGTGTGTGGGAGCTTGCCAGTGGTACCTCTTCTTGTTGTCTGAGCATTGTTTGCTTAATGACGAACGTTTTGATCTTAATGACTTTACCATCATTTAAGCTAGCGTGAGCAGCACTTTTATGAAGTAATAAAAAGCGCTATATCAGCTGTCTGAAAACTAACTAACTTACTAACTAATTAATATTAATATGTCATCATCATCATCACCATCCCCATCATCGTTGTCTTTCCACTGTACACATAATCAATTCTCTTCACACCTCTACAACGCGCCGCCTTACCAATATGACCTTTCAGCAAAAACAGACATACGAGTTTATTACAGTTTAATGCCATACTGTCGCGTATTTGTAGAACTTGAGTACGCAGCGCAATGCCATGCTCAAGTCTGCATTCGATATCTCGGATTTACCGAACCGCTTTACATTGAGGGTGAGGAGCGCCGACAGTCGATACAGTCCGCCGCCAAGGGCATACAGTTACCTCGCCGACCAACAATCCCTCAAAGTTGGTATATGACGCAGCGTCCGGACGACTCATTAGCCAGCAGGTCTACGCTATACAGGCATTCGATTGGTCGCACAACCACTACATGATTGACAGGCAATGCCATTTCAAAGACTGTACAACCTTTTAGCAACTGACGGACGACGCAATTCCAGATTCTTCCCGGTATTTCCTTCACCAAAACCATATTTTCTTATTATAGACGGCATACATAGGTCTGAACTCGACACTGTCCGAGTCAGAATCTATCCACTATTTACAGGAGGATCAGTCCGAACTGACGACAAGGTTACTCTCTCTTGCGAGAAACACCGTCAAACACGCAAGAAATCTTTCAAAGAATAAAAAGACTTCTCCGAAATTTGGTCTTGGTCGTTGTAAAATTGTAGACCTATATATACAAGAACTATTGTGCAAATTCCGTGTGAGATCAACTACTTGCAAAAATGAACACGATAGTACTACCACACAATCAACTCCGGTCTTTGGATGGTATGATGTGTGCAATTGTCTCTTTGCCCGCTGGTTCGGCGACTGCCCGTACCGGATGTAAGGCGTTCACATCATATATTAAAACTCGTGATCTGCAACGAGTTTAGGACTGCCCTCCAAACATCATTCACCGCCATAATGAACATTCTTTAAGCGATTTTTATTCGTACAATATTTCCCCGTATGTCTTCCATCGTGGTCTTTTATGATAACCTGGACTTCACCAACTCATTTAAAATTCTATGTCGAATAGGCCCACGCAATGTCGCAACTGTTTCTGAGCATATCCCAAACTACATCCATACTGCTACGCGGAAAGTATAGGTTCGAGCATCACCTTCGTTGGTTGTTGTGTAGGAACTTTGAATTAGTCATTTGCTCACAAGTGCTCAGCGCCATCGATTGATGATTAGTCATTAGAAAGTGGCGATCAATAATATTAAATGCAGAAATACTGGTCTCTGACCGATAATAAATCGTCATTTCTTTGATATAGTGACTACTCTTTTGGGTCTGAAAATGGCCTACAACGTGAAGACCCTCTTGTTATGCTCCTGTTCTTATTCTCCAGTCAGCCTTCTTGCCAGCCTTCCTTAACTTCTTTCTTTGGCTACCTAGACGAACTTCCTTTAGGCGGAACTCTGTCCACAGTGCTCGCGTATGTCCAGACCATAACCAGACGGTGCCGAGAAACTGCCGCATATTCTACTGGAAGATTTGTTCAACAAGTCGCACCTGTTTAAGATATGTTAGAATGACAAGTGCCCAAAAAAATATATAACATATCCTAAAGAAAGTTTATTGCGCAGTGACCTTCCAGTGTATAGTAGTACTGTCCCTACTACATTCCTAGTAACAGAGTGTTTTGCTCATTTGGGTTTATTTTGCAGCTGGAATAATGAAAATTAGGAGAAAATGAAATTATTACGATGGATACTTTCGATACTGAATGCAGTATCTGTACAGAGACATTCACTGATCCAAGACTGTAGCCTTGTGGTCACACGTTTTGCTTAAAATGCTTGATCGGAGTGTTTTCTAGGCAATTAGAAGACCGAATTCTATGTCCGCTTTGTAGAAATGAACTCCACCTCTCTAAGGAAAAAATAGAGGATATCCCAATTAACGTTGCTATTCACCAGCTGATTGATACAAGAAAAATGTGTGACTTGGCAAATAATTCCATTTTATGTGAAAGTTGTGCTGTCGACAAGGAAAAAAAAGGAAACGAAATTCCAACAGCTACGATGTATTGCACTAATTGTGAAGAAAGTCACTGTGACAACTGCAGTAAAACACACAAGAGCCAGAAAATTTCTAAAGATCACAAGGTTGTTCCAATTGATGAAAATATGAAGAAACAAATGCTAAAAGAGAAAATGTCTTCAAAATCAGCCGAAACTACCATATTTTGCGATTCTTGCAAATCTGACAAAGACATTGAGAAGGACGAAGTTCCAACAGCTACGATGTATTGCACAAATTGTGAAGAAAGTCACTGTGACAACTGCAGTAAAACACACAAGAGCCAGAAAATTTCTAAAGATCACAAGGTTGTTCCAATTGATGAAAATATGAAGAAACAAATGCTAAAAGAGAAAATGTCTTCAAAATCAGCCGAAACTACCATATTTTGCGATTCTTGCAAATCTGACAAAGACATTGAGAAGGACGAAGTTCCAACAGCTACGATGTATTGCACAAATTGTGAAGAAAGTCACTGTGACAACTGCAGTAAAACACACAAGAGCCAGAAAATTTCTAAAGATCACAAAGTTGTTCCAATTGATGAAAATATGAAGAAACAAATGCTAAAAGAGAAAATGTCTTCAAAATCAGCCGAAACTACCATATTTTGCGATTCTTGCAAATCTGACAAAGACATTGAGAAGGACGAAGTTCCAACAGCTACGATGTATTGCACAAATTGTGAAGAAAGTCACTGTGACAACTGCAGTAAAACACACAAGAGCCAGAAAATTTCTAAAGATCACAAAGTTGTTCCAATTGATGAAAATATGAAGAAACAAATGCTGAAAGAGAAAATGTCTTCAAAATCAGCCGAAACTACCATATTTTGCGATTCTTGCAAATCTGACAAAGACATTGAGAAGGACGAAGTTCCAACAGCTACGATGTATTGCACTAATTGTGAAGAAAGTCACTGTGACAACTGCAGTAAAACACACAAGAGCCAGAAAATTTCTAAAGATCACAAAGTTGTTCCAATTGATGAAAATATGAAGAAACAAATGCTAAAAGAGAAAATGTCTTCAAAATCAGCCGAAACTACCATATTTTGCGATTCTTGCAAATCTGACAAAGACATTGAGAAGGACGAAGTTCCAACAGCTACGATGTATTGCACTAATTGTGAAGAAAGTCACTGTGACAACTGCAGTAAAACACACAAGAGCCAGAAAATTTCTAAAGATCACAAAGTTGTTCCAATTGATGAAAATATGAAGAAACAAATGCTGAAAGAGAAAATGTCTTCAAAATCAGCCGAAACTACCATATTTTGCGATTCTTGCAAATCTGACAAAGACATTGAGAAGGACGAAGTTCCAACAGCTACGATGTATTGCACTAATTGTGAAGAAAGTCACTGTGACAACTGCAGTAAAACACACAAGAGCCAGAAAATTTCTAAAGATCACAAAGTTGTTCCAATTGATGAAAATATGAAGAAACAAATGCTAAAAGAGAAAATGTCTTCAAAATCAGCCGAAACTACCATATTTTGCGATTCTTGCAAATCTGACAAAGACATTGAGAAGGACGAAGTTCCAACAGCTACGATGTATTGCACTAATTGTGAAGAAAGTCACTGTGACAACTGCAGTAAAACACACAAGAGCCAGAAAATTTCTAAAGATCACAAGGTTGTTCCAATTGATGAAAACATGGAGAAAAAATTTGCGATAGCTAAAATGTCTACAGAAACAGGTAAGATTAAACTTGTCTAATACTTTTTAAAAGATCAAAGCAAGAAATTACTAAATACATAGAAATTGAAATAATGCGTACACCATAACGTGTCGCGTAAAATAAACTTCAATTTCTATATACTGTATATAATAATATCTGTTAGCGACCACAAGACAAAAGTAATACACATACATATATGTATATAAAACAACAGTAATTTAAGGATCAGTACTTTTTAAACTTAATATTAGTCATCTGCCTAACAGTAAGTTCAGAAAGTTTTGCCGCTTAATTTGTATTATTTTGTTTCATTTTTAATATACGTTGCTGTTAACAATCATTCTTAAACTGTGAAATCTTATATTAATATAATTCTAATTAGTATCAGTTTTATTAGTATCACAAACCTGAATTGGCTTCGTACCCTATTGCATTGCATAAGAAGATGGTAGGAAGAAGAGCATTCCCGTAAGCAAGCCCTGCATGAGGCAGCCATCGGTATGAGATGTTAGCCACTTCATTTTTCTTAGTTGGTCACGTAGCCCTATAGGTTTGACTTCGATATTAAATGGGTTCAAGCGCAAAAGATTAAATGTTATTGGTGAGGATATTTGTTTAACCACACGCACAAGACGATCTATGCAGTCATTGAAACAGTTCAGAGAGAAAGAGATGAAAAGTTGTTTTTTGTCTGCATGGAGATGATGGTTAACTGAGCTTCTTTTAAAATGAGCGAACTGAGTGGGGTAGTGTAAAGGATAAACATAAGAGATCCAAGAGCAGATCCGTTGCAGAACTCAGAAGTTTCAGGGCATGGTTGGAATGAGGTTTTCGATGTTTCAACAAAGAAGGGGCGGAAAAAGAGTTAGGATTGTATACAGAGGAGAGCAGTGTCAGTAAAACCAAAACAGGTTGAAAATCTTTGCAGTAAGATGTTGTGGTCAAAGGCTGTTGAAATATCAAGAAGGCAAAGGCAAGAAACGCGTTGATGAGAGATGGCAGAATCAGAAAATTTAGTTGAGTGCCGCTTAATGCAACCATGCAGACTGACGTGGGTTATGGAGTGAGTTGGAAGTCAGATGGTCGTTAATTCGAGAGGACAATACGTTCAGTTAATTTGAGATTGGTCGGTATTTTGAAAGGATTTCTTTATCAAGGAATGGTTTTTGAAAAGAGTGGTAACCAGAGAGTCTTTGAAAAGGATGGGGAAATTACCAGTAAACAAGGAGAGGTTAATTAATTTAGTAGTGATTGTAACAAGGCCAGATGCACTACGGGAACTTACCAGTATTCTGAAGAGCAATGAAGTGTTTTAATGTAATAAAGACTAGCTGCTTGATTAATCAATTCCTCAGTATGACACATAGCAGGTTTTCAGCTACATAACAAGAATATTCACTATTTGAAAATTGAAACATAAGCTGAAACTTATACCATCAGCTTTTTGCTCTCAACCCATAGAATGACCCCTGGCACAGTTTGACTCCTCAGTGGTCTATAAACAAGCAGATTATTTATTTTATGGTCGGCCTCCTCTCTGAAAGTTAGGGTATTCTATAAGGCTTTTATGAATGTGAACAGACCATACCTTGTAAACCTTGTAACCGTATCGAAGGAGTTCTCGCCTTTCTCTTTGTATCCCATCTTTATGACCTCCATAATTTCGACTGAGCCCGAGGTTTAGAAAGTTTCTGTTTAATTAAAGATGCTATGTTATAGCGAAGACAATTAGCGCCTCCATCCTCCAAAATTCAGGCTTGAAACTGGCACCACTCGAGTACGAGAGCGACGGAGTTTCTGACCTCGAGACAGTCCTCTAGTCCCGTATATAATCAGTTATATAAGTATGTGCGCCCGCAATCCTATGATCCTGACAATCGAGGTGCGTATGATCCCTCAGGTCAGGAAATTATCATGAAATCAAGAAATTATCATTATTATTATCATTATCGTTATCATCATCATCGTCATAGTCATCATCATCATTTTATTCATTTTAAGATTTTTAACCTGAGGTGGGAATAAGAAATCATTTTAATTAGTAGAAACGTTATTATTGGGAAATCAGGCCTCGTCTCCAAGTTCAGTATATATTTAATAATAATAATAATAATAATAATAATAATAATAATAATAATAATAATAATAATAATAATAATAATAAGGTTCAAGACTCCTCTGAGACGGTCATAGAATGACGTCATCAGTTGACCGCGCAGGACGGAAAAATTTTAAAGCGATAGCGATTTACGGTAATATATCGAGTTTCAATCAGCGTTAGGGCAGGATTTCTACATCAGTTATTCTGTCAACGCCTCCTGACTCCGGAGATTTTATCCGTCAACGGCAACTGGTTCAGGACACAACATATCAGGGTTTGATAAATTTTTCCATCTTTAGCGATCATCGCGCCTTTCAAAATTATCGGCAGCAAGCCGGCAACTACACTCAAATGGCCAACGACGTCACAATCGTCATGGCAACATATTGTTCTGTTAAAGGCCGTTCATATGTCTAACATTTTATCGCCGGCTGTTTGGTATCACTCTGCAATGATTCAAAGGCCTTCTAAGGATTCTGAAACTTTTTCACAACGCCGCCATTCATCGCATCGTCGCCGAGCGAGTCCCTACCCTCACTCAGGCAGTCACACGGCTGAATTTGTCACTCAACCATGGCCGTTATCACAAACAACGCAGAAGGCCAAGGGAATCTGTAGCGTTTGCAAGGCGGCTAGACAGTTGCACCTTGTCGACGGCCTTCTTCACAAACACGGCCCACGGAATAACCCTTGTCCAGGGTCGCACAAACCGCCCCTTTAGACGCTTGCTCCACCAGCGGCTCCGGGCATAGCCCTCAGTCAGAGTCAATCGCTGTCTTCCCCTAATGTAGACACTGATCAAGTCCCTCTATCGGCGGATTCTCACCTAGACCATCCAAGTTATCCGGGCAGCCTGATTAAGCACATTCCTAGGGGGGCAAGGCCAGCAATGGCTAATATACTGATTACAATCATGGTCAACATCATTCGCAACCCACTAGATCGGGACGCCTGGATTAGGTTGATGGTTTTCGGCTCCTCTTCCCTCGCACATCCAACTAGAGGGGGCAAGAGACACAACCTAACCCACCTTATCAAGAAGAGGATGAACGCCTTTCGGTCTCAGATGGCAGCAGGAGCTCGCTTTTCCATCCACACCACTGAGGCAGGACTGACCTTTAGACGCTCAACCGCAAGATCAGACACAGACGGCATCGCAAAGGCGGTTTCTGCAGAACTTGAGGATGGTAACATACGCGCCGCCGTTAGAATTCTATGCTCTGATGATCTCCCCATTCAAGCCGACTTGGAATCTGCTGAGGAACTGCGTGCAAAGCATCCTCCGCCTCGAGACACGCAAAACACATTACCATCAGCTTCAGACATGCCTCCTCTTCACGTAACCGAAGGCGAGGTCTCGCGTGCAGTCCGCTCCTTTCCGGCGGGTTCGGCGGGCGGTCCTGACGGAATTCGCCCCCAGCACATCCTCGACTTAGTAAACTGCAAGAAGGTCGGCCCCAACCTTGTGACATCCCTGACTTCCCTTACGAACCTTTTGCTGGCAGGTATATGTCCAGCCTATATTAGTCAATTCTTGTTTGGGGGCACCTTGTTCGCCCTCAGGAAGAGATCGAGGGGAGTTCGGCTGATTGCCATTGGTTAGTATTGGCCTGGCTTCTAAATGCGCTAACGCTTTCGCCGTTGCTCAGCTGTCTGATCACTTCGCTCCTTTCCAGCTAGGAGTTGGGACTCCTGGGGGCTGTGAGGCGGCGGTGCA
The DNA here is from genome assembly GCA_964023275.1 of Norana najaformis. Taxonomy (NCBI): domain Eukaryota; kingdom Metazoa; phylum Annelida; class Clitellata; order Crassiclitellata; family Hormogastridae; genus Norana; species Norana najaformis. The sequence goes on from OZ029914.1 coordinate 15,627,810, forward strand.
CGCCGCCAGGCGATTTCTCACTGACTTATCCCCCGACTCAGTAGTGGTCAAACTTGATTTCAGCAACGCCTTTAATAGCCTTAGCCGCACTCACATGCTGGCGGCGATATCGGACGTCATTCCGGAGCTCTACCCCTACTGCAGTTTGGCTTATTCCAGACCTTCCTCTCTTAAATACGGCGATTTTACTATACTCTCACAAACAGGTCCACAGCAAGGAGATCCCCTCGGTCCACTTCTCTTCTGCCTTCCCATTCAGCCGCTTCTGACAGGTCTTTCTTCTCCTCTACGCCTTGGCTATTTGGATGACCTCACTCTGGGTGGGAAAGCATCCGTAGTGGCGGCAGACGTCGAATCTATTATCAGGGTCGCGGACGAAATGGGTTTGACACTAAATGTCAGTAAGTGCGAAGTGATAACACACATCCAATCTACCAACCTGCCATCTCCTGTAGACTGTTTTACGGTCACACCTTCTGACAATGCTTGTCTTTTGGGCGCACTTCTTTCCACGGGCGCAGCTCTAAGGGATGCACTGGAGAAGCGATGCGCACAACTATCACTAGGGATTGACCGTCTGGCTTACATATCTAGGCATGATGCCATAATTCTTCTTCGCAACTCACTAAGCTCTTGGACCCTGCTCCACACACTCCGCTGCACACCATGCATGGACAACCCGGCTCTTGACACATTCGACCAACTGCTGCGCAAAGGCCTCACCAACATGCTCAACTTGGCTCTGAATGATCAGAGCTGGGATCAGGCATCTTTACCTGTCCGAGACGGAGGTCTCGGTATACGTCGCGCGTCCTCGCTGGCACTTTCCGCCTTCTTGGCTTCAGCCGCAGGCACCACGACGTTACAGGATTCCATTCTTACCTCTTGCGACCTGCCCCCGTATGGCCTTTTGGAACAAGCCCGGACCCGCTGGTCAGCCGAATTAAATGCCCCCAATCCCGAGGCCCCAATATCCCATAAACAGGCAACTTGGGACCGCCCACTTATCCAAAAGAGTCTGGCAACCCTCAGAGCCTCAATAACATCCGAGTACCACGAAGCCAGATTTAAGGCAGTTTCTTCACCACACTCTGGCGACTGGCTTTTGGCGCTGCCCATAAGCGCCTGCGGCTTGAGGCTAGACGATGAGGCTATACGCATCACAACAGGCCTAAGATTTAGGATAGACTTGTGCGCCCCTCACGTTTGCCCCTGCGGGTTTCTGGTCACTGCGGACGGCTCGCACGGTCTAGCATGCCCTTTAGGCCCGGGGAGAACAGCAAGACACGCCTGTATCAATGACATCGTGTGGCGCGCCCTCGTGAAGGCTGGCTTTCCATCAACTAAAGAACCGGCAGGATTGGTTAGGTCCGACGGCCGACGACCTGATGGAGCAACCCTCATTCCTTGGGAAGGGGGTAAATGCTTGACCTGGGACGCCACAGTAATCGATACTCTGGCAGTCTCTTATCGATCCAGAACAGCCGTGGTCGCAGGTGCTGCTGCTGAGATCGCAGCAGAACGAAAGACCTCAAAATACAGTGATATTCTCTCGACACACTGCTTCGTCCCTCTGGCCTTCTAGACTCTAGGCCCCATAAATCAGGAAGGCTTTAGCCTCATCAAGAAAATTGGTCGCCATTTAACCCAAGTATCGGGAGACAAGAGGGAGACTTCTTTCCTGTTCCAACGCCTCTCCATTGCCATCCAGCGATTTAACGCGATTGCCTTTAATGGCACATTCTTGGAGCCAGATTTAAGCGAAGACTGGCAATTCCAGAGAACAGTCACCGGCCGGAAGACAGCCTCAGATCAGTGCGACGAACATTCTACCCATTCAGACCATGCTTCTTCGCTTCCTCATAATTTCCCTTGTCTTCCACCTGACCGGGAACAGTTGTCTCCGCGCGACCTTCCATCGATGGAAGAAGGAGCGATTGACTCCGGCTGTGACAAAGCATTTACAATGGTTAACAGGAGAAAGAACGAACGTTATCTGAAGGATTTGGTTCAGAGGAGGCAATCAGACGAATTCACGATCTCAGAACTCGCGCTCGGCGCAGCGAGCGAGAGTACCCAGTCGCAAATCAAGTTCTTCATCGACAACAACACAACGAGGAACAGGACGGCTGAAATCAAAGAAGGAGAGAAGGGCGTGCCTGAAGCCAAGATTAGGGAGGGGGAGAGAACCTGGAACAGGTCTTCGAGACCAAGCCGACTGGCCCCAACCGATCCTCTGGGTCAAGAAGCCTCACCGCCTGTCGAAGGTCAGCAGGCGGGTCGAGGTCGAGGAGACGTCGACGCTCGGGTCAGTGAAGCCCACGACGCAGGCGCCTTCGAAGCAGACGACGACGGCGATGAAGAGGAGGGAGTTGGTGGTGCTGGATGTTCGTCCGATCCACACCGGAGGTTCTTGCGGTCCATCGAGGAAGCGCCCACAGAACGCTCTGCACTTACGCGACCGCTAACTCAGGGTTGCTTCTTCACCACGGCGCTTACAGACAGGATCACGAGATTCGGAGGTCAGTCTAGACGCGCAAGTGAGAGAGACGATCAACCGAAAGATGGTCGACCCATCGTCACAAACATTCGACGAAGCGCAGGTCCAAATATACACACTGATGCAACGGGACAGTTATCCTAGGTTCCTCAATTCACAGATGTTCAAACGAATGTTACAATAATAATAATAACATTTAACCCGAGGTAGAAATAATCCCTCATGATCTAAGCAATTATATTAGGAAGTATAAAATGCTTCATATATGAGAAATCAGTCCTCGTCCCAGTTGTTTTCTAAGACGTCTGAAAATGTGCCTCTGAATGCAATGGCTTTATGGCGCTGGACACAGATGGAGAGAACGTTGGAAAAGGAAGCGAATCTCACAGTCGTCTCCGGAGACTGCTGAAATGCGAAGCCCAACTCTTAAACAAATTCTGCACCCTCAGCATTTATTGGACCAAGGGTCACAAAGGAAATGTGAACAAACCTGTGGACTTTAGGAAGCAGTTCATATTTGTCAGATATACGAACTGCTGCCTGTTCAGATGCAGAACCTGTTGAATGCTGTCTGCGACAAGTAGCAGATGGCACAGATAATGGAAAACTGTAGCAATCCAGGTAAAATATTTACCAGCAGCCCAAGGAACAAGTGTATCACCACTGGGCCGCTTGCCGTCTGTCCGCTGAGGACCCGTTAGCTCTTTCGTGTTTGGAACACCTGCACTCTAGAGTGAGAGCCATTAGAAATCGTTCATGGCGTGATGGCGAATAGAGCGTCCCTTGGATAATTCACCAACTAACCCGGTGTCCTTCTGGGCCAACAGCATCTCCACATCGACTTTTATGGGGCAGCAAAGGTCAAGGTCTAAAAGACCAACTGCCACCCTCGCCGCCTCATTGTCTAAACAGACACCATAAGATAAAATTGGGTAATTGAACACTTAGCCAATCACCAGAGTGAGGAAAAGAGACAGCAGCCAACCAAGCCCTTCAAATAACAAACTCACTCTCTGTTTTGGGCCTCTCGGTTTAGAACAATGAGAAGATAGATGGCAGCCCAACCCCAAGCGACAATGTATAGGTCACATTAACTGAGAAAAAACAACAGGTTGTGCAAATCTTAACTATGGACAGAGTTAATATTTTGATGAACATTCGTACACTTAAAAAATGACATCAAGAGTAAAAGCAATAATATTAATATGCATCATTACTATTATAATTTTACAATTGCTGATTTATAGGCAATGCGTAAATATTTGGCAAATCATGATTTAAAATAATACATTTTTTTCTTTTCAAGCTCCTAAAGCCGGTGATTCGTTGAAGTCAAGCACTGACTGTTGCACAAAGCTTCTCATAATGAAAAAACTTCTTGATAACGAATTTACAGATTTGCTGAAGGACGAAACTTATTCGAAAATTCGGCATACGGTTAAAAGACCCACAATAAAAGAAACAGACTTGGAGAACTTTTGGCGATTTGCTCTTCCATACATAATTCAACGCATTAAGACTTGGAATGGCTATGTTCTCAGTGCTCAAAATATTGCGGCTATGGTTGAGCGAACTCAGAGACAGAAAAAGGTTGTAAGCTCCAGTAGTGATCCCAACCAAGACAGGACTATTTACCCAGTTTCTCGATTGGACTGTGTAGCATATATGATCAACGCAGCTGATTCTATTGTGGTGCAAGACATTTTACGCATAATGTCGAAATTTCCCATGTCTATCCCGCTTATTATTCCAGATATCAAAGAGAATGGGAAATACATAGTTGTGACTCCAGCTTTGCAGAATCTTGTCGTAAAATGGGAATCGACTCCAGGTCAAATTTCAGAAAATCATTTATTTTCAAGTCCTTTTCGAATGATTGTTGCTGTCAGGCTGGGTACAAACAAAATCGGAAAAAGCACGATCCTCAATCAGCTGATGAGAAAGCAATTTATGTTTTCATCAAGCGGTGAGCCTGGAAGTAGGTATGGTCGTCCTTTAACTCTCGATGGAACTGTAGAAATTGTTTGGCTCACGCAAGAAACGTGCAGTGATACTACATGGAAAACAACAGTGAGCGACCACTACAAACACGATACGGCAGAAGTCGCTATTTTGGCAAATCTTCATGGAGATGCCCTTAATTATCCAGACACAATTAAATATTTGAAACAATTAGCTTGTTCATTTATCGTCTTCCGGATGCCCAACTCTACAGATGATGAGTTAGATCAACTGAGAAAGACGATTTCAAACAACAAACCTCGTTCCAGTATTGGTCGATCCGAAGGAAAACTTAGACGAAGACTCAGATGTTCAAACTATTTATACTCAATCACTGTCAAGCGATGATATACAGGATACAGTGAGATCGCTTTTGCGAATAGGTTTGAGTTTCAAGTTGGTAAGACTTTCATCAAGTCCCAAACCGGTTTACAGTCCAGCAAAATCTAAATCTTTAAAATATGATCAATATTTACAATGCTAAAAGTCAGAAGAAATTTTGGTTATTGTGAGAAAACTGGGCTGTCTCAACATCAAATAGCTCTTGTTGAACATTGATGTCCTGCAGCATTCTAGATGGGATGAAAGCGTGAAACGTTTGCTTAGGTTGTGCTTAGAGATATTAAACCTGCAACAAAACGATGCCAAGAAATCACTTACGTATCTTGAAAGTCAATTATCTCAACTATCAGCTAAAGAGTCTGTAGATGCACGTACACAGGTGAGTGAAGCAAATGAAAAGTTACGACGAATTGTGAAAACTCCAAAGAAGTCTACAGCAGAAGTCAATTCTGAAGAGAGACAACATGAAGCTGATTTTAAGAAAGCTCAGGAAGAATTAAAGTCTGCAATGGAAAAAGTAGATCACATAAACTTGGGACAAGAACATTTCTTTAGAGGGCACTAGGGCAGATGTATGAGAAGAGTTTTGGAGTCCAAGACTTAGGCGACTTTAATTCAATCAAAGATCTTCCCAGCCGTTTTGCTGATCTCCTAATTAGTGGACATGCGATTGAAATGCTAAATGGCGATTCATGTGATATGCAACTTGTTTGGATAAAAGCAATTTGCGAGAAAGTTTCAGCAAAGTTACCAAATCTGAAGGTTTTTGTCATAAGTATAATTGGTTTGCAGTCGTCTGGAAAGTCAACTCTTCTGAACGCCTTGTTTTCGTGCAGATTTGCTGTTTCAGTTGGACGATGCAGTCGTGGTCTTTTCATGGGAATGATATTAATGGACGATGAACTACGAAATCAATATAGATGCGACGCATTTATCCTTATTGACACTGAGGGTCTGTGTTCACCTGAAAAAATGAATGACCCAAAAGCAAGCCAGAAAGATAGACTAATGGCAACATTCGCAATGGGAGTTAGCAATCTTACGATGGTAAACATTCTTGGTGAAGGAATAACGGAAATGACAGAGATTTTGCAGATTGCAATTGTAGCCATGGCTCGTTTAAGAGGAGGGGGATTCAAACCTGACATCCTGATGGTTCAGCATTTGCAGGAACGAAATATATCGAAGATCGACCAAGCAAAAGGCCAGCTTTGTGAAGCAATAAATAAGGCATTTGAACTTATCAGTAAGAATGACGTGGAAATTGGTTCAGCTTCTGAAGAATGCCTGGCTGAATTGACTGCACGCATTCGATCTGGTGACATATTCAAACATTTTGGTGCTTTCAGAGATGGGTCAAGTGTTAATTCGCCACCATCTGAAACATATCATGAAGATATTGTGAGCCTGTTTGAAACACTCCTTAAAAGAACTCTGGCATTAGAAAACATAAGCACATTTGAACGCTGGTCCAATCATTTTGAAAGCTACTGGACATGTGTGCAGGGAGAAAACTTTGCTCTCAATTTTAAGAATGTCAAGCATATTACGGACTTTCTGTATTTTGAGAAGAAGGTTGCCAAAGTGAAAGAGCTTAATGATAGTGCAATACGACATCACAGAGAAATTTGTGCGAATAAAATGCGAGAACAAATCAACTTCGTGATTGAAAATAAACAGAAAGTTAGAACGGACTCAATGCGTCAACGTTTGCTAGCTGAAATGGAACAAGAGCTGCTAGCTATTCCACATGATTGCCCTGATGACTGTACAATGTGCAAAGAATTTAAAAGTAATTATGGTTTTCTCTTACAGGAAATTGAAAGCAGCGAATGGGGAGAGGACACCAGGCATTCATTGAAAACACACAACGAAAAGCTGCATGAAATTTCTATGAAGGTGCTGAGACAGACATTTGACGGATCTGTTGTCAAGCAAGGATGCTTTTCAGAATTTTCTGATTTGATAACAAAGGAACTTAAACAGGCTTTAGAGAGGCGACCAACAGGGGAGCATAGTCCAGAAGAGCAAAGAGAAATTGTGGACAACATTTGGCAATTCCTGCAGGGCATTGCAGCCTCTAAAGAATCTGGACCTGACCTACACACAAGAATAAATCAAGCTTTGCGTCAGGAGTATGTTGAATCTGGCATTTTGCCAAATATTTTACACGATTTAAACACTGAAATTTCTGTTGAAAATTTACTTCAGGCAAAGGCAACCAAATCTCTCTATTCGGCAAAATAACATTACAAAATGATAAACTTACCAAAAGAACACATGCAAAGTTTGATTAGTGATTTAGATCAACTTGTCATGACAATATTGAAAAATAGACGAGAGGACTGTTTTACGACTGGATTGGACTTCAAAGAAGGAATGATAAGTGAAATTAGAGCCAAATTTCCACATACAATGAAAATATACGAGGAGAAGTTTAATATTACTTTACATGACAACTTTAAGATATATCTGCAGATTTATACTTTACAACAGCTTATGAAAACGATGACTGGTCTACAAAATCTGTGGAACAGTCAGAATAAACCAAGTGAAATCTTACAGCGAAAGAAAGATGATTATACAAACGAAATTGAAACACGGCTTAAGTCTGGATTTTCATGCGCAGGCGAAGGAGAAATCGTTGCAAAGAGGCTGTGCAAGTCAATTAAACTAAACGCTATTCAAGCGGGGTATGATATAAAAATTCAAGCGGTAAAAAATGCATCACGGACAACAAATTCTGAAAAGGTGAGATTGCATTATTTTGATCAACTGGCCAAAGAGGTTGAGGCTGGAAAGAAGGAGAGAGCTCTGGTACATTTTGCCAATCCGAAACATTCTGCAGAGTCTTGGTTTACAAATCAAGTTGACTCTATGCATTCGGAGAAAAAGGTTCTGAAAACATATCGTTCCACTTTAGAACACGATTTATGTCGTGTTAAGCAGCAAATCTTAAATTCTAACAAAAAAGTCAACATCGATAAAATTGTGAAAGAGCAAATTAAAAATGCAGACGATCAGTATTACAGCCGACTTCATCCGAAAGATGACGACTTCGAAGCATTCAGAAGTAGCATTGTGCGCATACTAGATTCGTTTAGTGATTCGGAAGACAGCAAAAATGTTAACTTTGGTTTAGCTTCAGATGACCCAGACATTCAAAGACGATTAGAGTGTACTGAGCATTGCTTCTGGTGTGGAGCTTTATGTTGGGGATCTCGGGATCATCTGGTAGAAAAAAACAGTGTCCGAACTATGGAAACACATCATTTATGTCATCAACCGAATGGACTTAAGGGGGTCAGCCATCGAACAACAAGAAAATTAACTAGCACGGCATGTCACAATAAAAAGGATGGATGGCGTGTTTGGTTTGGTGAATTTCAAGATGACGATGGCATGTTATGGTCAGACGCAAAACAAAACCACTTTAAAGATTGGAAATTTGATGCCCATTGTGTCACAACATTTGACGAATTAATGCGTTGGTTTTTCCAAGAGCTTCATCGAGACATCGCAAAAAGCCGAGGAATACATCCAGCTGACGACGAGGAACTAAGAGAAAACAAATGCGTGGGCTTGAAACTTGATGATATCCTAAAAGTAGTACTCAGTAAGATTTAACTTTTCTTTAACCTAATAATATGAGGTCATTTGTACACGAAAATATATAGGCTACGCACAGTTATGAATGAATGAATATTAAGAGATTAACGTGCCAGACATCAAATATATATATATATGCATGTTTGGTATAATATTTATGCCTTTGAAATTCAAATGGTTTTTGCAAATTACAGAATTTCTTACAACTTAAATTTTCAGTAGTGTATTTAGAACGATGCATTATCTTGGTTAGATTTCGGATTTTGTATAAATGATCATCTGTTTGTCTATTTTCGCATCCGTACAGGTGTTTCTGTTGCTGGCCAATAATTATGTACTGATACTGGACAAGTTTTGAGAGTTTAAACCATTTTGCAAGGAAATAAATCTTGAAAAAAAATTACGTAAAGATGCTCAATATTTATTTCTTATTGAGAGTAATGATGATAGTTTTAATCGCATAAACAAACGTAATTAGGAAAATATGGTTCGATAACCTATTGGTTGGGGCGCTTGCTTTGCAACGCGGACAGTACGGATTCGAACCTCCCTGAGAAGGTTACTGTGTAGGGACCTTGAGGAAGTCTCTCGCTCACAATTGCGAAGCGCCATCGATTGATGCTAAGTCATTAGAAAATGACGTTCAAAAACTGCAAAAAATACAAAATGCATATGTAGGCCTATGTATCTAGGCCTGTGTATCAAGTCACTTAAAATGGCGCATTTTATGTACCACACAAAAGCGCTACACAGTTTGATGCTTATAGAACGCTATCATACAAATGAACATTTAGCATTGAAAAACACATTTGTCGTAGAAGATGGTCGCTGGGTTTCAGAATATTTTGACCAAAGGGAAGAAACATCGACTATGTCGTGGAAGAATTTATTGATGTCATGCAACGTTCGTGCAACGATGGCAATCGTCTGTGTATCTTTCCCATTTTTAACACAAATATCACCTATTACATATTTTCAAGAAAAATAGCAATCATTACATATGATTTCATAGGCTGTGCTCTCACTTAGCGCGGTGCTTAGTCACAGACATAGCCTATAGGCATAGGCATGACAAATCTGGATCGCACAAAAAGATCTCTGCATTGCATCGCTTAGTAAAAAGCGTCGCATTTACCCGATTGCCTACACAAAGGAAGTCCCTCTCTCTCTCTCCCTCCTTCCCTCCCTGTGTACTTATCTCGCTTAAGCGCCGGCCCCATTAAGGACATTATGCCTGCCCTCTCAACTAAAGTTTTGGCCTCTCCATCTCGGAAGTCAAGAAGCTTTGATCACCCCTCCAAATTTTCGTTCAATTCTTTAGTAGTGTCGCTATCAATAAACTGATTGCCCTGTTGAGTCGGTAAAATACTACTAATCCAACTCCAGGTCAAATCTCTTTAAGTCTTGGACAGAAAAAACACGACGAGACAACGACATTACGACTTCATTAAACACCAGTATCTGACAGTTCTCTAGCTGCTTCACTTACCTTAGGTGAGGTCAACGTCAGAAACCGTGCTTGCACAATATATTGTTAAACTATGGTACTGTAGATTACTTGACAGCAGAGTAATTCGACACCAGATACTACTCTATCTAATCGAGAATGATACTACTCGCATGTCTGCGGCCATGTTGATCGTAGCTTTGCTGATTCTGGCATTTCGACGGATTAATTAGTCCGAATGCGTAATTTGCTGGATATTCCTTGTATGTTCCCATTTTCGCTGTATCTGACCAAATCGAACTCAGCAGTTATGGTAGACAAGCCCACCCAAGGTCGCTTCTAAATTCGGCCTCCGAGTAGCAGGATCAGACCGGTTAGATGGAACTGACAGATGTGGACACGGACGGTGGAGGCAGATCTTCGCCCGCTGAACTTTCGAAAAAGTGACCAAGACCCAGACAGTGTTTTCATGGTCCATGGTGAATGGGGAGATTTTAAAATTGTCTTCAACAATATATCATATTGCTAAATGAAATCACACGGCAGCAACAAAAACAACATTATTTACTCAAACAATGTTCATCAAAGAACCATTTATCTTCAGCTTTATAATAAAAGCATTATAATTATATAAGTTCTTCATGAATTCTCATTAAATCGTCTTTTTAGATTCACGCTTCTATTCAATCGAGAATGTTAGCTTTTCAAACACCAGTGTAATGATTAGTCTCTGCTTCTTTTGATCTTGCAATTAAACTTCCTTTATTTAATTAACAGAACACCGCGTTTTCTCATTTAGGGACCTACAGACAGTCACAGCTATTCGTTCATTAATTTCTCACAGACAGCTCTCCTCACAACTTCCTTTATTTAATTAATTCCGAAACTCTGCTAAAGTTCAGATAGTCACAAATCCAATACAATCATTACGTCATGTCTTCTCTGCCGCTTACGACACTCAAACATGTGACACAAGATTCAGTTGAATCCTCTATTGACAAGGCTGTAGATGAGAAAATTTACCGACGAATTTAACACTAGGAGGGCATCGAGTATCGATTGAGCACAGTGTATAGCCTCGAAGTTTATATCAATTAATAATAATAATAATAATAATAATAATAAAAATACAATTTATATATCGTCGTACCACAGACGAGGCCGAAGAAAAGGGCGCTGTACATGGGTTCAAAAATCAACTAAAGTCATAAGATATCCTAAACAGATGTGTCTTGAGTTGTGACTTGAATCTGTCCAGGGATGGGACATTCGTCACATTCTCAGGAAGACTGTAGTGGGTACGGTGACAGTGAAGGAACGTTCGCCGAACTTCGTGGAATACCGCGGGACATGCAGTTGATTCCTCGATGAGGACCGTAGCCGATATGTGGTCTGGTTGTCGGCTGTTCGAATACAGAAGTCGGATATATAGTTTGGTAGAAGACCATTAAGAGCCTTGTATGAAATTAGGCACAGTTTGTAGGTGATCCGCTGAGGAACGCGAAATTGTACCATTGAACCGAAGTATGAATTTTAATGATGACTGCTCCTGAGAGCAGTTGGCAGAGAATGAACCCGGCAACTAAATACAGTTACCAACATCATTGCAATATTTCTTTCATTCTTGATTTGTTGCATCATCTGCCGCCGTTTTTTCTTTAAAGTGTGAAGAGCCCACGCGAGACGAAGGTTAAGAATGATAAAAATGACGAGGGGCCAATGGTACAAAAGATGAAGAAAATGGCTAAACAATTGAAGGCTAATCCCATGAACGCATTGTAATAACGTTCGTGGCAACTTTCAAAATCTTCCGACGAGTGATTAGCATTGTCATATATGCATCCGACCCACCATAAGTCTACTTATCTGTGGGAACAAAGAAGATATGCTATATAAAACGGCCACAAGGAACAGCACGAGAACAGTCAGCTTCATCCGATGCAGGCTTCTCCATCCGGATTGTATCGGTTTACAGATCGCTAGATATCGATCAATGGTTAAGAGGATCACAATTCAACTGGTAAGAGATTGAATGACAAATGATATAGGCGCTAGAAGAATTCTTATAAAAGAATTGAATACCATGGTTATTTTAGTCAGCCATATCGTTGTGACCGACACAAAAAGCAGAGAAAATATAAGAACGCTATTATCGACAACAGCCAAGGTTTTCAGAAGTCAAATGGTTGTGGATTTTTTGTCGTGGTCTCGTTTCAGAACCAGAATTGCTAGAGGCAGTTGCACAGAAACCCGAAGACACAGAGAGCAAAAACTACGTATCCACTGAAAATTACTATACATAGCTCGTATAAATCGGTATCTAGAGCAGGCATTCCATTTTCGGAGTTGTCGTTTAGTGCTGGTATCTGAGGTGTCGAGTACTCCGTCCATCCCTTATGTTCAGCCGTTGACTGGTTCTCAGAGTATGGTGGCAATGGATGCAGTTCAGAACTCATCGCGAATTCTGTCTGTCAGAACCTGAGTGCTCAACAATCGCGGAAAATACGATCAACAGTGGTTCCGACGAAAAAGAGATTTCCACATTTATATACTAAATGATATAATGTGATGCAATGTAATTACGACATTTTATATACCATCATGGATAGCGAACTATTTCTAGAGTGCTTTACAATGCTATCTTGCGGCACAAATGCTAAGAGATTGCTATAAGATAGATGTATATAATATATAATACTTAGAGTTCGCGTATGCATGGTTGTCCAATCCTACAAAACGCCGAAGAAAAGGGCTCTGTACATGGGTTCAAAAATCAACTAAAGTCATAAGATATCCTAAAAAGATGTGTCTTGAGTTGTGACTTGAATCTGTCCAGGGATGGGACATTCGTCACATTCTCAGGAAGACTGTAGTGGGTACGGTGACAGTGAAGAAACGTTCGCCGAACTTCGTGGAATACCGCGGGACATGCAGTTGATTCCTCGATGAGGACCGTAGCTGATATGTGGTCTGGTTGTCGGCTGTTCGAATACAGAAGTCGGATATATAGTCTGGTAGAAGACCATTAAGAGCCTTGTATGAAATTAGGCACAGTTTGTAGGTGATCCGCTGAGGAACGCGAAATTGTACCATAACAACAGAAGAAGCATTTCTATTTCTAACATGTTGCCCACACATGTATACATAGGCACACCTATAAGTATATTATATATATATTATTTTGATACCGACCATGACATTACTGAAGATTAACCATCTCAGAACAACGTAATCGCTAATTTCTGAAATCCTGAGGGGTGAAAAAAAGCAACAAAAAACAAAATAACAAATATAATAACAATGATAATAAGTGATTTCTAGAGCGCTGGTCTCTAATGCACAAAGCATTAATCGTTGGCGCACCAAAGCCAAACCGAAATTAGGTCAATATCCATAACGTCAGGCCACAAGACAGAGAGGCAGCCTACGGTGGATGAGAAATTTGAAAAAGGTAAGTTTTAAGTTGAGAACGAAATGACAGAAGCGACTGAGCAGAACGAACAGGCAGATGTAGGGAGTTCCATAATTTAGGTCCAGCAACTGAAGAAACCCGTTTACCAAGAACATTTCTAGTCCAAGGTATGACCAGAGAAAGACAAGCAGATGACCTTGCAGAATAATGATAAGTCTGGGGAATAAGGACTGATTTTATTAAGTAATGTGGTTGGCCAGAGTTCAATGTTTTAAAAACTGTAATTCCCAATTTGAAACAAATCCTTTGATGGGCAAGAAGACAATGCGATGATTTAAGCATATCAGTTAAATGCTTGATTAATATAATACATATATATATATGCATACTTACCGGCATAAATATATGTTTAACGAATGATTAGTTTATATGTAGATATTATCTTTATGTTTTTTGTATAGTGTTTTTATAGGTACAGACCGCGACCGTTACTGTAGATTACAATGTTTGAAAAAGTTATCGGCCTATGTAAGAAATGAAATCCGATAGGCCTAAATGCAGACTTTAACTCATGATGTGAAATCCAAAGTACAAAGTTGTGCAAAGTTCGAAACTCGAGCAGAGGGACGGAGACGCATTGCAAACGTGCATTAAATCAATTTGACCTAAATAAATGGATGCCTGTCAACGTGCCAATATATTGACTTGCGAGGTATAAAATTCGATGTTCGAGGTTATTAGAATATGGTGCAAGGCAAGAGTGGAAGCATATTGAACAGAAGAGTTTTTTCCTCATTTTTGGTTTTATTCTAACTTAGTAATACTACAAGATGAAATTTAGTGTTAAGATTAACTTATAAGTTGGATTTTCTCGTACGAAAATCCGAAAAATCCATTTCGGATCGCACGAATGGCCTTTTCGAGTAAATTGTTTCTAGTAATTGGCAGAAAACTGTTAATAGAACTTTTACCAATATTGGTTCTCTGTGATGTATAATGAAACAATTGAAGTTATAATCTGTTCTACGGCGTCCTATGGCAAAATACACTTTGTTATTTCAGTGCAAAATGCCTTCACCCTTGAAGGATACTATATATTATTATATCTGTTATACATACTATGAATAATTATTGTAATAGGCCTACATATACACGAATTCAAGAGTTTTGCCACTGATCTCTTACGAGTTAATATACGTGTTGACCTGTTTAGTTACATCGATATACGCGTAAATCACGGCGTCTTTGTACAACAGGATCCCAGTTTGCATTTCGAATAATTTTCCTCTGTGAAAATATTTCTGGGTAGGTCGGTACAAGGCATCCTTAAATGGCATTGCACCTGTTTAATTTAAGTGGGCAACGATGGTGAAAGATCTCATCCGATGAATTCAATGATAATTCACAGCTCAACGAATTTTAAAATAGGCTTTTAAACTAATTTTTGGGGTGCTGAATTCAAATATGACCAAAATATCCTGAAGGACGAAACATATTTTGTAATAGGCCTAATTCTTTAACTAACATAAATAAAATACAAGTGTCCGAATAATTAAAATTATAATTTTTTCATGAAATTGCATTTATTTTCATCATATTTTTTCTAACATCATGTTACAGACTATTTCAAAGTTAACTAACATACATTTCCAATAGCAACCATAAAAAGCATTTGAAAAAACATCGAATTTTCGTTTACACTTGGAAGCTGTTCATTTCTTCCTTTTACGCGTTGAGGTGTCTTCCCTCTGCAAAAACCAACAGTAATCGCTCATCATGGCTGGATCCCATCTGCCTTGGTATCTTTCCTCCGTGGTTCGAATAATCTAGTAAAATCTTTCACCCTGCTCATCGCTGACTGTGCCTAGGTTCTCTGGAAAGAAGTCAAGACGCGAATGCTAAAGTGGATCTTTAAAGACATCCCGCAGCCAAGAATTTCGTAGTTCATGAGAAAATCTTGAATGAGCTGACGGTAGTTTTCTTCTTTATGATTCCTCAGAAAATCCTTGACCATTGACGTGAATGATTTCCATGCAGGGCGCTCCTTAAGAATCAATTTTTCTTCAGAGTCAGCATCATTCAGTAGCTTCCTAATCTGGGGATCAGTAAAGATGCCTTCTTGGAGTGTAGCGTTACTTAGTTTGGAAAATTTTCCTTTTAAATAAAAAACCCATCGCTGGTTATGTCCATAGCCTTGACAAAGTTCTTCAAAAGACCAAGTTTGATATATAATGGCGGAAGCACAACATTGGAAGGGTCAAATAAAGGCTTATTCTTCACGTTGCTCTTTCCATGAATGAAGTCATCTCTCTTGGACCAGTCCTTTGTTAAGTAGTGTTTCTCTCTGGCCCTACTGTCCCACAAAATCAGAAAACAGGAAAACTGTGAAGCCACCTTGAGGCCGAAGCAGCAGGGCAATAACTTTCAAATTACCATACATTTGCTAAATGTCCTGGTCGTACTTTATAGCCGTGAGTATTTTTTCCATTTTTGCATCTCATCCTTTCATAGGTTTCTTTCATTCCCACAGAATGTGACACTGGGACAGATGACTTTTGCTTTCCTTTATGCAGAAGTACAGCTTTTAAACTGAACTTTGATGAGTCTATGAATAGACGCCATTCCTTCGGGTTGTGAGTTGCTCCATTTCTTTCATCACGCCCAAAATATCCTTGGTGAAGCACAAACATACTTGCATGTTGTAAACTGAAGACAGAGCCTCATTTCTTTCTTTAAATAATGATATTTTTGTATCCTTGGCTAGAAGATTCCATTTTTGAAGTCTTGAACCTAAAAGTTAAGAATGATAAAAATAACAAACGGGCCTATGACACAGAGGACTAGATAGAACGAGATAGTATACATGACTAATCCCACATGCACATTGGAGTAATGTTCGAGACAACTGTCATATTGTTCTGCCAGCGATCGGATTTGCATTTGCCAGATTTACCACAAGTTCACTATCTGTTGGAACAAAGAAGATGTGCTGAATAAAACGGTTACAATGAACAGCACGAGAAAAGTCAACTACATCCGACGCAGACTTCTCCAACTGGATTTCATCGGTTTACAGATTGCTAGATAGCGATCGATGGTTAAGAGGATCACAGTCCAAATGGTAAGAGAATGAGTAACAGATAATATGGTTGTGTGAAGAATTCTCATGAAAGGATTAACTCCCATAGTTGTTTCCACATTCCTATATGACTTAAGCCACTGAGCTCCGACCGACACAAAAAGCAGATAAAATACAAGAACGCTATTGTCGACAACAGCCAAGGCTTTCAGGAGCCAAATGATGGTGCGCCCTTTGTCAGGGTCACGTTTCAGAACCAGAATTGTTAGGCAGTTGCCCAGAAACCCGAAGACACAGAGAATAAAAACTATGTAACCACTAAAAATGACATAACTGTATTGGCCTATTTCGATATTGAGAGCCGATGTGCTATTCTCGGAGTCGACTTTCAATTGTCGTATCTAAGGTGTCGAGTACTGTGTCCATCAATTTTGTCCAGCTGTTGATTGGTTTTGCGAATACGATGAATCCCAGTTAAATGGGTAACAAGTCCAGTTTGACTGGTTCATGGATGGCTACAGATGCTGTTCAGAGCTCATCACGTGATTACGATCGTCAGTGTTTCTAACAATACGAAGAGATTAAAAAATGTCAATTGATACAATGTAATGACAACTAACATATATATATATAATATATATACATATATAGAAACTTAGATAGAGAGCTGCCTCGAGGATGCTTTACAAATTTAAACGAGAGCACAAGTACTAGGGTTAGAGACAAATAATAAGAAAATGCTAAGATTTAATTTAATGCTGTACAATTCTACAAAAAATGTTGCAACAAAAGGATTCTGTTTATTTCTAACAGCTTGACTATCGACAGCAATATCAAGATGAAGTAATTTAAGAATCAAAGTCTAAACTGCTACTACACGAGTATCAGTCGTAACAGAGGAATTCTTCATTCAGCTAGAACTTGAGAGAAGCGCTTTTGTGGGGCACTATGGAAATGCCTATAAGCATACATACATACATGCATACATACATACATGCATACATATGTACATACATACATGTACATACATACATACATATACGTATGCATACATACATAAATACACGCACACATACATGCATGCATACATGCATACAGATATGCATACATACATACTTACATACATACAGGCATACATACATACATAGACACATACATACAAGTATGCATGCATGCACGTATATGCATACATATGCATACATACATGCCTACATGCATACGTATACATACATACATAATTACATAAATACATACAAAAATGCACACACAGATACATACATGCATGTATGCACTTATATATGAATATTTACATACATGGCTACATGAATACATATACACACATACAAACATACACATACATACATATATACATGCATGAATATGCACATACGTGCATGAATATATAAAACGAATGCCTAGTTTACATGTCGTTTATGTCTTTCTGATTCCTGTGAATAGTGTGCGAAGGCTACAAAAATGTAAATAGTTTCGCCTTTTTTGAATGCTAGTCCCTGCATCACTTAGATCTAGGACATCTGCCGCGCAAGTTTCCAGTACCCGTACTGCTGCTGCTACTATTATTACAACTATTACTGGTAAATAAGCTTTTCTCACCTGTAGACCTATTAGTTGTCTGCAGATTACTTTTCACAGCATGTATCTTACAAAACTCGAGGTGTCTATTCCACAGATGCAAACCTAAATTGATATAAACAACACTTAAACGTGCACGTAGGAATAACTGTATAATTTTTATAGCACAAATATTGTTCAAAACAACTATTGCGTTACTCAGAGGCTTGCCAAAAGAACTTTTCGTAATGAGCAAGAATGACTATGCGAAGGTCTAAAGTAGCCTAGGTCTTAATCTACGAAACACTGCACAAACTTATACTGTTGAGAATATTTAGCGTCATTGTCTAATTGGGTTCTCGATGAGTTTTAGATATGAAGCTGACGAAAATTAAGAACTGAAATTTATCGGGTTGAATGTTGATTCAAAAGAATAGTTCTTAATTCGGTTGATGTTACATTTCCCGCAGTACAGTTACAATGAATGATGCGTTGTGTGTTGATTTATGAATCCCGCCATTATCTTTGTTTGCTTGTGACTTTCTCGAATGACATATCAAACTTGTGCAAAGCCTATCTCCGCAGAGTGACTTCCAACAGCAACGCCATATGTTGTAAATACGAAGTCCATATGACAGTGTTCCCATATGGGCTCCATATGTCCTACATGTGTCGTTGCTTCTAGGGTAATGAGATTAAGAGACGTGTCGTAGTCCAAACTTTTGTATTAATATGCATCCACTTGTTCGACATTTAGAGAGGCGTAATAACCATCAAAGCCTTGACAAAGGCGGTCGAAAGGCCACCCGATCAATTTACATTTGAAAAGCAGTTGACAATAAACAGTCGTCGTCTAGCAAATGAGGGTCATTCTTCTGTGAGATGAAATACTCTTTTAAAGTTATATCAAACAACAATATGACCAATGCTTAAATACGTTACTTGATGATAAGGCACAGTCTCTGGGATCTACAGCAGTTAGGACACAAACGTACAGTGTGGCTTCTTATACTGTGACAAAAGTGTTCCACTGTAATGAAGTAATAGTTACAAAATTTAACGCTTTAGCCCAGGCCCAGGAGAGATAGAAGATTTAGAACTCGATTGAATGGAACCATTGCTGATCAAATATGGCGAGCATGCCGGAAGTGATATATAGTTTTCTGAAGGGAGTTCTGTTCACCCTTGACGCCTTCTATTGCCAAAATTATGTATAATATGTAGCATGTAATTCTAATAGTCATAGACATAGGTTACATAAAGCAGCATTATTAGCCGCAATAGAATATGATATTACCAAGCACTGTTCTTTCTGCTCTATAGAATATATTCAACTGAAATATGGGCCCTAGATATATGAAAGAAGCGGCAAGAGTAGACTTTTTATAAACAAACTTTGTATCATGACCCACAGCGAATTGGAACATTTTCAAACTGTCTTCAACAATATGATTTATTGTTAACTGAAGTCATACGACAACAACAAAACGACATATTTTCTGAAAAAAGTTCATCAAAAAGCCATATGTCGTCAGCTAAAGAGACTGTCCAATGTGCAACAAGTAGATATTTTTGACAGATATTAAAACGGATAATACATCAACAACACTGAACTGTGCTACTTTGCTAAATGCAACTCTAGCATAACACTTGCTACTTGGACAATGGAAAGATTAGTTTAGTAAACAGTTGAATGTTTGTGTATATGTATGGACTTATGCACGCATGTGTAAACGTATGAATATATGTATTTGTGTATGTATGTGTGTATGGATGTTTGTTTGTGTGTATGCATGTATGTTTGTATGTATGCATATATCATTAAGCGTATGTATGTTAGGATCGGGGAGGTTCCGCGATCAAGGGGCAATGATCCACTGGGGGAAGAAAGAACAAACGACGGAGACATGAGGGATCTCGCCAGTTCATTAGCAGGGGTTCGGACCATCTGCCAACGCCTACCGGAGTTGACGAACGTTGCGGTGGGAGAAAACGGTTCATCCATGGAGGACCATGAATCTGCTTAAGCGGGGGGAGTGTGAAGAAACAGACTCTTAGTACAAAGGACTTCTAATTAATTGTAGGACTTGGCAACAATGGTGTAGGCAGGGTATCATAGTCTTGGCATGGGGTAGGGGTGAGAGAACCTGCGACCCAACGGCTGAGCGGCGCGGCGAGGTCAGGCCGGCTGGAGGCAGTAGTCTGGCTGGAACCGGGTCAAGCGGGTGGGCAAGGCAGACAGCCAGCAGGGTGTCGACCATTCCAGCTCGCAGGGCCAAGGCGGGCAACGGGTGCTGGCCGAAGGGAGACGTGTGGGGTGAGTAGGTAGGCCCCCAGCAGAGGAAGGATATAGGGAAAAGGAGCAGGCTTAGGGAGCTCCTTGTGTTGCAGCCAGAGGTAGAGAGAGGATTCGGCGTTGGTCGTCGCTGGGAAGTGAAGAACACGGCATAAACAAGAGTAAGACGCAGTAAAGGTTTGCTTTGTAAGTGAGTAAGAGAGTGAGACGTTTGAGTCTTGAAGGGATAGGGCTAGTGGATGAGGAAAGATCTGCCCATTCCGTTTGAGCTCGAGAGACCCACAGCCTTTCGAGTTTCGTTTGGGTGGCAGCAGATTCTGGGTAAGGTTACCAGCCCTGTCTTTGAATCCAGCGCGGTTATACGCTCTTAAGCCAAGCCTAGGATATCTGGCACAGGGCCAACTGCTTGTTTTCTTTGTGTTACCAACTTTTATTGTGTAGTCTTATTGATATTAGTGTTTACTAGTAGTGATCTTTGGTCAATAGAACATATTGAAACGTGTACGTGTCCTGTCTGCTTAATTCAGATCCACAACGCGTCATACAAAGATGTCCTCCCCTTACCACCGATACCAGTCTCCCATTGGATCACCGGAAAGAGGTGCAGGGAATAGGGCTAAGCGTCCCCTAGCCGGACCCCAACCCACTGGCCATGGGTTGCCGCAAGTCACAGGGACGCGGAAGTCTTCGGCCTCATCCTGGCCAACGGGCCCTGTCATGCATTCGACCCAAGGGGAGGTGGAACTTGGTGCCTCCAGCCACAAACCAGGGGGTTCTCCACAGTATGTATTCTGGAACTTAATATTCGATTTATTTCTCCCGGGTCCAGATTTTATAGGAAGATCTTTCCTTGTTCACAACTGTGAAATTAAGCATAGATTCATCATTGCATTTATTAACTTGCATTAATCGGCGTAACAGAGTTCGACGCACCATTTGTGTTCTGTTTTGTTTTTCTTCGAACTCGTCATCGAAGTCCTCAGTAGCACAGATTTGAAGCAAATCAAAAGCGCATCCTCTTGACACTCTGACCTATTACATCTTTGTTCTCTACAAGGATAACACTTAAAAAGGTGACACTTTAATTTAAAATATTCAAATGCATTTGGTATTTCCTGCGGAAAGTCTTAGAGCATGCTCTACGTTGAAGTTTGTTTTTGTTTTAAAAGTAGTGTCGTCTTGCTAAAGCCATGCAGATGTTGGAAGGGATAGCTAATTTCTTTATGGTCTCAAGAAGTTTGAGTCAGGCTACGCCCCAAGTCTGTGCATATTATTTCTCTGCCTATTATTTAAATTAAAAGTGGCAATCTTCAACATAATATTCGATTTATTTATCGAGAATTATTTATCTTGATAATTATTCGCAATTTTTGTATTCATGAATTGCTGTTCGTTTAGATTTTCGTTTTGAACTACTATGCACTAGATTTCACGATCTTCAGCATAGTTTGTCAATTTTCTTATTTTATCGAGTTTCCTTTATGTCGTATTTCAGCAAAATGACATAATATAGTTGCTGTGCTCTATTGCCAAAATGGTTGTGTTGGAATTGCTGTAAGCATACAGTTTTATTGTATATGTCAATATGAAACGTGAAACTAATTTTTACGTAAATAGTTGCAATCATCACACCGCGATTATATTATGACAAAAATGAGTTAGGGCGGAAATATATTTTATCCCTTCAAGAGAATTATTGGTTATTTTTGGACTCCCAAAAACGTAGGAATTATGAGTTATCTTTTCTGGTCTCAATATAAACCCTAGCACATTAGTAATGCTCCCATGTCCCATGAAGAAGGTAAGGTATAGGTATTCATTTCCTTTTTAGGCCCTTGAGCCGGCAATGGACACGGGGCCAGCGCATCGCAGGACCTGCCTTTCACTTCCCAGTTTACGCTGGTACCAAATTTTACTGTTTGGTGACAGAGGCACGTGTGCGCAAACTTGTCCAGGGTCGTTATACGGAATCGAACCCTCAACTGCATAAGCATTGACCAAATGCGTTACATATCGACCACTGTGTCCCACATAGCTTTACAATTTATTCAGAGATACTCTTTCTTAAGTGTAAGTTTAAATTTCTGCATCAATAGTTTAGCTATCCATGTCATTGACATTTTTACTATTTCAAACAAGAAATTAAGCGCGATAGAATATAGAAAATAAAATGAATGTTATTCCGCTTTTCTTACTAAACCATTTGTTTAACTAAGCCATTCAACATTCTGTCTTAAATAAGGATTTGAAGTACTATGCAAATGGGTTCTGAGTTGGTTATTAATGCTGATTTCTCATGGATTTGCATAATTTTCTTTGTGAGCATTCTTTACATGTTTGCTCTCAATAAGATCTGTCCTCAATTTAGTGATACATTAGCATTCATACCTGCTGTAATTTCCCAGCCTTTTCTAGGCTGAACGAGCCTCATTGCAGTGGTAAACTTGAGGAACCTGCCTTTCTTTTAGGCAATATCTAACACTGCGTGGGTTCACTTTTCCTATTTCTACACCAATGTCCCTTGAGGTCGTGACTATTACTCTCACTTATGCCAACAGACAGGTTTTGCTAATGAATATTTATCGCCCGTCAGCCCTCTCTTTCACTTGCTTTTTGAGTAGTTTTCAATCACTACCTGAATATTTGATTTCATCGCCTTCTAAAATAGTCACCACGGGCGACTTTAATATTCATATTGATGTAGCTGGTCATGACGCTTCAACATTTATTGATATGTTGGAAAAGTTTGACATGACTTGACGTGTTTATACCAGATTCGCACACGGAGCGTGGAGCGAAGTGAAATGGATAGACGGCTACAGAAGTCATAAGTTAATTACATTACTTCTTATGTCGGTGCTAAGGCCTTTGGTGTTATAAAAGTGGCATAAAAATTGCACTTGGAACAGCAAAACCTTCTAACAAAACAAGAACGGAAGTGATTTGCATTGCTACTAGTAAGGATCCCGAAGATCTTATAATTATAACTTCGAGTAAAATGGCTTTTCGTATCTGTGGATTTGGAGTTAACAGGTCACTTAGAAAACCCTATTATCTGACTCTGCTGGAAAATGGATCCCATGTACTCGCTTTCGTCGTAGGTATCAGCGCCGTTCCTCTGCAATGGACAGACCATACATTTACAATACATGTCACCAGTATTCTAGTGTTTGATATTAATTTCTTGCTTACAGCATTTTGTTGTACATTTATTTAGCGCCGTTTTTGTAAAATACAGTGTATTAATCGAAGTGTGGCTTCTAAGCAAACTATTTTCCATTGATTCAAGCATCGAAAACCGATTACAAGAAAAAGACATAAAGATTGATAAAAACAGAGATAGACATCAGAGATAGATAATGACTAACTATGCGTGTAGCAATGCAGTTTGCGAGTTGTGCTCAATTACTATTATAAAGACTTCCGCATTATGGATCAGGCAGTTCGGGGTGGTGTTCTGATCACAGCAAATATTATAATTATAGTCCTTAGACTGTAGGGCCACTGAGGCCAAGTCCATCGTCGCACATGAGACCCCAGGTAAAAGACAAGATAGTCTGGCGAATGGCGATGCGAGAGGCCTTATCGACTTAAAATCACTGCTTAGATAATACGCAAGTAGGCCTATCTGCCGAAGGCCTAGCTTCCCTGACTAAGGCTGACACGAAAACTCTGACCTGTCTGTAAGGTTTAAAAGCTCGCAACATGTCCTGGGTAGGCCGCGTTTCTATTTTTTGTAAGGCATGAACCTTTGCCACTAGATTACTGGCTTTGGCGCTCAGCCAGCGGGCAGATTATGTGCATAATAACATCTCAGATACTATCTTTGTCTCCATATCTATCTCTGTCCTTCGGACTGTTGATCTCTGTTTGACTCTGTCTTTTTCTCTGTCTCTGTCTCTCTAGCCCTACACATACATACATACATACACATACATACATACACATACATACAAACATACATACACACATACATACAAACATACATACACACATACATACTTGCCTACACACATACATACATACATACACACATTATCGTAATCGTAAAATCGAGATTTCTACAGCGTCGCGGAAACAAGTTTATTCACAGGCGCTCAGTCAGAACAAAATCGATAGGCAGTAAGAGTTCGGTTTGAGGTCATGATCCAAGAGTCAGGCAGGCAGATGATCAGACCGCTACGGTGGATGGTGTTTGCAAGTGGAGTGGAAAGAGAGATTAGGGGAAGAGGAAATTCAGGGTAGGATTTGTGGAAGAGGAGTTTGTCCAGTTTTGAGTAAAGGACTTTCATAGAGATTGCAAGGGTGAAGTGTTGGTGAGTTCGTAAGATGGGCTAGATAATTGTCTTAATTCTGGGAGTTTATTCCAGAGGGGTGAAATGTATAACCCTTGCTACATGCATAGTTAGTCACTGTCTAAAGCCCCACGTTTTAATCATTCTTCATATCCCTTTCTTCGAATTGCTTTTATATATTGAATGGTTATGCCTTGCTAAATTTCCAATAGTTTCACGTAGCAATGATTGTAACTGGAATTTCCATGGTTCTATGCTTCTCGGGTGGCTTCGCTTTGACCGAACTGATACGCGCAATCGAGTTAGTGTTTAAGCATTTTATTGATTGGCACTTTCAAGCAACACTGAATAACAGTTCTTTAGTTATAGTTTGCTGATAGGCGACAAATTGAAAAATCAGAAGGGACATTCCCGTTCAGCGATATGTCTAATTTCTAACAAAACATTTCAAGGCGTCATATTAGCACTTGGGCATTCCAGCAGTTTTTGTTTTGAGTAATATTTGCGCAAGAGCAGTTTTGAAGAAAACAGTTATATTTATGCAGTGTTGAAGAAATCATTTATAACTCATATTATGCATACGAGGCTATCAACTAACATTTAATATGACTTTGAAACTGTCAAAACTCTTACAGTACATGCAAATTTGTTAGATCAATAGTTAGTTTCATGCAGCTGTTCTGGTATGCACAACAGAAAACTGTCTTCCATTGAATGGACGAAATATGTGCGCTATTTTCTAGAGAATATGGTGAAATGAGTAGACAGGTTTTAAGCAACATGAAAAGAGCAACTGAACGTGACATGCAAGTAGTTAACATAAGTATCAAAGCTGAATATTTTGTTCATTCTTCCTTTGTAGTTGGTATGTTTATAAGCAGCACTTCATCATCTGAATATTTTGTTCATTCTTCCTTTGTAGTTGGTATGTTTATAAGCAGCATTTCATCATCTTGATTTTTGGACTTTGAACAATGGCTTAGGCTAGCTTCCAATTGTCAATAACTGTTTTTACGAAATGTACATCATTAACATATATTACAGATTTGTACATATATGGTTCAGAGTCGTAGATTATACCATTATATTTATGATTTTACTGACTCAAAGCAGACATACATTTCAGCCCTGAACTGCACACATTTCCGCCTCAGTTCGGTTTGAGGGGCCGAACCCATATTTTTCCCCAAACTCAGGTGGAGCATCCATGGCCAATGCCTTCCTGGATTCGCCCTTACCTATAGCAAAGGCTAAATATTCCCCTATCTGGTGTCCGCAGATAAGTCTGGTTGCAGCATTGCTCACATACGGAATTGGCAGAGGCTACATTTACTTTTATGTAGGTATGTTTATATCTTGGCTTTTATATAACGCTTGTTAACAACCTCGCAAGGGCGCTAAACATGGTCATTTAACAAATCTAAAGATGTGCGACTTGACATAGCTCGAGAATGTTTATTGAATATAATTGTCATGCTACACTAAATATTATAGCGAAAGAGTGTTCCAGAAAGATAGTCAAATGAACGAGAAAGCATGTTATGCCTCTGCTGTCGTGCTGGAGCGCGGAACAACGCATTTATTTATGTAGGCCTACGTACGCACGCTTTGCAAATAATAATATATATATGTATGTTGACATTTATATTATCTTTAATAAAGGCCTACTAATTTACATACATCCATGCATAGATACATACATACATACATACATAAATTATACGTTCATGCATACATGCTTATACTAAATGGTTATGTAAAGCTAAAATTCCAATAGTTTCACATCGCATTGACTGCAACTGGAATTTCCATGGTTTCACCCGCAATTCTACCTACAAGTGTTTGCCTTTATAACTACGCATATAGATGCACACATGAATAGACGCGTACATAGGCCTACACTATGAGTGGAAAAGGCAATCCTCGACAACTGTTATTTAAATAACTATGATATTATCATAAATTTAAGGAAATTCAAAAGAATTTTAATCTTTACTCTAACAGCTAACGAGTTTTAAATCTTGGACGTTCCCTCGTTAAATCTTGCGTTATTTTGATGTCATTTGTGAACAGACTATTTATGAACAGACTATCTACGGGCATAATGGCGTCCAGCGAAGAGGACAAAATAGGAATAAAATTTTTACTCCAAAATAATTTTTCGACAAACATTTTAAAGAGAATTTCCTGAAATGGGATGGAAAATCGGTTAACTTAAGACCCTTCCGAGAAAGAGTAGTAGAACCAGATCTTGAGGTCGTCAGGCATGTGACGGCACAACACGAACTGCGAGAAGTAACTACGACATCGAAAAGTTTCAAGATCTTGTTTTGAGTCAAAAGGACAAATCGCAAACTTATCTCACAGTGAGATATTGCGCAAAAACTGGGCATTTCTCAGCGTTTAGTAAATGAAATTGTCAAGAAAGACCTTGGATTAAAATGTTTCAAAAGGTTTAAAGTGACTGAACTTACTGAGGCCAGCAGGCAAGACTTGTGCGCTCAAGGCTTTTTGTTAACACGTTATCCCGCGCATATGGTCCAAATCATTTGATTTACTTATGAAAAACTTTTCACTGGTTGCACCATCGACTAGTCAAAAATGATTGCTTGTATGCTTCCATATTAACCCGGCAGAAGAACATCCCGGGAATCGTTTGCTTCGCATTCGCTCGACTTTCAGTCAATTGCTAATTGTTTCGGTAGATGTGTCTGCACTTGGCAGTACAGGGATACACTGCATGAAACATGGCGTTAAAATTAATGGAGCGTACTACTGACATGCCCTTTTAACGGAGAAGCTCTTCCCAGACATACGTGAAATTTCAGAGTTTTACATATTTCAGTAGGATAATGCTAGCACAGTGAGCTCGTGAAATCGTCGACCTGCTGACGATGGAAAATGCAGGTTTCATACCTCCTGCATTTTGACCTCCAAACAGTCCATACCTAAATTCTATATACTAAAATCTGGAGAATAGTGCTAGATAAAGTTTACAGAACAAAAATTCGGAATGTCGATGACTTACGTCAACGTATCAGGAAGGCATGGCATGAACTGGATCAACGGACGCTGCAATAAAGTAGTGATCGGCGCACCTTACTGCCTGCGTTGAACGATGAAATTTTGAGCACAAATTATAGCTTAATGCGTCAAACACAATGACTAAATTGGTTGCTTTTCAAATCTGAATAAAAATTTCATTGTTATTAATTTTGAATGTAAATTATTATGAAATTTTATAGGAGTCGCTTTTTTCCACTTGCAGTGTACACGTACCACTTCAAACAGGTTTAATTATGTGTCTGAACATGCAAGATTATAAGTGCGTTGTGTGTTTGGGCAAATTCGTTCTTGTTTAAACTGCCTTATGCATGTGTATAAGTATGTACGTATGTACATATGTATGTAGGCCTATGAATGTATATATGTGCAGTACTTATGTATGTCTGGATCACGTAGTTACCTATTTAATTTAATAATCTTTCAAAGATGTTAAGTGGTGTTAAAGTTCATTAAGAACAAAAGTTAATCTGTTAGCAAATAATGCAATGATTACTGGAAAAGTCACCACTGGCTGGGTCTCACGCACCTGTAGATCCCAAAGAACGCTGTCCACTTCAGAGTTCATAGTTGATGTCTTCTTAGGAGATCCTGGTACGTGTTGCACCGAGCCTATCGTATGTAAGTGTATGTTGCGACAGTACATCTGTACTTGAATTACTTCAATGGTTAAAAATCTCCAATACACTCAGTTACAGATTTGATCAGAACAGAACAGATTGTTGGGTGATAAAGCTATTGCTGGCTATGGGAGAACAACAGGTCTGTTCTCAGAAACACAGGTGTGTAACCACTACAGAGATACAGGTATAAAACCAATGGAACCATTACGTCAAGTATAACCATTATACTCTTGCGCCCTTTCTCTTTTGGAACCATAAGACATCTATAAATTGTTTGCCTAATATCCGGACGAGTCTAGTATACTGCTCTTTGCAGACGTTGAAGAACACAGTTGTTGCGCCTGAACTGCCTATTTGGAGCTCTTCCAGATTCTACATGGTGTTGGCCGGTCAGAAAAATTAGGGACAGTAAGTACGCCAGCATTTTGGTAACTTTCGCTTTCGTCTTGGAATCAAAGCAATAGCCACATTCATTTTAACGATCTATGGAGCAATTGCGAAACAGTTTTTAAAATGTTTTTTGGTTTCTACAAATTTGGTCCGACCTACAGATCACTAATCTAGACCAATTTTTTACGTACAATTACTGAATACCAATTGAAATAGGTAGGTAGCCTATGTTCCTTTGTTACTTTAGAGTTAAAGACAGGTTGAAAACGATTTGTAGAATGTTTGCATTACACGGAGATGAAAATATTGGTCAATTAGAACTAATTCTAAGTTTTTTAACAAAGCTAAAAATTAATGAAAAACCAGCTTGCAGTATGACAAAATTTTGCGTCTCGAATATACATTATTTTAAGAAATTTACTTTTGATTTATTAAAAACTATCTCTGTACTACCATATATAAGAAGTAATAGATAGTGTTGAAAAACAAATTGTTAACAAGTTAAAATTTAAAGCAAAATGCAAATTATTTAAAATCATTGTAAAATTCAAGCGCTAAAAGGATTTTGTGCATTATAGCTAATGCACTGCGAAACAGTGAGTTCTAAAGCGCCATATTTTAATTTAAGAACTTGTGAAATTATGTCATTTTATGCCAAAAAACTATTCCATCACTGGTAAAAGGTTATAAAATCAAACCACCTTGGCCAATTTTGGCGTAACAGCTCAAAAGATAGGGGCAATCTGCGTCATAAGGGGGATTATTTAGGATTTTCACATATGAAATATATAATTATTTAAAGCAAAAACAAAAATATTCGAAATAAAAATTTGTCGCCTGAACTGATTTTAACTCAGTTTAAGCTCAATGTTCATTTTTGGCATTTCAGCCATTATAAAAACACTTGAAGAGCTTAATTGAATGCAAGTAAAAAGTTGACAATGCGAGACGTTTGAAAACTGTTCATAATTACAAGAGTGGCGAACAACGATGAAGCATGGCATCTCATTGGTAAGGGTATATTTATATGGTGCTCTCTGAATAAAAACTTCGGATTGAATTGAAATTTGGCGGTGTTGATTTTGTTGGTGAGATCTTCAATCAAACCACTTTGGCAAGTGTGGGGTACTGAGGATCGCTTGCTAAATCCAAATTGAAAAACAGAAAATCGCCATTTATCCGATCGCTTTTAAAGTCTCTACAGGCGGAGGTCTTGTAAACATAATCACACGCGTACAATTTTTAAAAAGTCAGTTCATGGTTTTGAATTAACAGAACATCAAAAAACATTTCTTATGATTAAGCCATTTGGCCATTATCAATAGCTGTATTACAGATCTGCATATGATCGCGTTCCTATAGCTTGATTTGTGTCGTTATGAGCTTTAGCTTAATTGAGTAACGAGCCTCGTTTATGAGCCTCGTATGCAGCGCTTATTCAGTCATCTAAGGCTCTAAGCTAACCTATACTAAGAACTTCTATTGCGCCATTATAATTATACACTAGTTATCAATCGATAAAAATTCAGAAGAGATTTGCAATCCTGTCAGTTCTAAGGGTCAGTCCAGTTAGACAACAAAGGCAGCGTAAGAAGGATAAGCATCCTGAAACAGACATGTCTTGAGTCCGGAACAGAAAGTTAAGGACCTAGCAGCGCTAACATATCGTGAAAGTGGTTTGCAGAACCGTGACCGAACAACAAAAAGGCCCTGCTGCTAAGAGCAGCATGAGCCCGAGGCACCGCAAGAGAAGACAATGAGACTTATTGGAGCAACGCTGGGTAACCTTATTTCCATGGTCGTGCCGAAGAGGTGATTTGCAGATGGCAAATTTACGATTAAAGAAACAAACAGTGGGGCCAACTGCCTCACCCAGACATTCAAATTATGAGCACATACATGTAAATACCCGTAGAATTGCGTAGAGAGGTACAACTTCTAGACCATCATGTATGTACATAATGTTGACGACCTTCCGACGTTGCGTAACGTAGACTCGCAACTGTAGACTCGCCCGCTTGTAGCGTACCGTTAACTCGAGAAAAGACAGTCTTTCGATTTATTGTAGTATATCTAAAGCAAAACAGTTAAATCGCCAAAATATAGGCTCTACAGGCACGAATCTAGAAATCGCTATTGACAGCAGTTATCTGCGACATTTGCAACTCACCCAATCAAATGGGTACACAACGAACTTTCTCTACAAATTCTTTTCGCGCTTTCTCTTCTCATTGTATCTGCTACTGCTTTGTATAGTTTCTCCTGCCGCCTCAAGTTACGTTCATAAAAAAAGTTCATAAAGTAAAGTTACGTTCATATTACCTTCATATCCTTCTGAAGTTTACACATCAGCTTCAGATGATGTGCAAACGGAACATGTTGTAATGTTAGGCAATCAAACTGCAACAGGAAATCTTCAAAAGAAAAAATCTTAACTAACAAACAATTACTAACAAGCATATTAAGCAATCTGCCAAAATAATTCAATTTGGTCCACGATATCTCACTGCGAGATGAAAGGCCTGTAAAAGCAAAACACCATCTGACACGCTTTCCGTCTCGCCTGTCAACAGAGACACAGTATAGTAGGATACAGTAATATCGTCGTGAGCCTTATGAATATCTACTAGTACGGATTTGACTGAGGTGATAGTAACAATTTCGACAGACAGTTTACGTGATTATGAAGCGTGAGCTCTTGGTCAAGAATAATGCCCAGGTCTCGCACAGAGGTGGAGAATGTGATGTCGGGAAAAGATCAACGAAGGGTAGGAAAATCAATCTTGGAGATTTGAACACGACCACCAAACCAAATAAATTGTCTTTTTAGAATTCAACTGAAGACGGTTTGAGGACATCCTCTGAGGCTTACATGATCTGATCAACTAAGGCAGCAGTTGCAGTAGCTGTACCATAGACGTAGGCCTGGGTATTATCAGCAAATTGATGGGAGATGACCCCTTCTGCGGAAAGGACAGCACCCAGGTCAGTCGTATATAGAATATAAAATAGCGGAGATAAGACGGAATCCTGCGGGAGTGCAAAGAGTATTATGGACCAGGAAGAAAGCGTTGATCCAAATATGACAGCATGTCAGCGGACAAAGAGAAAAGTGCAGATCCAGCTAAGTGAAAGTCCCGAGATGCCAAGGGAGGTTTCCAGACGCCGTAGAAGAATAGAGTGATCTACAGTATCAAAAACTGCACTGAAATCAAAAAGAGCAAGTTATGTAACATGATTACGATCAAAGGCTCCAAACACATTAGTGAGTAGGCGCGCATTAAGTGTCTCCGTGGAATGAAATCGACGGAAACCTGACTGGTGAGGGGGTAATACAGAGTTAGATTCAAAATAAGACGTAATTTTTAGAACAGACTACTCTTTCAACCATTTTCGATAGGTAAGCGTCTCAAATCATCTCAGGTTTGAAATCGATAGGTAACACTGGACAACAAATTTTTACAAAAGTCATGTTACTGAAATGAAATTAGTCAGTTCTTATCAATTTGTATGTGCTGAACACGAATATGACAGTGAAAATGCCGAATTGGCTCTAGTTTTTTTTGTGATCTGAAATGAAATAATTTTATATCGCACAATGCATGCCAATAGTGATACACTTACAGTTAATATTTGTAAAAACCAGGTCATAGACTAGTTCTTAGATTTTTTGCCTGTCTCTTGTACAGCTGTTCGGGAGCATCTCTGCGGAGTGTCCAGCAGTAGTCAGCCAACATTGTAGTGGACCATTTTCCCTGGTACCTTTGCTCCATTGTTGCGATATCTTGATGAAAACGTTCGCCATGTTCGTCACTAACCATACCACAGTTGTTAGGGAAGAAATCCAGATGGGAATGAAGGAAATGCATCGTCAGAGACATATTGCAGCGAAATTTCTGGTACTCCTTGAGCATGTCTTCTACTAGTTCCTTGTAGTTTTCTGCCCTAACATTCCCCAGAAAGTCTGTAGACACTAGACGAAAAGCATTCCATGCTTGTTTCGCATCACCCTCCAGCAAGTTGTTGAAGCGGTCATCTTTGAAGAGTTCTCTAATCTGAGGACCCACAAAAACTCCCTCTTTAATCTTTGCTTCGCTGAGTCGAGGGAATTTTTCATGCAGGTATCGGAAAGCTGGCGAAGTGCGGTCCATGGCTTTCACGAAGTTCTTCACCAAACCTAGTTTGATGTGAAGGGGTGGTAGTAGGATTTTGTGAGCCTCGACCAGAGCTGGGTGCTGAATATTCTTCTGTCCAACTGCCATGTTTTGTCTGGGAGTCCATTCCTTCCGCACGTAGTGCAACTCTCTTGCTCGGCTATCCCACTCACACAAGAAACACATATATTTTGTATATCCTTGCTGCAGTCCCATTAAAATGGCAACTACCTTCAAATCACCACACAGGTGCCATTTGTACCTGTTATAGTCAATGGAATGCAGTAGCTGTTTTAGGTTATCGTATGTCTCTTTCAAGTGGACAGCATGCGCTAATGGAATAGATGAAAGACGGTTTCCATTGTGCAAAAGCACAGCCTTAAGACTCAGTGTTGAAGAGTCTACAAAGAGTCTCCATTCTTGTGGGTCATGAGTGATCTGTAAGGCATTCATGAGGTCGTCAATATTGGAACAGAATACCAGATTACCTTCCTTCATAAAGAAAGGTTCCAACTGCTGATGGCGCTTTCTATATGAAGTAATTGTGACATCTTCTTCTAGAAGATTCCATTGTTGGAGTCTTGATCCTAGCAATTCTGCCTTGTTTTTGGATAAGTCCAAATCACGAACAAGGTCATTTAGTTCTTCTTGTGTTCTGCTGTGTGGGGTTGATGATGCACCACAGTGAAAATCGGGATCACTGCACGCTGACGGACCAGGAGAAGAACATGTCGGCTCACCCTTGTCCTCATCAGATGAATCAAGGAAAATATATTCTGCTGGAGGTTCTGGAATAGGAAGTCCATCACCATGTGGAACTGGTCTCAATGCTGACGGAATGTTTGGGTAGACTATTGTCGACTTCTTTTGCTTCGTTATTCCACCGGAAAGAGGAGGAACCAAGCAGAAGTAACAGTCATCTACGTGGTTGCTTTGCTCTCTCCACACCATGGGAACTGCAAACGGCATTGATGGTCTTTTGCCATTCAACCACTGTGAAAGCTGTGTTGTACATGTAGCACAGCATATATGCGGGGCCCATGGCTTGTCTTGGTCACCAACCTTGCATTCGAAGTAAGCATGATATGCCTTCTTGACTTGATAAGTGATACTTTTCTTCTGGTTGGCAAATGTCACTTCCCCACAAATGTAACAAAAGTTGTCCACAGTATTTACGCACTTCCGAGGCATTACTGTTCTGTATTGTATCTAAATGGATAAAGTAATAATAGTTTTATAAAACAGTAACTTAAACTGTCTCGCACAAAGTCTGTAATATTGTAAATGCTCAACCGTTCCGACTCGCTTTATATAGTACACTGCTGACGTCATCTTACGTCAGCAGCCGACTGGCTGTAGTTTTACATTGCATCAGAAAATGACGTAATCAACTGTGCATGATGTGTCCATGATGGGATTATGCAATGAGGTGGAATATTACATCATTCTAGACTTATTTAGGATATTGTCGCAGTCCTACTGCATAAATTTACATGGTGAAACATAAAAAATGAACTATATGAAATATTTTCAAAACGAGAGCCAATAAAAAATTTTTATGGTTATATTCGTGTTCAGCACACCAAGATGCTACACATTAGGGCCTTTTCCAGTCAGTAACGATTTCTATGTTGACCAGTGTATAATTAGCCATGATAGCAGGATATAGGTCAAGTACGTGTTGTTACATTGATTGACAAACCGAAATCCGAGCAATCCATCCTCAACTCTTTTACACATACGTACAAACTTATTATTAAGCATCAATACTTTCCAACCATTTACTTCGTTTCAATTTTTACAGCAGGGTTTGGCAAGTTTTGGCGCTTAGTATTCACTGTCATTTGCACTGTACTTGTCTTGCCGTTAACACTCATTCTTAAACTGCGAAGCTTTGGTATATGACGAAGGGTCCGGACGACACTTGAGCCAGCAGGTCTGCGCTAGACAGTCATTCGATTGGTAGCACAACCCATACGTGATTGACAGGCAATGCCATTTCAAAGACTTCACCGACGAGGGCAGTCGGTTGCCTCACCATCTAGCAATTTCTCACAAATGGAAGAAGACGCAGCATCGAGAGTACGCATCGATGGTCGGCGAATTTGACGTAGAACCTTTTAGCAATTGACGGACGACACTATTCCAGATTCTTCCCGGTATTTCATTCACCGAAACCATATTTTAATATTACAGACGGCATGCATAGGTATGAACTCGACACTGTCCGAGTCAGAATCTATTCCCTATTTACAGGAGGATCAAAGTCCAAACTGAGGATCAGGTTACACTGGCTTGCGAGAAACACCGTGAAACACGTATGAAATCTTTCAAAGAATAAAAAACTGCTCCAAAATTTGAGGTTGGTCGTTGTAAAATTGTAGGCCTATACACACAAGAATTATTGGGCAAATTTCGTGTGAGATCAACTATTTTGCACAAAAAAATGAACAAGATAGAAAAATCGACGGCCAAGGTGGCAGTTCACCTCCGGTTGTACTACCACACCATGAACTCCGCTTTTTAGATGGTGTGATGCCTGCAATTCATTCTTTGCCACCTGGCTCGGCGACTTCCCGAACCGGATATA
The DNA here is from genome assembly GCA_964023275.1 of Norana najaformis. Lineage (NCBI taxonomy): Eukaryota > Metazoa > Annelida > Clitellata > Crassiclitellata > Hormogastridae > Norana > Norana najaformis. The sequence continues at coordinate 15,663,183 of OZ029914.1, forward strand.
ATACGGTCCCATGATACACTCGAACTCAAAATCTACATCGAGTTTAGGACTGCCCTCCAAACATCAATCACGGCCATAATAAACATTCTTTAACTGAAATTTATTAGTTCAGTATTTCACCGTATGTCTTCCATTGGAGTCTTTCGTGGTAAACTGGGCTTCACCAACTCATTTAATATTCTATGTCGACTAGGCCCACGCAAGTTGGCAGCTGTTTCTGAGCATATCCCAAACTACATCCATACTGCTACGCGGAAAGTATAGGTTCGAGCATCTCCTTAGGTGGTTGCCGTGTAGGGACCTTGAGTAGCCATGGCTACGTTAATTTAGAATAAAATAAGCTGACAAATTGACAAATAAAGACTTTAGTCCTGTTTTTCCAGTCTGATTATTTAAAGTGCATGAAGGAGTTCATTAAAAATTCATCATCGTATTCAATACGGTTCACACGTAGGCCTCCCAACTAAACAGAGGCGAGGCAATCAAATTTGTGGAGCTTTTGGCTTGTACCTAGGAGAAGAAATTCTACTTTAGAAGGATTCAGAAGAAGTTTGTTACTGGCCATTCAAGAGTGAACATGGCCAAAAGTAGAAGCAAGTAGTTGGAGGGCAAGATTTGACGTGGAACTATCAAATGAAAGGAAGAGTTGGGTATCATCAGTATATACAATGATAGCCAAGATGAGGGACAGGAGCGGATGAAGAGGCAAGGACGTGCCCGAAGTGATGAGAAGCTGAGCAGCGGGCAGCTTTCCCTTCATATTCGTAAGTTTAGAAATTTACGTTGGAGTATATATATTGAGTGTTAATTCAAAGCCTGTTGAATTATATGTTTCTGAAATGTATTTGGTGGCATGTGCCTTATCTTTATACAGGGTTTGAAGCGTTTGAATATTTCTTTCTTAGGACTCGTTGTCTTGTGAATAACGGTAAGTGACCATTAGAAATATATATATAATGTGAAGATTGTTTTCTTGAGATATTTAAGCCTGAGTATGAACATTTGTTGAAGTTAATGTTTGCCTGAAATAATATGTGGTGCGTTGGTTGACGCAGGCAGGATTTTGTTACTAAACAGGCTGACATGTTGAGGTCAGTCTGTGGAAATTTATTGTGCAAATATTTTTAGAGGGTTATTGCGTTTGCAAATATAGCGGGCTGAGTGATCTGGAGGTGAAGCGAGGTTTTGGTAGGTGGACGCGAGATACAGAATCTTTGTCGATTCGTCTTCGCATTGTTGGCTTGGCATTCCAACCCATTCAACGTTCCGCAATTCAAGAAGAGCAAAACAGAGTCAAATTAATGCCAGAAGCCCGCATCTGATACCGTCTTCGTTGGACTGGACTAGTATATCGGTGAGAATTTGGGTTCTGATGCCTTGTTTTGTTGGCTAAGATATTCCTGTTAAAGGAAGGATCCTTGTAAAAATAAAGTTGTAAAAGCTTCGTAAATAATAGATGTGAAACTAGAAACAATGTTCTAATTTCTGATCAGGCTTGAATGAATTCGCAACATTTTTACGACCCAGAGGAGATCCTTCTTTTGTATAGGATAGACATAGGCCTGCGAGACTATACCTTAGTATAGAATCATTGTACGAAACTCTTTTTTGAAATAAAATAGCCTTAGTGGTAATTTTTCGGATTTTTAAGCATGGCCATTATCCAACAATGAATTAAAAGCGCCAGCTGTAGTATGGATTTAAAAGGGGAGTCCTTGCAGGTTTTTATAAAGGAACAGCAGAGTTGGAGCTAGACGCAGAAAAAGAAATGATAAAATCTCATTTGTCGAAACTGTCCGTTCAGCTTGGAGTGAGGACGGGTGATGACGAGGAAAGGGGTAAAGCAACGATCAAATTTAGAGCGAAAGTTCCCGAGATGCCTTGTTTGATGAAGAGAAGGATTTTATGGACTCCTACTTGAATCGTTTTGAGCGGTTTGCAGGTGCATGTGGGTGGAAACGTGAAGCTCGCGCCATCTAACTTAGCTCTCTGTTGAAGGAGAGATCCTTGGATATCTTTTCCCGCTTTCCTCCTGAACAAGCTGAGAACTACAGAAGTTTGAAGCAGGAACTGCTTAAGAGTTACTGGCTGTCTCAAAAAGGTTTTAAGCTGCGGTTTCTGCAGGCAAGACCGGAGAAAGCAGAATCGCCATCACAGTTTCTCACCTGGCTAGACAGATATCTACAAAGTTGGATTGAATTATATCATAGGTTTATAACCTACGTAGGTACGTATATGTGTGCGTACATACGTACCTACGTACTTACGTGCATACGTACACATACGCATATATACATAGGTGTAGCGAGTCGTCCTTTTAATCCGCATTTGCTTTGTAATCTTGTACATACTTACTTGACTAGATTTATCCTTAACAGACTAGTTATCATAATTGGTTAGGAATTAGTTAAGAATGATTAGATTTAGTGTTAGCTTAAGCCGGCCAGCAATAATATAGGTAAATAGTTAAATGGAGAAGGCCAGTTTAGCTAATTTATGAATATTAAGTAGGTTTTCTGGGGGTTTGCTGTTTATTGACTAAGCGTGCCCATTGAAATCCCTGTTTCAATGAGGACAGTTTTAACCATGACAAGGCGAATTTGAACGGCAGCGCAGCCATGACTCACCAAACGATCGGTCCAACCGTTGAAACTGCAAGGCCGAGCATGATGGTGAAGAATTTGAAAATTCTGACATGAATTTGAAAATTCTGACATAATCAACAGACGATCTTCTGCAAAGGATTTGATCGTGAAACGGTTGAAGCTCGGGAGTCCTTCGAAAGGTAACAGACGCGTTGGTCTTTGTGGACGCCTCGTAATCCTCGAGTTGGAGTCTATTCGGTCAATTTGATGGTAATAAGTCGCCGTTTAAGACTTGTAGAATCAAAGTCTAGCTGCAAGGAGCAGTCTTAAATTACCGTTCGAAGTGTGTCGAACTTGAGGCTAAAATCGGACGATGCCGATTCGTTGCGATCGGTAACTAACTGAAGGAACTTAGAGCGTCGCGTGGTATTCGAACGTGTCTTTGTTCGTGAAACTGTGGACTAACTCATCATCGAGTTCGGTCGTCGAAATAAAGAACTTTCGATAAACAAATCGTCGAAAGAACAGTGACTGCTTGTCTACCAAGTACTAACCCTGCGTGACATAGAGTAATCGCCATATTGCTTCTTTACAGTGAAGGACTCTGGGGAAAATCACATTGCCACATGAAAGATGAAAACGGTTCCATGCTTCTACTGAAGGACTTTGGTGAATCTGACATGGAGAAGTTCATCTCGGGGAAGTTAAATTACACTGGATCACACGAAAAAATTTTTCGCCTGCTACTAGGCATATGTTACGTGTACTACACTAAATCGAATCTGCTGATTCCAAATCTGAAGTCAGATTTTGTGTAGCACATCAGGATCTTAAGATATGCAGCATACATGCTAATAATTATGCAAACTCTTTACAGAACTAGTATTTCCTTATAACTGTGTAATTATGCAAACTCAGAGTATTCATAACAAGAAACAAAATGTTATTCTTTTATAACTTGAAATTAAAATATGTTTTAAAATGTAATATAAATATATGTATGTTACTCAGACGAAAGCATACATTTCGAAATTTTGTCTCTAGCTTAACTCTATACGAGTTCAAAAGTGCTTTAGACACTTGCTCTTGCGCTTGTGAGTGGCCGCTGTTGCCCGCTGCAGAAACAGCAGTAATCGCCCATTATGTTGGAATTGCAGTGGCCCTGATATCTTGCTTCAAAGGTGGAGATGTCTTGACGGAATCTCTCTCCGTGCTCATCGCTTACATCACCCAAGTTTGGTGGGGAAAAATCCAGATGGGAATGTAAGAAATGTATTTTTAGTGACATCCGGCAGCCGAGTTGCTTATATGCTGTTAGCATGTTGCTAACGAGTTCAGCATAGTTCTCAGCTCGGTGATTCCCAAGGAAATTTTGCACCACCAACGTACATGCATCCCAAGCGGCAAATTCCAGTGGGTTGAGCTTGGTTCTAAACACAGTATCACGCATTAGTTCGCGGATTTCTGGCCCAATAAAAATTCCAGCCTTCAGCTTAGCATCAGTTTTGACGGCTCCAAATTTATCTCTCAGATACTGGAAGCCTTGTCCAGTACGATGCATTGCCACTACGAAATTCCTCATGAGGCCCAGTTTAATGTGAAGTGGTGGTAAGTACACTTTCAATGGATCAACCAATGGTTCGTGTTGCACGTTATGCCGACCAACAATGTGCTCAGATCTAGGAGGCCACAGTTTCACTTTGTAATGGTTGCTGTCATCACGACTGTTCCACAAGCACAAAAAGCACATATGTTTTGTGTAGCCCAGCTGTAGGCCTAGAATAAGTGCTACCACTTTGAGGTCCGCACAGATGTTCCATTTGTGGTCTGAGTAGTTGATCACTTTCAAAATGAGTTTCATTGAATCATATGTCTCTTTGAGGCCTACAGCGTGGGCTATAGGAACAGACGGCTTTTCCTTACCATTGTGCACCAACACAGCTTTCAAGCTCGCTTGAAAGCTGGAATCTATGAACAGTCTCCACTGATCAGGAACGTATTCGCAACCTAAATTCACCATGAGACCGTTCACGTCAGTACAGAAACAGATATCATTTTCCAGTTTGTAATATGTAGCTAACTGTTTGTGACGATAACGGAAGTGTGATGTTGTGGTTCCTTTTTGAAGCAAGTTCCACTCCCCTAGTCTGGAGGCTAACAGTTCGGATTTCTCCTTTGACAAAGATAGGTCCCTCACCAGATCATCTAACTCACCTTGCCTTATCAAATGCGGCCTACCCTCTTCCAAATCTTGATCAATGGATTCATAAACAGTAACGTCATCTTCTGTATTACCATCAGAACTGTCCGTTTCATCAGCACCCGCAGCAGGCGGAAATGGTACTGGATTCTCTTCATCGTGCGGCACTGGCTTTAGAGCGGACTCGCAATCAGGATAAACGATTTTAGACTTATTTTTCTTTGAAAATCCAGCAACTTTAGTAATGCAGAAATAACAGTCTGCATGATGATTTCTTGGCTCGCGCCACACCATAGGCACAGCAAACGGCATTGAATTCCTTTTGCCATTCAGCCACTGTGTAAGCCCAGAGTAGCACACGGTGCAGCAGACATGAGGTGCCCAACTTTTATCCTCGTCTCCGATTTGACATCCAAAATAATACTTGTAAGCAATCATCACTCTCTTAGTTAACTTCTTGCGCTGGTCACAAAGAGTATATTTACCACAAACATAGCAAAAATTGTCTGGATGGTTAACACAGCCTCGCCTATTCATTTCAAAATTAAATCTCACACACTAGCTACAGCTATATAAGAAAACTTCACCTTCGTTCTACGCAATCTCGCCTTATATACTGGTATTGATGCTGACGTCAGCTCGCTGACATGCCCAATCATGTCTAGCGGCTGCTGCAGGCTTGCTGTTAGGAATATTTCAGGCGACACTTGCAGGCATGCACGTATCACTGGCAGCAATCGTGGAGACACATACAACAGAATGTACAGACATAACCGAAAACGAGTCCTTACGTCATTACTTGAATGCATGCATAACTTAAAATCTAGACGTGCTGGGCAAATTCTGACTTCATATTTGGAATCAGCACATTTGAATCAATATAAGGCACATGCATTACTTTCAGTAGCAAAATCGTTGTGATCCAGTGTAATAAATCATAGGTTCTTTGATATAGTGACTACTCTTTTGAGTCTGAAAATGGCCTACAACGTGAAGACCCTCTTGTTGTGCTCCTGTCCTTATTCTCCTGTCAGCCTTCTTGCCAGCCTTCCTTTACTTCTTTGCTTAGGCTACCTGGATGAACTTTCTTTAGACGGAACGCTATGCACGGTACCCACGTGTGTCCAGACCATAATGAGACGGTGCTGTGAGGTTGCCGCATATTCTACAGGAAGATTTCGTCAAGTCGCACCTGTCGAAGATATATTAGACTGCCAAGTCCCCGATAAGAATACATAATATATCTTTTAGAAAACAGGTTCGCACAGTGACCTGAAGTGTGCAAAATTTGCTCCTATTACATTCCCAGTAACAGTAACAGCTATGCGTCTTTCAATTTATTTTGCAGGTCGAATAATGAACACGCACTCTCAGCAAATGAAAGAAATTAGGAAAGAATTAAATCGTTACCATGGATACTTTCGATACTGAATGCAGTATATGTACCGAGACCTTAATTAACCCCAGAGTGTTGCCTTGTGGTCACTCGTTTTGTTTAAAATGCTTAACCAGTGTGTTTTCTAAGCAAGCTGAAGACCGTATTCTATGTCCACTTTGTAGAAATGAATTCCGACTTTCCAAGAATAGAGTTGAGGATATCCCCAAAAACGTTGCAATTCGCCAGTTGATGATTACAAAAAAAATGTGTGACTTAGCAAATGATTCCATTTTATGTGAAAACTGTGCTATCGACGACGAAAAAAAAGAAAGTGTAATTCCAGCAGCTACGGTGTATTGCACTAACTGTAAAGAAAATCACTGTGACAATTGCAGTAGAGCACATAAGAAACAGAAAATGTCTAAAGATCACAAAGTTGTTCCAATTGATGAAAATATTAAGAAACAAATGCTGAAAGAGAAAATGTCTTCAAAATCAGCCGACACTACTAATTTCTGCGATTCTTGCAAAGATGATAAAGACATTGAGAAGGACGAAGTTCCAAGAGCTACGATGTATTGCACTAATTGTAAAGAAAATCACTGTGACGATTGCAGTAGAGCACATAAGAAGCAAAAATTATTTAAAGATCACAAAGTTGTTCCAATTGATGAAAATATGAAGAAACAAATGGTAAAAGAGAAAACGTTTTCAAAATCAGCCGACACTACTATTTTTTGCGATTCTTGCAAAGATGATGAAGACATTGAGAAGGACGAAGTTCCAAGAGCTACGATGTATTGCTCTAATTGTGAAGAAAGTCACTGTGACAACTGCAGTAAAACACACAAGATACAGAAAATGTCTAAAGATCACAAAGTTGTTCCAATTGATGAAAATATGAAGAAACAAATGGTAAAAGAGAAAACGTTTTCAAAATCAGCCGACACTACTATTTTCTGCGATTCTTGCAAAGATGACAAAGACATTGAGAAGGACGAAGTTCCAAGAGCTACAATGTATTGCACAAATTGTAAAGAAAATCACTGTGACTATTGCAGTAGGACACATCAGAAACAGAAATTGTTTAAAGATCACAAAATTGTTCCAATTGATGAAAATATTAAGAAAAAATTGCTAGCAGTGAGAATGTCTTCAAAATCAGCCGACACTACTATTTTCTGCGATTCTTGCAAAGATGACGAAGACATTGAGAAGGACGAAGTTCCAAGAGCTACGATGTATTGCACAAATTGTAAAGAAAATCACTGTGACTATTGCAGTAGGACACATCAGAAACAGAAATTGTTTAAAGATCACAAAGTTGTTCTAATTGATGAAAATATTAAGAAAAAATTGCTAACAGAGAGAATGTCTTCAAAATCAGCCGACACTACTATTTTCTGTGATTCTTGCAAAGATGACAAAGACATTGAGAAGGACGAAGCTCCAAAAGCTATGATGTATTGCACAAATTGTAAAGAAAATCACTGTGACGATTGCAGTAGGGCACATAAGAAACAGAAATTGTCTAAAGATCACAAAGTTGTTCCAATTGATGAAATTATGAAGAAACAAATGCTAAAAGAGAAAATGTCTTCAAAATCAGCCGACACTACTATTTTCTGCGATTCTTGCAAATCTGACAAAGACATTGAGAAGGACGAAGTTCCAAGAGCTACGATGTATTGCACTAATTGTGAAGAAAGTCACTGTGACAACTGCAGTAAAACACACAAGAGACAGAAAATGTCTAAAGATCACAAAGTTGTTCCAATTGATGAAAATATTAAGAAACAAATGCTGAAAGAGAAAATGTCTTCAAAATCAGCCGACACTACTATTTTCTGCGATTCTTGCAAAGATGACAAAGACATTGAGAAGGACGAAGTTCCAAAAGCTACGATGTATTGCACAAATTGTAAAGAAAATCACTGTGACGATTGCAGTAGGGCACATAAGAAACAGAAAATGTCTAAAGATCACAAAGTTGTTCCAATTGATGAAATTATGAAGAAACAAATGCTAAAAGAGAAAATGTCTTCAAAATCAGCCGACACTACTATTTTCTGCGATTCTTGCAAATCTGACAAAGACATTGAGAAGGACGAAGTTCCAAGAGCTACGATGTATTGCACTAATTGTGAAGAAAGTCACTGTGACAACTGCAGTAAAACACACAAGAGACAGAAAATGTCTAAAGATCACAAAGTTGTTCCAATTGATGAAAATATGAAGAAACAAATGCTAAAAGAGAAAATGTCTTCAAAATCAGCCGACACTACTATTTTCTGCGATTCTTGCAAAGATGACAAAGACATTGAGAAGGACGAAGTTCCAAGAGCTACGATGTATTGCACTAATTGTAAAGAAAATCACTGTGACGATTGTAGTAAAGCACACAAGAGACAGAAATTGTCTAAAGATCACAAAGTTGTTCTATTTGATGAAAACATTAAGGAAAAAATTGCGATAGTTAAACAGTCTAAAGAAACAGGTAAGATTAAACTTAAAATTATAAAAAAATTAAAACAATAAATCATTAAATACATAGAAATATAATTGATGCGAACACCATGGCGTGACTAGTTGCTAAACTTCAATTTCTTTAGTTTTTACAAATAAGAGTTTTAATGACCACACAAAGAAAATAGTATAAAAATATAAAAAGTAAGCAAAATTAAGCATCAATACTTTTCATACTTAATATTGGTAATCTATCCAACAGTAAGTTCAGAAAGTTTCGATGCCTAATTTGTAATATTTTTGTGTCATTTCTATTGTGCTGTCGTTAGCATTTATTCTTAAACTGTTAAATCTTTTACTGTATTATTTGGTGTTTTATTAGGCCCACAAATCTGAATTGTCTTCATACGTATTGCGCAGTCCCGTAAGTTAGCCCTGAGGAAGCCATTGGTGTAAAGTGTAAGCGACATCATTTTCTTACCCTAGGCACATGAGGATGGGTGACCAGTCCTTTCTCTCACCGTCTGATCTTTCCACTGATAGTTTGCAGTCAGTATATTCACAATAGCTGAACTGGCTATGGGCGCAAATAGAGGCTAAATCTCGAAACAAATTTTTCCCTGGTGGGGATTTGAACCCCAACCTCTCTCTATTGATAGTCCATAATGCTAGCCATTAGACTAGCGCGCCACATGGCATTGTATAAACTTTCTTTAAATATCTGACTATATTACTCATAGATCTATATGAATTTGCAGTATACTGTACCTTCATTATTACAAGACGATCTACAACATTTCAATTTTGCAGTTGGCAGCTCGTTTAACTAGAAATAAAAAGCACCTAAGTTACATTCAGACTTCAAGTATCTTTATAAAGGTATTCCATTAAAACAAGAAGAACAGGAAGACTAGCGGTGAAAGTTAGATTAAAAGTTTTCTAAGAGAGCTGTGGTTCAGCAGACTTAGACTAATAAATCGGATCGTTTCGTTATTCTATACCATGGTCTTCGCCGCTTTGAAATCATTACCTTCCGCCATCTTAATAAAAAACGTCTCTGAATAAATCTGTGTTCAAAATTACATCTATAATTATCCAGGTGATATTCCTGCTTTTCTCTCCAAAATCAACCACAGCGACATGGTCTTCTGGACTTGGGACAGAGCTGCCTTTCTTCATATATCACTCGTGAAACTTGCTCGCTTAAATTTACCAATTTGATCCCATAGGTTATTGAAATCCTTATCGCTAACCATGATTATGAAAATCGGCACTTCCCCTTCGTTAATGCTTTTACCGTCCTTCTACGTAGCACTTTTTCAGAATTTCTCCGCCTCTAAACTTATAATTACAAAAGACTTCAACATACACACATATATATGGCCAATGCTTCACACAAAATTCAGGATCTCCTGTCCAGCTTCGACCATAAGCAACGCAACACACGTACTTTCCAACTCATTACGTTTCTCATACATTTTATCTCCTCATATCCAGCCCAGCTCTTCCGCTGTTAAAAATATCTCTTATATTCATAAATTCCTCATCAAGTTCCTTTATTTTACAAGCCGCCTTCCATTTACTGTTTCACATATGCCATCCTTGAAACATATTAAAAGTTTCAACCTTCAAAACTGACATCCATGCCTCTCTATGCTGTCATACCCAGAGTAAATAGCTATCTTATTCTTCAACTTAATTGGGTTCAAGCGTCGAATATAAGACCCCATTGAGGAGGATATTTGTGCAACCATACCCAGACGATGATCTATGCGGTCCTTGAAACAGTTTGGAAACAAAAAAGATAAATAGTTGGGTGTCGTCAGCATAAAGGTGTTGGTTAACTGATGATACTTAAATGAGTGAACTGAGTGGGGGCGTGTAAAGGATAAACATAATGGGTTCAAGAGCAGATCTTATGTAGTACTCCGCAAGGCATGGTTGGGAGGAGATTTTTTGATGTTTTGACGAAGAAAGAGCAGGATAAGAGGCAGAATTGTATGTAGAAGAGAGCAGTCTTAGTCAAACCACCAGTTTAAAAATCTTTGAAGTAATATATAGTAGTCAGTGGTATCGAAGGCTGTTGAAATATCAAAAAGGAAGAGGCAAGAAACCTGTTGATGAGAGATGACAGAAACAAGAAATTTAGTTGAGTTTCGTTTTCGTAAACCAGACTGATGTAGGTTATGGAGTGAGTTGGAAGTCAATTAGTCATTAATTCGGGATATTACCAAATGTTCAGTTAATATGGAGATGAAAGACAGGTTAGAACCAGGTCGGACTCTGGACATTTGTAATTCGGAGGGAGAGGTTAAGTGCAAGTAATGGTTTCTTAGGAAGAGAGATAACCAGAGAGTGTTTTAAAAAGAGGGGGAAATTACCAGTGGACAGTTAGAGGTTAACTATTTGGTAATGGTTGGAACAAGGATAGATGCACTATCTGAACGTGCCATTAAACTGATGAGGAATGAAGTGTTGTAATATAATGCACACTAGCTACTTGGTTAATCATATCCTCAGTGTGAAACATAGGAAACTATCAGGTACAGTAAAAGAATTAACTTCATGAAAATCGCAACATAACATGAGGTTTTTACCATCAGCTTGTTGCTCGCAACAAATAGGATCAGCCCATGGACAATTTCACTACAATTTCACTCTTCAGTGGTCTGTCAGCTAACAGTTGATTCATTTTGTTTTCAACCTCTTCTTTAAACAGTTAGCGTCTCCCTCTTTTAGTCAGGCTTGCAACTGGCACCTCCCGAGTACGGAAACGGCGTAGTTTCTGACCCCCACAATGTCTTCTTGATTGATTGATTGGCTCTTTTATTGATCTAAAATTCAAGGTATCTGGTTACACATAAAACGTACAGTTTGCCAGGATACAAAAAAGGCAACCACAGATGGGACCACGGTCCCGCTTAAATAGTGTCGCCTATTTACATCGATAACGTAAGATGGCAACCGAAATGTAAACAAAGCAATTTTTATTACATAAGCAAACTAAATAAGTTTTGTATCTATCTGTACACAGAAGAAACTGCAAATAAAACTATATATGAAACGCTTACCCCTTCACGACTCTGGCCATGGCGTGCTGTTGTCTCTGACTTAGTCACGCCTGTTTTTAAAAGACCCCGGTCTTCGTGTGCAATGTTCCCTCTAAGCTGCGCGCGTGCGCGCGCGCGCACAAGTTTGGAGGACAGAGCGCACAACAATTTTCTGTCAGCGCACACATTTTGTCAGCGTTCCGTTTACTTAAAAGTTAAATTCAGCTCACTGTTACAGCTTCTGGCATAGTTGCCCCACTTAGCTCAGAGGGCGAAATTTTATATACCCTATATTGCAAAGCCATATGGCCGCCCATGATGTGAAAATTCCTTCCCGCTTGATCCACATAATACATTTGGCCAAACAGCTGGTCACTAGTTGTCATCAGTCTCACGGTGCGCGCGCTGTTTGAACTCTGAACTCTAGCCCTTTATAAGGGATGCTTGATCCAGGGGCAAAGCATGAATGATACCTCCATCTACTGGTCAGTGGTCGCGGATATATCGTATGACTCGGTCTGCTATGTAAGTAGCCCTTTGTTTATATAGTACAGAAACCGTTGGTTAGTAGGCTTACTTTATATTCTTGTAGACTATTGTATTTGGCTTTATAGCTCAATACTCTTTATATTCGACCGTATGCGATTAAATAAACTGTCAAGACAAAAAGTATCAGGCAGCGGATTTTTGGCTTGGAAAACAACTTGTGAACTGTTTAAGACAGAATGGTTAAACGAATAAAATCGAGACTGAACTGCCGTCACTGGATACAGAACGCAAACCGTGGTATTGAAGGAGGCTTTACATATCGTGACAATATGTTGTTTGCAATATGCGACTGTGCTTGAGAAAATCCTCACAAGCGTGATCGTAAACGTAATCGTAAACTCGAAATTTCTACAGCGCTTAACGTAAGCTAAGTCGCGGGAACTTATTCACAGGCGCTTAGCCAAGACAAAATCGATAGGCAAGAAAGGTTTGGTTCCAAGTCAGGATCCAAGAGGCAGGCAGGCAGGCAGGCAGGCAGGCAGGCAGGCAGGCAGGCAGGCAGGCAGGCAGGCAGGCAGGCAGGCAGGCAGGCAGGCAGGCAGGCAGGCAGGCAGGCAGGCAGATGTCAGACGGCTACTGTGGGTGGTGTTTGGAATTGGAGCTGCAGGATAGACAAGGTGAAGAAAAGGAATCAGGATAAAATCTGCGGAAAAGGAGTGTCTTGGGTTTTGAGTGGAAGACCTGGGCAGAGAATCCAAGGGGTGAAGTGTTGGTGAGTTTGTATGATGGGTCAGATAATTGACGTTATTCTGGTGGGAGTATATTCCAGAGTGGTTAAGCAGCTATGACTATGAAGCGATTTCTAAATTTTAAGGGTGAGGTGATGGGAGGGCGGAGAAGTATTAGGGCAGAAGAGGATCGAGTTGAACGGAGTGGCTGGATTGTAAATAACTGACGAAGATAGGGTGGTTGGGATGCATGAAGTGTGTTGTAGGTAAGTGACGAGACTTTGTAGTCTATTCGTGGGTGGGAAAATTTTGCGCGAAAGCTAACGCTCATCTCGTTTACCCACTTAGGCTAACTTCTGGTTGCTCTGAACCATAGGAATTCGACCTGGCTTCTCCTATGGATTATGGTTTTGCTTACGATTTCTCATTTGAAGCGACCATCGACTGATGCCTTGGGCATTATGATAACGGCGTTATAGAAGTAATTAGATTTGTTAGATTTTCAAGATGCTCCAGGACGCGACCACACAGGTATTTTTAAACCCAACAGACGTGCCTTGGAAGAAATCAACCAGGATCATATGTACGATCGTTGGCAACTGCACAAAGGGTCGACCATTAAGGACGTCCGAAAAGGGCGAAAGGAGAGGTCACCCAAATGCCCACTGCGGTTGTCCCAATCCAATTTGTTATTTCAGTACACTCTGCGCCTTAAACACCAACTTCAGTACGACAGCAGTCCGTACCGCGTTGGATCTAATTACATCCCACTTCTGGTTGCAGCATTTTCAAAGTAACCAACTACATAGCTCAGTTAGCCTTGCAAGATAAATAGGGCTTTGTGCTCCGTTGGAGAGCGGACATTGGAATAGAGAAGGCAGGTAATGCCAAATGCGGAGAAATGCAGACTATGGTAGGAATGGTCGAAACTCGAAAGTGAGTCTTTGCTTTAATGTCCTCTATGGACGATCGAAAATACAAACTAGGGATAATCCTAATATAAGTTTAACTTGTCCTGATCGTCTTTTATTTCAATAAAATGCAAATTTATAGCCTTTTAATTTAAGCCCATAAGATATTCGTTCTTACACGGAACATAACTCAGGTCTCAAATGGCACTGCTCACGCGGTCGACCAGTGCGCGCACGACGAAAAAAAATTAGAGGGAACATTGTTCGTGTGGGGTATTTCGCCAAATCAGGTAACAGAACTGTTATGGACCTTCATGCATTCCACACGCTTTCCCAAAGGAATGGAACCGACTAACCCAATTGACGCCTCAAAACTCATATTTCCCACGGGCTTTAAAACATCTTCATATCAAACTGCATTTCATCTGGCGACACACTATAGCTATAACCGCGCCTTAGATTCGCATCTCTATGTTACTTTCCGTGAGTTAAAATGTTTGTCTTTATAATAATAAAAACAGTATCAATAATAGTAATCACTTTACAGTAACCGAATTTATAAGGTAATGCGTTAATATCTGGCAAATCATGAATTAAAATATTTTTTCTGTTGAAGATAATAAAGCAGAGGACACGATGAATTCCAGTTCTACTAGCAGTGACTGTTGCGCAAAACTTTTCAACATGAAAAAACTTCTTGATAGCAAACTTACAGTTTTGCTGAAGGATGAAAGTTATTCGAAAATTCGGCATATGGCTGATAGACCCACAATAAAAGAAACAGACTTGGAGAACTTTTGGCGATTTGCTCTTCCATACATAATTCAACGCATTAAGACTTGGAATGGCTACGTTCTCAGTGCTCAAAATATCGCGGCTATGGTGGAGCGCACTCATAAACAGAAAAAGGTTGTAATCTCCAGTAATGATCCCAGCCAAGACAGAGCAATTTACCCAATTTCTCGACTGGACTGCATAGCATGTATAATCAACGCAGCTGATTCTATTGTGGTGCAAGACATTTTACGCATAATGTCGAAATTTCCCATGTCTATCCCGCTCATTGTTCCAGATATTAAAGAGAATGGGAAATACATAGTTGTTGCTCCAGCTATGCAGAATCTGGTCGTAAAATGGGAATCGACTCCAGGTCATATTGCAGAAAATCATTTATTTTCAAGTCCTTTTCGAATGATTGTTGCTGTCAGGCTGGGAACGAATAAAATCGGAAAAAGCACGCTCTTAAATCAGCTGATGAGCAAGCAATTCATGTTTTCATCAAGTGGTGAGCCTGGAAGTAGGTATGGACGTCCTTTAACTCTCGGTGGAACTGTAGAAATTGTTTGGCTCACGCAAGAAACGTGCAGTGATACCACATGGAAAACAACAGTGTGCGACCACTACAAACAGGATACGAAAGAAGTCGCTATTTTGGCAAATCTCCATGGAGATGCCCTTCATTATCCAGACACAATTAAATATTTGGAACAATTAGCCTGCTCATTTATCGTATTCCGGATGCCCAACTCTACGGCTGATGAGTTAGATCAGCTGAGAAAGTCGATTTCAAACCACAACCTTGTTTCAGTATTGGTCGATTCGAAGGAAAACTTAGACGAAGAGTCAGATATGGAAACTATTTATACTGATTCATTGTCAAGCGATGATACACAGGATACAGTGAGATCACTATTGCGAATAAGTCTGAGTTTCAAGTTAGGAACAAACGCATCAAGCCCCAAACCGGTTTACCGTCTAGGAAAATCCAAATCTTTAAGATTCGCTGAATCGTTGCAATGCAGAAAGGCCGAAGAAATTTTAGATATTGTGAGAAAACTGGGCTGTCTCAGCATTAAGCAGCTCTTGTTGAATATTGATGTTCAGCAGCATACCAGATGGGATGACAATCTAAAAGGTTTGCTTAGGTTCTCCTTAGAGATATTCAACCTGCAACAAAACGATGCCAAGAAATCACTTATTTATCTTGAAAATCAATTATCTCAACTATCAGCTAACGAATCCGTAACTGCACGTGCGCATGTGAGTGAAGCAAATGAAAAGTTACGACGAATTGTGAAAGCTCCAAAGAAGACTGCAGCAGAAGGCAATTCTGAAGAAGCACAACATGAAGCAAATTTTAAGAAAGCTCAGGAAGAATTAAAGTCTGCAATGGACAAAGTAGATAACATAAACTTGGGACAAGAACATTTCTTTAGAGCACTGGGGCAAATGTATGAGAAGAGTTTTGGAGTCACAGACTTAGGCGACTTTAAATCAATCAGACACCTTCCCAGCCGTTTTGCTGATCTCCTAATCAGCGGACATGCGATTGAAATGCTAAACGGCGATTTAGGTGAAATACATCTCGTTTGGATAAAGGCAATTTGCGAAGAAGTATCGAGAAAGTTACCAAATTTGAAGGTTTTTGTCATAAGCATAATTGGTTTGCAATCATCAGGAAAGTCAACTCTTCTGAATGCTTTGTTTTCATGCAGATTTGCTGTTTCAGTTGGACGATGCAGTCGTGGTCTTTTCATGAGAATGATATTAATGGACGATGAACTACGAAAGCAATGTAGATGCGACGCATTTATCCTCATTGACACTGAGGGTCTTTGTTCACCCCGAAAAAATGAATGATCCAAAAGCAAGCCAGAAAGATAGACTAATGGCAACATTCGCAATGGGAGTTAGCAATCTTACGATGGTAAATATTCTTGGTGAAGGAATAACGGAAATGACAGAGATTTTGCAGATTGCAATTGTAGCCATGACTCGTTTAAGAGGAGGAGGAATTAAACCTGACATCCTCATGGTTCAGCATTTGCAAGAACGAAACGTATCGAAGATCGACCAAGCAAAAGGCCAGTTTTGTGAAGCCATAAATAAGGCATTTGAACTTATCAGTAAGAATGACGTGGAAATTGGTTCAGCTTCTGAAGATTGCCTAAATGAATTGACTGCACGCATTCGATCTGGTGACATATTCAAACATTTTGGGGCTTTCAGAGATGGGTCGAGTGTTAATTCGCCACCATCTGAAACATATCATGAAGATGTTGTGGATCTGTTTGAAACACTCCTTAAGAGAACTCTGGCATTAGAAAACATAAGCACATTTGAGCGATGGTCCAATCATTTTGAAAGCTATTGGACATGTGTGCAGGGAGAAAACTTTGCTCTCAATTTTAGAAATGTCAAGCACATAACGGACTTTCTGTATTTTGAGAAGAAGATTGCCAAAGTGAAAGAGCTTAATGATAGTGCAATACGACATCACAGAGAAATTTGTGAGAATAAAATGCGAGAACAAATAAACTTAATGATAGAAAATAAACAGAAATTTAGAATGGACTCCACGCGTCAAGTTGTGCTAGCTGACATGGAACAAGAACTGCAAGCGATTCCACATGAATGCTGCGATGACTGTGAAATGTGCAAAGAATTTAAAAGTAATTATCTTTCTCTCTTACAGGAAATTGAAAGCAGCGAATGGGGAGAGGACACCAAGCATTCGTTAAAAACATGCAACGAAAGGCTGCATGAAATTACCATGAAGGTGTTGAGACAGACTTTTGACGGATCTGTTGTCAAACAAGGATGCTTTTCTGAATTTTCTGATTTGATAACAAAGGAACTGAAACAGGCTTTAGAGAGGCGACCAACAGGAGAATTCAGTCCAGAAGAGCAAAGAGAAATTGTGGACAATATTTGGCAATTCCTGCAGGTCATTGCAGCCTCTAAAGAATCTGGACCTGACTTACACACGAGAATGAACCAAGCTTTGCGTCAGGTGTATGTTGAATCTAGGATCCTGCCAAATCTTTTGCAAGATTTAAAAACCAACATTTCTGTTGAAGTCTTACTTCAGACAAAGGCAACCAAATCTTTCTTCGGCAAATTTAAACTAGCAAGTGATAAACTTACCGAAGAACAGATGACGAGTTTGATCAGTGATTTAGATCAACTTGTCATGACAATATTGAAAAATAGACGAGAGGACTGTTTTACGGCTGGATTGGATTTCGAAGAAGGAATGGTAAGTGAAATAAAGACCAAATTTCCATCTACAATCAAAGAGTACGAGGAGAAGTTTAATATTACTTTACATGACAAGTTTAAGATAAGTCTACAGATTTATACATCACAACAACTAATAAAAACGATGACTGGTCTACAAAATCTGTGGAACAGTCAGAATAAACCAAGTGAAATCTTAATGAGAAAGAAAGATGATTATATAAACGAAATTGAAACACGGCTTAAGTCTGGATTTTCATGTGCAGGCGAAGGAGAAATTGTTGCAGAGAAACTGTGCAAGTCAATTAAACTAAATGCTATTCAAGCGGGATACGATACACAAATTCAAGCAGTAAAAGATGCAACATGGACAACAAATTCTGAAAAGGTGCGACTGCATTATTTTGAGCAACTGGCCAAAGAGGTTGAAGCTGGAAATAAGGAGAGAGCTCTGATGCATTTTGAAAATCCAAAAGATTCAATAGAGATGTGGTTTGCAATTAAAGTTGACTCTTTGCAATCGGTGGAAAAAGTTCTGGAAACATATGGTTCCACTTTAGAACATGAATTAAATCGTGTTAAGCAGCAAATCTTAAATTCTGACAACAAAGCTGACATCGATAAAATTGTGAAAGAGCAAATAAAAAATGCAGACGATCAGTATTACAGCCAACTTGATCCGAAAGATGACGACTTCGATGCATTCAGAAGTAGCATTGTGCGTATATTAGATTCTTTTATGGATTCGGAAGACAGCAGAAATGTTAAATTTGGTTTCGCTTCAGATGACCCAGAAATTCAAAGACGATTAGGGTGCACTGAGCATTGCTACTGGTGTGGAGCTTTATGTTGGGGATCTCGGGATCATATGGTCGAAAAAAACAGCATCAGTACTATGGGAGCACATCATTCATGTCATCAACCGGATGGACTTAAGGGTGCCAACGACCGAACGACAAAAAAAATAACTGGCACGGCATGTCACAATATAAAGGATGGATGTCGTGTTTGGTTTGGTGAATTTCAAGGTGACCATGGCATGCTCTGGTCAGACGCAAAACGAAACCATTTTAAAGATTGGAAATTTGATGCCCATTGTGTTACCACGTTTGATGAATTAATGCGTTGGTTTTTCCAAGAGCTTCATCGAGACATCGCAGAAAGCCGAGAAAAACACCCACCTGACGACAAAGAACTCAGAGAAAATAAATGCGTGGGCTTGAAACTTGATGATATCCTAAAAGTAGTACGCAGTAAGATATAACTTCTGCGCCCTAATGATATGAGCTCATTTGTACAAGCAAATTTTTGCGCAAATATTAAATATGTGTATATTTGGTAGAATATTTATGCTTTTGCAATTTAAATAGATTTAGCAAATAAGAGAATTTCTTACAATTTAAATTTTCGGTAATGGATTAAGAACGTCGCATTATCTTGGTTGGACTACAAATAATGTATGTATAAGTGCTCATATGTTTGTCTAATTTCACTTCTGTACAGGTTTATCTGTTGGTGGTCTTTTATTATGTGCTGATACTGGGCAAGTTTTGGCAATTAAACCGTTTTGCAGGGAAATAAAACTTGAAAAAAAGTGTAAAGATGCTCAATTTTTGCTCAATTTAAAATTTCTTCTTGAGAGTAATGATGGTAGTTTTAATAGCAAAAACAAACGTAATTAGGCCAATAGGGCACGGTAGCTTATTGGATGGGGCTCTTGGCTTGCAACGCAGAGTACGGAGTTGAACCTGCCTGAGACAGTTACTGTGTAGGGACCTTGATCAAGTCATTCGCCCACAGTTGCTCAGAGCCATCGATTGATGCTAAATCATTAGATAGTGGCGCCTAATAAATGCAGAAAACCACTAAATACATATATAGGCTTATGTATGTAGGCCTGTGTGTCAAGTCACTTAAAATGGCGCAGTTTATGTACCACACAAAAGCGCTACACAATTTGATGCTTATATAATGCTATTAATGGAAATGAACATTTAGCATTAAAACTAACATTTGTAGTAGAAGATTGTAGCCTGGAATTCAGAGCATTTGACCAAATATAAGCCACGACTATGTTGCAGAAGAATCTGTTGTCGTCACCAAGCGTTCGTACAGCGATGGCAATTGTCATCTATCTCTTCCTTTTCTAGACAACTAACATCTTTTGCATGTGATCTCAGGGGTTGTGTTCTTATCTTGTCCCTATCGGGACAGCTCAAAAAGATCTTTGCATTGCATCGCTTAGTAATAAACGCCGGGTATATTCGATTGCCTACACATTGGAATCCTGTCTGTCTGTATGTCTGTATGTATGTTGTTTTCTATTTCTCTGCTTCCTGTCTCTCTCTCTCTCTCTCTCTTTGTCTGCCTTTTCTCACATCCATGGTGATCCCAAGCTATGTGGCCAATTGCAAAACACATGCACACTATCTAAGAAGATTATCTTACTTTCGAACAGCACATGAAACTTTATCAAGTTTGAAAGTAAAATCTATATGCCCTAGGGTTGTCGACTAATGAGCAACTAAAACTTTAAAGCGACTTACGTCTTGTAAAGTAATTAATGTAAACAACTGCACATTTTACGTAGAAGTGTTAACAGCTACACAATACAGATGACGCATGTGATATATCTAATATTAAATAGTAATACTTTACAAAATTTATGCTATTTCTACTTGTATATGTGTTTCAACCCATCAATAGTACTTATCTCGCTACAGTGACTGCCACATGAGGACACTAAAATTTTGGCCCCTCCATCTCAGAAGTCAAAAAGCTTCGATCACACCTCCAAATTTTCGTTCCGTCCTCCGGTAGTGTTACCATCGATATGTGGCGGATTGGCCATGTAGTAAAAATTGGGAAAATAATGAGGATTTTAGGCTTTTCGTAATGTAGATTGTATTATGTCGGGTAATTTAGCTTATGTATTTGTGTAAATAATTTGTACAGAACACTAGGGAACAGTTAGGCGAGGAAGTCATTAACGAGAGGCAGATAGGACGCCCGTGATTGACAGGTGGAGGTAAGAGAGAGAGAGAAAGAAAGAGAGAGAGACAGACAGAGAGAGAGAGAGAGAGAGGCGGAACAAAGGATCGCTGATTGGATGGCGAAAGGGAGAAGTTGGATGATTGACAGACGGAGGGGAAGTTAAGCAAGAGTGCCAAGCAACGAGGGCATTCGTTGAATAACGGCCGAACAGGCTTAGGCTCCGGAGAGCAGAAAGATTAAGAATAATACTGTATCTCTTTAAGACTTAAACGGACCAAGCTAGCATAACAGGCCGATGCGAATCGAAGGACTCTGATTTTGCTGAATTTGCTGTAAATACGGTGTAATAGTTGTAATATACGTGTGAAAGAAATAATCGTCGTTACGTCTCTGTACGGTCGGAGAGATCCATTCACGAACCCCCGTGCTGTGAAAGGCCTAAAGACCCCAGAAGAGTTAAGCCACTGATTAATAGCACCGCTCGCCACCAAATACTGAAAGGAGATTTGTGACGACCTTTTGACTCACAAACAATCTTTCTGTCAGTACAGGCCACAAGGCAGTCTGTTGGGAAAGAGACAAGAGTAGCTTTGACTCGATTTAGGTTGCAAAAGTGCTGCGCTTTTTGTGAATGATTTGGCCGGTTGACCTGCATAAGATTTTGAGAAAATCATTTTAATTGAATTTAAGTTAAATCTAATAATTTCTTAATAATTAAGTCGAACAGACTTCTTAGTTTATTTTTAGTAAAATAATGCACAAAATTGCTTAAATATGCAGAGGTCCTTACATTTTTTATGGCGCGTAATCGGTGACATTAAGACTGTCACGGTTTCGTGGTTAATGGTAAGTTATGCCTTGTATATGCATAACAAGGAGTTTTGTGCAGTGTCGGTACATTTAAAACTCGAGAAAGACCTTGTTATTTTCATTTAGCATTAAGCTATTTATTATTGATATAAAGTGAAAAGTTCATAGAAAAACAAAACAAAGTAACTGTCAGTTCAGTTAAAAGTCTAGCAGTCAAGACGTCTATAATAGAACCCCGGTCGATGGCCGTTCCCTTCCCCGGGCCCTCAAAAACAACTAGTAAAATTCACAGTTCCGAAGGCGGAAAAAGCGAGGTTCCGTTGAAATGCGATGGCGCCGGACGGCAGACGGCCTGAACAGCGCCCTCTATCGACACCGTTCACCGAGTGCTTGGTTCCGTGTTCATTTGGCTTTAGCCTCGTTGGAGGCGGTGGCGAGGAATTCTGGAAAAGACTTCTCGTCCGACCGGTAGGCGTTGTCCCTGCGGTGAACGCCAGAGTGCGCTCCAACCACAGTTGAGACGAGCGACTTTCAGTCCCGCAGCGACCTCCAAGGCGAATTCGACCGGCCACGTCCGTTGACCGTCAGCGTCCTTTACGCGTTCGTTCGACCGACCACGTCTGTTTTCTCACTGAAGTCTAGCAACGAACTTCCCTTCCTTTGACAGAGCCGTCCTTTTATTCTTGTCTAGACGAAGACGACGACGACGTTTGTGCCCTTTTACCCTTGACCATCCCTTTTTTGGACCCCACGGCCACCGATGACCATCGACCAAAATATATTTATTAACACGTCTTCGATAGTCCAGTCATCTAAATATACGCTTATACTAATATATACAGATACAGATATAATGCCTTAATTCCCCTAACGATAAATACAAGGGCAATTCGTGACAAAGACACCTTTATTTTTAAGCATTACTAAGCTGGCCACTATAAGCAACACAAGACAGATAGGTTGAATATGAGGTGTCGTTTGGTGCGCAGCTACTCTCGTGAAGGATGATTACGAGCCTTCACATAGTGAAGGTTTGTTGCGAGCCTTCGCATATTCGAGTCAAAGTGTTCTTGAAATTCAGTGATCAAATTCATATTGTGTACAATTATATGGACGAGGGTGACGTCCGAAGAAGCCCGTGTTTGATACGGTCCCGGTTTCGTTATAATTTACGGACAGAGTCCGGAGAAAGATAGTCTGTGCGTTCCCGGAGGGACAACCGAGACAATCATCGTCTGGTTTCGGGCTGACGGCGCGGATCCGGCAGGCGAGGGCCTATCTGCCGGAGATCGCGAGACGGTCTGAGTCACGGAGGTTGGGACGTCGAGTTTGGACAGAAACCGGGATTGGACCTCGTTCGTAAGAAATAAGCAGAGGTGTGTGAAGTAAAGAGGTGGCATAGGGAAGCTTACTCCAGTGGTGTCGTTAAAGAAACTCCCTTGAGAGCTGCAGCCGAAACATTCGCTGTCCTGTTTAGGGGCAGGCTTGCGGCCGCGCGCGGAGCGGGACCTACCCTGGTGCGAGTCGCGAGACGGATTGACAGATAATGAGATGATAAAGGTTATGCAACTATCGGCGAAGATTCCGTCACATATCTGTGTCAAGTAATGGGGTGGCATCGGGAAGTCTACCCCAGTGGTGGCGTTAGTGGGACCAATCAGTTCTCTCCCGGGAGAGCTACAGCCGAAACATTCGCTGTCCTGTTCAAAGACCGGTCTGCGGTCGCGCGCGGGGCGAGGGCCTACCCTGGTGAGTCGCAAGACGGACTGATAGACGGTGAGAATATAAAGGTTGTGTCGAAATTAAGACAACAGGAAGAGATAAGGGGAGAACACCGCAGATCCTAACGCAGACCAAGAGAAGCCCCAGTACGTAAGAGACCGGACATCATAACGCAGACCAAGAATATACCCGGTACATTATAGTCCGGGTCGATTACCCCGATAATATCAAAGTCAAGACAGAAAATACAGACTCCTCTATATGCTACTTATCCAACTCTAGGTCAAGTTCTTCAAGTCTTGGACAAAAAATCACAAGACAGTTGCATTACGACTTCGTTAAACAATAACATCAGACAGTTCTACACCTGGTTCACAGAGCTTAGGTAAAGTCAATATCTGCATGCATAAAACGTCGGTAAACATTGGGGTACTGTAGATTACTTGGCAACACCAGATACTACTCCAACTGTAGTGAAAAGTTGTAAAAACAATGAGGATTTTAGGGTTTTGCATATTGTAGATTGTATTACGTCGGATAATTTAGCTTATGTATTTGTGTAATTAATTCCTACGGAACACTGGGGAACAGTTGGATGTAATTAACGAGAGGCGGATAGGACACCCGTAGTTGACAGGTAGAAGTAAACGACAGAGAGGGAGAGCGAGAGAATGAGAGAGAGAGAGAGAGATGCGGAGCAGAGGGATGCTGATCGGATGGCGAAAGGGAGAAGTTGGGTGATTGAGAGATGAAGGGGAAAGTTAAAGAAGGGTGCGAAGCGAAGAGGGCATTCGCTAAACAACGGTCGAAAGAGGCGTTAGGTTCCGGAGAACAGAAGAAAATAATAAACCTGAATCTCTTAAACGGACCTCGCTAGACTAATAGGCCGATGCGAATCATAGACTCTGATTTTGCTGAATTAGCTGTATATAATGGTGTACATAGTTGTAATATACGTGTGAAAGAGAGAATCGGTGTTACGTCTCTGTACGGTCGGACTGATCCATTCACGAACCCGCGTGCTGTTAAAGGCATAAAGTCTCCCGAAGATAAAGCCTCTGATCAATAGCACCGCTCGCCACCATATCCTGAAAGGAGACTTGTGTTCGCCAGCGACCCTTGATGCGCAGGACTCACAAGCAAACTCTTCTTTCAGTAAATTGTGACAGTGAAAGACTTGATTCGAGTGTCAACGGATACCTACAACGTGACGCCGACATCTACAGGATTCGACCGATGTGCTGAGACGAACTGAGCCGAGAAGAACAACCAAGGGAACAACCGTTTCAGCAAACAACTATCATTTCAGCAACCAAAGGAGGAGTCTGGAGAAGCCAACAACAAGTGACGCAGTGTAACGGAGGTCGGAGCTCAACAAGAAATCATTTTCCAGCGGATGCGGCAGTTTCCCCAAAACTACACATTCGACAAATCTGGAACGAAATCTGGTGAGCGCATTCCGAGTCGTTAATAACTGATCATTCGTCATTTTATTCTGTGTTTCAGAGAAGCACTGACTTGTGATTTATTGAGAGTGCAAAGGCAAAAGCCGTTAAACTATATTACTATTACTGTTACGTTATATAATTGCATTATCTTATTGTGTCTGTTGGTATACGTGAAACTTATAGAGATTTGTCATTTATCGTACTGTATTAACTGGTAGAATTTTATATTGAAATGTTTGACAAAATGAAAAAGAAGGATCTGGAAGAAGAGTGCAGACGGAGAAATATCCATCCAGAAGGTTTAGATAAACGTGAAATGATACGAATACTGAAGGAAAATGGAAATGTGGAGGAAGACGGAGATGGAGTGGAGCAGGTTGAGACAGGCGAAAATAGTATCAGTGAAGGCCAGATGAGGTTGAAACTGAGTCAAGCTGAGGAGCGGCGTTCGCAGGCTGAGGAGCGGCGTTCGCAGGCTGAAAGAGAGAGGATGGAATTGGAACTAGTTTTACTGCGTGAGAAAGCACAGTTGGGTCTGTTGCAATCGAATAACGCAAGAAATGATGTAGATGCTGCTGCTGGGTCTGCTTATGCAAAACTACCCAACATGCATGAATCCGAAGATCCGGTTTCCTATTTCCATTCTTTCGAGAAGGTTGCGTTTTTGCATGGTATTGAGGAGGCTCGATGGGCTAGGCTTCTTCCATCTTTGTTAAATTCCTCCCTTAGAATGCATTACAATAGACTGCCTATGGAAATCTGTGCCGATTACAGGCAAACGAAATCGTCATTGCTGAGCGCATGTAGAATGAACGCGAAGTTCTATCTGGATAAGTTCAGATCTATGCACAGAACAGGCAAACAGTCATACCCACGGTTTTTAGATCAGTTGCGTGATGTGTTTCAATATTATTTAGAGTCGAAGGATATTACTAATTTTGATGCTCTTGAAGATGATGTAATTTTGGAAAGACTGAAAGAGTCTTTGCCAAATGATATTCGATATTTTGTGGAGGCGAGAAAGCCCCGAACTGCTGCTGAAGTGGCTGACTTTGCCAATCTCCACTACGAATGCACGCTAGAAGGAAGGAAGGTAAATCACCTCGAGCAAAAGCAGGGTTATAAGCCAAGGTCTTTCAATGTAAACCATAATGGTAATCAGTGGGAAAATAAACAAACCCATTCCACACACCACGATACAGCGGAACAAAAGACCCAGGACAAAAACTTAGAGCAAAATGCAAGACCAATGCATTTTGGGAATGGCCATTATCGAACGGACCAAAGAAATCATTTCTACAATAGCAATTTTAACAAAAACAGTTCTCAAGGACAGGGAAATGCCCAAGTAAAATTGCTTAAGCAAAAGTCCAACTTAGACAAAATTGTGGATTACCAAAAACGTTTCGTTGTACCTTTGTTTGTAAATAATATTTCTGTTGAGTCCCTGAGGGATACAGGAGCCCAGGTTACGTTGGTAAATTCTGAGCTTGTAAAGGATAGTTCATCTGCCAGGAAGGGGAAGCCAGTAACAGTGCAATGTGCTTTTGGGCTTGTGAAATATATATCAACACAAGAAATTGAAATTTCCTCGCCACATTTTGGTACAGACAGAAGGATAGCGATCAAAGCGGGTGTGGTTCCTGGACTTCAAACAGACCTGTTAATAGACCATGATCTATTTGTAAATAACCCAGACTTGGTCGACCCGGTGGGTGCATGTAATTGGGATCCCGTTAGCTTACCCCAGGCATGTATAGCTACCCGCACCCGTAATTACGACATTAAGGATCAAAGGGAAACCGTAAACCCGAGGGAGCCACCTAGCGCTGTCACAGCAAACGACGAAGCGACCGATGAGCCCATGGAAACATATGGCACTGGAAGTGATAGCTCTGAGGCAGAAGATAAACGGATTTCAGGTGAGGAAGATAAGGTAATTAACTTAACGACGCCTGCGCGATCCGAAACCGCACTGCAAAGCGTCATTAGTGAGAGCGAAAGCCCCGAGGAAAATTCAAAGGAATCGATTAATACCCTAATTAAGGAAGAAGTCACTGAATTCAAAACAGCACAAGAACAGGATCCAACATTATCAGAATGGTGGAAACGGGCCCACTCTGGCGATAACGGGTATCTGATAATAGGTGGTCTACTGTTTCGGCAGAGATGTCCAGATCAGAGTGAAGACGATAATGGGAGAGAGAACAAGTAGCTTGTTTTGCACGTTAAATATAGATCAAAGACACTCGAATTAGCGCATGATTCTCTTTGGGCAGGTCATCGTGGAATTAGATCTACTTCTAACATCGTACGCAAAGCATTTTGCTGGCCCGGGCTGACAGTTGATATTCAGGGATATGTAAGAACATGTCCCATTTGCCAGAAGACAGCTACTATTAAGAAGGCTGATAGAGCGCCATTAATCGAAGTGCCAGTAATCGATACGCCTTTCGAGACCATCTTAATGGACGTCTTAGGGCCAGTAAACCCAAAGTCATCATCGGGTAAGAAATTCATTTTAATCATCGTGGAAGAAACCACACACTGGCCAGAATTCATCCCACTTTCTAACATAACTGCCAAAAGCGTGGCCAAGGCATTAATCGAGACGTTTGCTCGGACCGGAATTCCACGGATAATCAAATCAGATAATGGTACTCATTTCAAGAACCAGTTGATAAAAGGTCTGGAAGAAATGCTAGGAATATCGCCAGCGTTTGCCACAGTAGAGCATCATGAGACAGCAGGCAGCCCAGAGCGAATGATAAGAGTCCTAAGAGAAATGCTGAGGAAGGTGATTGATGACGACCCGCGTTCATGGGAGAGAGCTCTTCCGCTACTAACTTTCAGCTGTAGGCAGATTCCATCTTCAGTCACCGGCTTCTCAGCGTTTGGACTTCTATATTCGCATGACGTCAGAGGACCGTTACAGGTAATGCAGGACACATGGACAGGTAAGCTGAGCACCACCGCAACAAAAAGAAGTGTCGTAGACTACTTAACAACGACTCAAAATCATCTAAGGCAATGTGTGGAGCTGGCCACCGAGAATGCTAAGAAAGCTCGTCAGGCTGGAAAGGCGTATTATGATAAGAATTCGTCCGATCGAACATTAGAACCAGGACAAGAAGTGTTACTCTTACGACATTCCACAGAGAACAAATTATTGGCCAAGTGGGAAGGACCTTACGTAGTGAGCAGAAAATTACCTAGTGTGAATTATGAAATAATGACAGAAAAAGGCCCAAAAATTTATCACATAAACCTGTTAAAATTATGGCATGCCCGGAAATCAGACCCCAGCATTCCTCAGGTAAATGTCATCTTAACTGCAGAACCATGCGAAGACCAATTCGAAAGCTTAGGATGCATGGATGATGAAGAAGAGAAAGCAGAAGAGTTACACTACAATGCCGAGGGTCTTTCAAAAGACCAGAAGAAGCAGCTGGACGACATTTTGAATGAGTTTAAGGATAGATTCACAGGGAGGTTGGGCAGATTTATACTTTACAACAGCTTATGAAAATGATTATTGGTCTACAAAATCTGTGGAACAGCCAGGATAAACCAAGTGAAATCTTACAGCGAAAGAAAGATGATTATATAAACGAAATTCAAACACGGCTTAAGCCTTTCATGAGCAGGTGAATGAGAAATCGTTGCAAGGACGCTGTGCAAGTCAATTAAACTAAATGCTATTCAAGCCGGATATGACACAAAAATTCAAGCAATAAAAGATGTATCATGGACAACAAATTCTGAAAAGGTGCGACTGCATTTTTTGAGCAACTGGACAAATAAGTTGCAGCTGGAAAGGAGAGAGCTCTGACACATTTTGTCAATCCAAAACATTTAACAGAGTCCTGGTTTGCAAATCAAGTTGACTCTTTGCATTCAGAGAAAAAGGTTCTGAAAACATATCGTTCCACTTCAGAACATGGATTAAATCGTGTTAAGCAGGAAATCTTAAATTCTGACAACAAAGATAAACAACATCGATAAAATTGTTAAACAGCAATTTAAAAGTGCAGACGATCAGTATTACAGCCGACTTAATCCGAAAGATGACGTCTTCGATGCATTCAAAAGTAGCATTGTGCGCATACTAGATACGTTTATGAATTCGGAAGACAGCAGATATGTTGAATTTGTTTCGCTTCAGATGATCCAGAAATTCAAAAACGATTAGGGTGCTGTGAGCATAGCTTCTGGTGTGGAGGTTTATGTTGGGGATCTCGGGATCACCTGGTAGAAAAAAACAGTAACCTTAGTATGGAAGCACATCATTCATGTCATCAACCGAATGGACTTAAGGGGGTCAGCCATCGAACAACACAAAAATTAACTAGCACGGTATGTCACAATAAAACGGATGAATGGTGGAGTGTTTAGTTTGACGCATTTCAAGGTGACGTTGGTATGTTCTGGTCAGACGCAAAACAAAACCACTTTAAAGATTGGACATTTGATGCCCATTGTGTCACAACATTTGACAAATTAATGCGTTGGTTTTTCCAAGAGCTTCACCGAGACATTGCGAAAAGCCGAGGAATACTTCCAGCTGACGACAAGGAACTCAGAGAAAATAAATGCAAACGCTTGAAACTTAATGAGATCCTAAATGTAGTACGGAGTAAGATTTAACTTTTCTGATTGATCTGAGTCCATTTATACACGCAAATATATACGCAGACATTAAATATGTGCATATTTGGTAGAATATTTATGCTTTTCATATTGAAATAGGTTTAGCAAATTACAGGATTTCTTACCATTTAGATATTCAGTAGTGGATTAAGAACGTTGTATTATCTTGATTAGATAGCAGACAATGCATAAATGCTCATCTGTTCGTCTACTTTCACATCCGTACACGTTTATATGTGCTCGTCAAAAATTATCTGCTGATACTGGACAAGTTTTGACAGTTTAAACCGTTTTGCAAGGAAATAAAACTTGTAAAAAATTTGGGTAAAGATGCTCAATTTTAATTTTTTCTTTAGAGTAATGATGATAGTCTTAATCGCATAAACAAGCGTATTTCTCTGTATCTCTCTACACCCACAGTCATTACTCACTACGTGCTACGCAAGCTATGTGGCCTGTTGCAATACACATGCAGATCACCCATGTAAAACTGCGATTATCAAGTACGTATACTTTAAAAAAATTATGCTGATCGTGTGCCCCAGTTGAAAGGTTTAAAACTATAGGCACTCATTCTAACACTTATTCCTGAACTGTACAGTTTTTCATTAATGTTTGCTGTTTCACCACCACAGTAGGTGTATGCATCGCTCCACTGCAAGCACAGGCTGCGGATGCAATTTTGGTGTGTGGTGCAATTTCCACATGTATATGTGTTTCAACCGATCAACAGTACTTACCTTGCTACATCCCCGGCCATATGGGAACATGGGGCCTGCTCTCTCAACTAAAATTTTTGGCCTCTCCATCTCAAAAGTCAAGAAGCTTCAATTATCCCTCCAAATTTACGTGCAATCATCCACAAGTATCACCATCAATAAACGTAAAATACTCTCCTGCTGAGTCGGAAAAGACTACCTGTCAAACTCTAGGTCAAATCTCTTCAAGTCTAGGATAAAAAAGCACAACGAGACAACTGCATAACGACTTCCTTAAGCACCAGTATCTGACAGTTCTCCAGCTGCTTTACAGAGCTTAGTTAAGGTCAACATCAGCAACTGTCCATGCACAATATGTCGTTGAACACTGGCACTGTAGATTACTGAGCAACAGTGTAATTCGACACCAGATGCTACTCCAACTACTCGAGAATAATGGGGATGATGCTACGCGCATGTCTGCGGCCATGTTGATCGTTCCTTTGCCAATTCTGGCATTTCGACGGATTTTTCGTCCCAAAGCTTAATTTCCTCGATATTTTTGTATGTTCAGATTTTTGCTGTAACCAAATAGGCATTTCACAGTTAAAAATCTAAAATCTAGAAGAATTTGCTTATTTGTTCCACTAGGTTCTACTTTGCAAAGCGCGTGGATCTCCTACTGTTGGATTCGAGGCCTGCGCAGATACTTTGAGAAAGTTCCCTCACACTTCGATTAAGAATGCAATAACATGCAAGCCCATGAGGACCCTAAAGATGAAGCTGGATACTATACAATAATGATTTTCTTGAAAGAAAAATATTCAGGCTCACAATGCAGATTCACATCTTGGAAATAAGCACAATATAGAAACTGCGGATATGTGGCCAAATCGAACTCTGTGTTGGTAGACAAGCCCATGCAAGGGTGCTTCGATCCTCTCAATTCAGCCTCCCAGGAGCTGGATCAGACCGGCTAGACGGCACTGACTGATGTGGACACGGACGGTGGAGGCAGATCTTCGCCCGCTGAACTTTCGTCTACACACAGCCTGGAGAAGTGACCAAGTCCCAGACGGTGTTTTCTTGGCCCTCGGCGAATGAGGACATTTTACAATTGTCTTCAACAATATAGATTCTTCATGAATTCTCATTAAATCGTCTTCTTAGTTCTTAGATTCACACTTCTATTCAATCGAGAATGTTAAGTATTTCAAACATCTCTGCTATGCTCTGCTCCTCAGCTTATGAGCCATTTAACGTGTCATGCGCAGCTGTAATAGGCCTGGTTTGCACATAAAACATACAATTTCTTCTAAGCATGTTTGCCTTGTGATCTTATCAAGAATAAAAATGATTTAGGAGGCATTTAACGTGTCATGGAAAGCTGCAGTCGACATATATACCTTAAAATGTCCAGGTGACACCATTTATGCTTCATTTTCAGTAAAGCTTTGGATTTGGTTTCAGTGCCCATAAGGTCACACCTATACATTTCGGTTAAGTAGTGGGTGTATTGAAAGTCTAGAGTTCAACAGCATTACTACTCCTATGAATAAGAATTCCAATAAACACGATAATGAGAAAAACAGTGAATAAGAATAAATTAAACCTGAAAAAGGCATAATACAATGCAATAAAAAAGGAAACTATTTATATAGCGCAGCTCAACAGCAGAGCAGTTTTAAAGGAGAATAACAGTAAAGAGAAGCATAAACTTATGTCAGCCACCGTTTTATTCTGCTAAAATGCCTGCTCTGTGTCACTGCAATCAGCCATTAAGCTTAGCTAGTACTAATTTCGCACAACACTGACATTAACTACACGGATTTGAAGATTAAAATAATTGATGCTTCATTGTATTATTCTGGATAACTGTCATTGTTCTTCAGGACTATGTAGTTTAAAGTCAGAAGATAGGCGGCTGATTTGATTTCGAATGTCTCTGGTAAAGTTCAGATAGTCACAAATCCAATACTATCATTACGTCATGTCTTCTCGGGTGCTTACGACACGCAAACATGTGATACAAGATTCGCTTGAATCTTCTACTGACAAGGCGATAGATGAGAAAATTTAACGACGAATTTAACACTAGGAGGGCATCGACTATCGATTGAGCACAGTACATACCCTCGAAGTTTATATCAAGTGAAGAGCACGAGTAATTGTTATTGTAATTACGGCACCTAATACAGCATAGCATGTAGCAAACGTATTCTAATGTAGAGTGCTTCATGATGTCAGCCGGCAGCGCAAATGCTAAGATTATGCTAAGAGTCAGATGTAAGCAATATAGAATGCAAAGAATTAGCGTAAACTGTTGTCCAATCATACAAAAATGTTGCAACAAAAGTTTTTCTAATTACTTCTTATAGGTTGTCTATCGGTTGTAATAATTTAACGATTAATTTTTAAGACACATTTCCGCATTCACCAATGTAAATCCTGACAGTGGAACTTGTCGTCCAATTTGAACTCGAATTCTTACATTGAAGACGTGTCTGATTTGTGGACAAACAAAATGCCTTTCTTAAACTTGGCGTCAGTTATTCTTAGAATTATAGTTCTCAGATTATAGTCCTTATTCTTCACTTTCAATAAATTTCTCATCAGTCCGCGTTTTATATAAAGAGGAGGCAAAAATATCTTCTTATGTCGACGAGTGGTTTATGTGCCACATTTTTCTGCCCTGGAACCAAACACTTGCAGAGCGGCTAGTTCCTTTTAATGTATCGAGACTCTTTAGCACGGTTGTCCCATTCGCGAATGAAACAGCAGTACTTGGTATATCCGAGCTGCATTCAGAGTAGCAGTGCCACTACTTTTAGATCACCACAGATATTCCAGTTGTAGTTGTTGTGCTGTATGTCGCTTCAACAACAGTTCCGTGTTTCCCTAGGTTTCTTTCATGTGTACTGCATAGCCAAAATGTTTTGAAGCGTGGACATTGCCATTGTATAAAAACACTGCATTCAGTCTTAACAGTGACGAATCTATAAAAAGACGCCATTGTTTCGGGTCATGCTCACAACCCAAAGCCGCGAACAACTTCATAAATCTCAGTGCAGAAATAGAGGTTGCCAATCTGTGCAAAAAAATTTCTCATATCTTCCCGGCGGTTCAGGTACACAGAAATTTTCGTACCTGGCGACAGCAAACTGCATTCTTGAAGTCTTGAACCAAGTAGTTCTGCTTTCTTTATTGACAAACCTACAGTAAGTCCCTCACCAGGTTATGCAATTCTGATTGAGTTAACAGATGAAGTTCACCAGACATAAACGGTTCAATATCTAGATTAACGTCGTTTTCCACGTCTGCCTCGGCATTGTGACATTTTCGTCTACCTCATCTAGGCTCCATATCTCTGGTGGCTTCGGTACTGGCAAACTGTCGTCATGTGGCACTGATCTCATGGTTTAAGACAGACTGGGGTATTCAAAGGATTTCTTATTTTAGCAGAGAAGCCAGAGACGTTGATCAGACAGAAGTAGCAGTCCGTCACGTGAGCCCTCTGTTCCCGCCATATCATCAGGACTGCGAAAGTCATTGATTTCCTCGTACCTTTGAGCCAAGCGCTCAGGTCGACAGCACCTTTTGCACAGCACATGGGAGGAGCCCAAGGTTTGTCTTAATCACCAATTTTACAGCCGAAACCTAGCTCATACGCTTTATTAATAAGTGCAGTCAATGCTGTGTCTTAGAGGCTTATGTTCTCGCCACAAATGCAACATAATGTATCGCGGCTGTTGCGACATTGACGAGACATTTCTGCAGCTAGGAATCGTCCTGTAGACATTAAATGCTATTGTTAAGTACGCACACTACGCTATGCATGTAGAACATGTGCAACAATATATGGAAAAACATATCAACGTAATGCATAGCATCTCTTTTTGCTAGCTGCTTTAATAGCATGTCATTACTGATCATATCATTTATCGAGACTCAGCATGCCCAAGCATGCATAAGTCCTAGCATTTTCATTGCACTTTGTGCAACCAGCACTGAGTGCTTATCGTACCTATACTTAACAAAATTCTTACCTGTATTCGAGGCTTGTAGCTTTTTACTAATGCTAAAAATAGGACAATTTATGCTGCGTCTTATTTTTTTATTAACGCTCTCTAGAACATGCTACACGAACTTAATTTATTTATTTATTTATTTATACAGAACACTTATATAGCGCCCCTTCAAGAAAACTACTCAGAAGCGCTCCCAAACCAACCTCGGCGAAAGAGAACAGTCTTAAGAGAAGAATAGAAGATAGAAGTAAAATCCCGGGGCAGAAGACGTAGAGTAACAGGAAGTCCATTCCAGAGGGTTGGGCCAGCAACAGAGAAAGCACGACGCTGCATGGTCGAGGTGCGAGTGCGAGGTACTAGTAGATTACAACTAGCAGCGGAGCGTAGAGAAGCACGTCCCAAATTGGACCGGACAGGTAGGCAAAGCTCCCTCAAGTAAGAGGGGGCAATACCCAACAAGGAGTTCCAAACAGAGACGATGACCCTATAGTGAATGCGCTGACTCATAGGAAGCCAGTGCAACTCATCTCGCATGAAATCAGAGACATGACCAAACCTTGAGATGCCACCAATAAGCCGTGCAGCCGCCCGCAACACACGTTCCAGGCACAAAAGCCGTACATCCGGGAGTCCAACATATAAGGAAGAGCAGTAATCCAACCGACTAGTGACAAATGCATGAACCAGAGTCTTAGATGAGGTGACTGAGAGAGAACGTGAGACAACACGAAGTTGCCGTAGCTGGTAGTAGCAACTACGACAAAGACGATGTACCTGAGCCTTAAAAGAGAGCTCCTGATCCAACTCAATGCCAAGGTCATAAACAGTGACTGAGAAGGTGATGTGAGGAAACTGTAAATGTTCAATTAGTATGCTCAATTAGTTTCAAATCTCAATAATTTATGGTTCGGAATGGACAACATAGGTCATATAAACTTACTTGGCTTTAAACTGAAGAAATACTGAAAACGCGTAGCAGTTTACCTCACACAGCATTCGAGAGTGATTAAACTTAATGTGTCACGTTCTGGTCGTGTTCAAATTTATCTCGTTTAAAGTGTATATATTTAAATTTCAGATTGATTTAGCGATTATACTCCAGAATTGCAATTTCACTTTCCACATTTTTGTGCCTTTGGACTGCTGTCTACTGCTTCGAAACAGTCAATTATTGAAGTCTTGAAGCAAGTAGTTCTGCTTTTGTTATAGACAAACCCTATTCCCTCACCAGGTTAGGCAATTCTGACTGAGTTATCAGATGAGTTTCACCGGAAATAAACGTTTTAAGATCTAGATTAACGTCGTTTTCCAAGTCTGGCTCGAGCATTGTGTCATCTTCGTCTGCCTCGTCTAGGCTTCATATCTCAGGTGGCTTCGGTACTGGCAAACTGTAGTCATGCAGCACAGGTCTCGTGTCTGAAGGCAGATTGGCAGGTATTCAAAAGGTTTATGATTTTTAGCGGAGAAACCAGAGACATTGGTCAGACAGAAGTAACAGTCCGTCACGTGATCCTTCTGCTTTCGCCATATCATCGGGACTGCGAACAGTATTGAGCCAAGCTAGCAAATGTTAGGAGCCCATGGTTTGTCTTGATCACCAATTTCACAACCGAAGTAGAGCTCATAGGCTTTCTTATGAATGCAGTCATGCTGCGTCTTTTACTGTAGGCCTAAGCGCACACTCGCCACAAATGTAATAGAATTATCCCGGCTGTTGCGACATTGACGAGATATTTCTGCTGTAACTAATCGTCCTGTAGACAGTAAATGCTGTTGTCAAGTGCACACACTATGCTATCTATGCCCATAGAACATGTGCATCAACATTCATACAAACTGATATCAACGTAATGCATAACATCTGTGTGTGCGAGCTGCTTTCTTAGCCTATCCTGCCAGCATCCATCCTGACTTATCATGCCCAGGCATGCCTAAGCAATAGCATTTCCATTGCTTGTGTGCAACCTGCAATGAATGCATGCCCGGACTAAACAAAGCAGCTTATTTTGTGAGCAGCAAATTAGTAGATTGAAAATGCAGAGATAGTCACAAAAATAGGCGATTCCACAAAAACTGTCAGTGATAGGACTCTTTGAAGGTGATTTTCGTGATCATCAGCCCAAAATCCATAAGACAGACCCAAAAGTGTTCAGGAAGCAAAATCTCCGTTCTCCAGTGATTCTTGCTTATGAAAGCCTAAGTAACCACCTCAATAAATTTTAGATCCCTCAATTTTTCTCAGCCTGAATTCTACCTCGCCCACACCTTACTACTAATTCTCCTGGCCTCAACTTAGGTTTAATATTTGTCCAATACCTCTGCTTCTCTAACCATATTGCCTATTTCCCTCTCTTGCTTTATGCATATCCGTGACCTACGCAGAATTCGCCCTGGGTTTGACTTGAAAACAGGATCTACCATCGCCACATCCACTCTCCATGCTAAACTAGATTACTGCATGTCAGTTTTCCTGAATATCCATACCGTCCGAATAAACCGCTTTCAAGCTTTCAAGAATTCTGTCGCTCGTGCTGCACCAAAAACCCCAAACACCTGCAACACACTTCAATCCTCCCAATCCACTTATCTTTGTCAGTTATTTACAATAAAACTACTCCGTTCAACACGCTACTCTTTCGCCTTAACACTTTACCGCCCTTCCATCACCTCCCTAAAATTTTGACATCGCTCCATAGAAGGATGGCCCTACTTTTCTCAGTTTCGAAGTTTCTAACTCTCACCCTCTCAAATGGTTTCATTTTAGTATGAAACATTTTGTGTAAAATTTGAAGCAGATCGACCTGCGTTTAAACGTCGCTCAAGGGCCAAAGTTTATTATGTAATCAGCATGGTATGAACTTTCATAAACTCGTATGCACAGTGCACACGGCTCTTTTGCACACGTGTCCTTTTGCACAAGGGTCTCTTGCACTCGCGACCGACTTCCTAAATAGGACGGTTAACTAGCCACAACACATGAGATGAACGTCCACTCACCGAGAGACAGTCGGAGCCGAAGAAGACGAACGGAGCAGAAGAAGATGGCAACGCGTTCGCAAGGTTACCTATTAGCTCTGCACAAGGGATAGAAGGAAGTAAACTACCGTCGGAGAAGCAGATCCTTGGCCACTTTGTGCATCGCTACAGTGTATTGAAAGACGATACCCAAACGGCGGCGACCCACACCACACAGCGAGTCGAAGATTTCTGGTCCCGCGCAAGAATTCTAACCAAAAATCGCCAACACTCCATCAAAAAGCTCGAGCAACTATTCTCTGAATGATAGGGATTGAAGAAGAACAAGAGTCGTCAGTCCCAGACTCAAACACCCAAAGTAGCTACGGTTTTAGACAGGATCGAGGAACTTTTTGACACTGCGCATGATAACGCCATGGAGGTCATCGAGAATCAAGCTCTTCCTCGAATAACAGCGGAAAAAGGATGACCGGGCTGCACGACAGGAATCGACAAAGCGCTGCTTCAACAAGAGGTGGATGGATTTGGAAACGGTACAACAGAAGACTGTTATTGATTTCGGGACAATATGGAGCAGAAATGCATTTGGTACGCTAGGCTTGGCGGTTGGATTCCTAACCGAAGACCCTGATACATGGAACAGTATGGATGAGTTCAAGGCTGCAGAGGGATTCGTCAGCAGACTACCAGTCATCAACGATCATGCACAGCGATGTGTCGACATGGTACAAGATACGGCACAGATAGGGCGCTTTAAGAGTGAAGAACAGTTTTAGTATGCACTTCAAGTAATCGAACAGAGTCGGGAAAACTTTCCCAATGCGAGAGAATTAACGGTACTTAAGAAACTATAAAAGCATACTGCATACTGTACATTCGTATACAGTAGTTTGATTTTGAAAATTGTTCTGTATCGTTTCGAGACTGTTAAATAAACACTAAAACAGCAGTTTTCATTGAAGCTTGATTATTTGCGTGATTTAGTCAACCTGATGGCACACATTTTTGAATTCTACCATTTACGCTATATGGCTAAGCATTAGAGTCGTTGAGCGACCTGCCATTATTAAAATTTTTCGCTGAAAATTTGCACATATTTTTTATAATAAGGAATATCTTGAAGGGTGAGACTTAATACTGCTTTGTAATTAATTTTCGCCATATAAATAAGGGCCACCCTACTCCATAGCTATAGCTGGTCCAACCCTCTATAATAAACTCGTGACAGATTTATGACAACTATGACCCATCCTACGAACTCACCAACAATTCCGTCCTTGTATTCTCAGGGTAGGTCTTTCACTCACACTGAAAACACTCCTCTTCCTGAAATTTACTCTCTTGTGTCACTTCGGTCTCAACTGAAGACTCGCCTTTTTCAGTTGGCTTATCCACTCTAGGCTGCCTCTCGGATTCATCGGACTGACTTTTGTCTGCTGCAGTTTCTTTTTGGTGCGCCATCGTTTGATGCCTGGTGCATAAGATAACGGAGCTACAGAGGTTTCTAATTACAATTACAATTGCAAATACAATTCTAAAATCCAATCTGGTTTCTCCACTTCCTCTTATGTTTCTTGCTGCTCCAATTCCAAACACCATCCACCGTAGCCGCCTGTCTGCTTGCCTTGGATCTCGATTAAGAATCAAATCTGACCTTTTCTGCCTATCGATGTTGATTTGACTGAGTGCCTGTTAATAAGTCGGTTCCCGCGACTTAGCTTTCTTTGGATGCTTTAGAAATCTTGAGGTTGCAATTAAAGTTGCCAGTAATAGGCGGTGGACACGGCCATAAATGGAGTGTAAACGATGAAATAAGATGACACAAAAGAAATACAGACATATACGCCGAGGCTGTATATGTATTACGCCGAGGCTGTACCATGGTTTCGGTAGCTATTTGTTACTTATGTTGATCAGCTGAGTCGCGCTCAAAAGCAATGAGGCGTGACGCTCTAGTGTAAGGTGTACATACGCATGAAGATGTGCGCGCTGACTAATTAAGTGTACGTAGCTAAGGAGTAGTCAGCGGTATAAAGCTATACAGAGAGAGTAGGCCGTAAATTTGTCGGGCACTTGCTTGCCTGAAATATTTGCTACACGGTTTTAAGTTGATTTACCACAATAAAAACTACACAGAAAATCTACTCGACAGAGTTTATAAGCTATAGGAGTTGGAACCAGTGAAAAAGAAATCAATTCAGGAAGTTTAGCATTCGAAAGAAAGTCAAGCCACCGACGCCCAACGTAAGGGAGCGTTCAACGCAGTAACAAGGTGCGCATAGATCGACACAATGAGCAAGGCGAAGCTTACAGCAGATATATATGAACAGCCTGATGCTTCGAATGGCAATGTGAAAATTCACACAGGACAAGAGTAGAAACTGAAAGTATTTGGTAATCAGACATCATCTGTTGCGGTGCTGAGAGTTTACTAGTGAAACCATGTGGATTTGTAACTGTTTCAAATACTGTAGAATAGATTAATGTTACATGTTTGCTATTCTCTAGTGGAGGATGACTTTGTTGAACTGTTTGAAGGTTACCAAACGAAATTGCATCACTCGAATTACAATTTTAGTTGAACATAGAAATTGGTCAAAATACACAGGAATATCGTTTCAGACGCCGCTGCTATTCCTTACTGTTGCATGAATTAATGTTGGATGTCGGGTGTATTTGAGATCTCCTATTATTCCCTTTGTCCGTTAACTATTTTGTTCCACTTGAACATATTTAGCATTATGAACTATTTTACAAACTATGTAGTACGTTGTGGTTTATTGTTCTTTGATTTTCCGATTTGTGAAAAGAAGAAATCGAAGGAATTGTAACATATCTTGAAAAATAAAAATTTCATGGTAACAAAGGGCTGTTGCTGAATCAACTATTTTGATTATATTGATCTCAGCACCCACTGTTAACCAAAGATTTTTGTTTATCTAGCATGGTCTTTTTCAACAGTTATGATATTTCTTCACGGGCATATAATTTTTGTTTGTTTGAACTTTTAACTTGCCCTAGTCATCGCTCTTGGACTTATTTCACTCGTTCGCCGTCGGTTTGGAGTGTTTTGGACGTTTTAATCGAAGTCTTGTGCCCCGCCATTCGACTCGTCCGCCGCGAGGGTTCGGCCCAGATAACCGGTACACATCGGACCGACGTCAGTACAACGTCTTCTATATCGTGTAATAAGTAAGTAAGTAGCCTTTATTAGCATCTGACAAGCACACACACATTACATTGTATCGATCAATTGCATACATATTTAAACTAGAGTATAATACATCAGCTAAGCGAGGAATCGTAGGCGATTCCTATAAGAGACATGCAAGATTAAATACACCAATTCACAAAACTACACTTATACTGTTTAGATCTGACAATAAGTAACATGAAAGGATGTCATCTCTTGCTAACCGAGTAGGCATATTTGTCCTCACAAAGAGGTGGCAAGAGCTGATGAAGGCAGTGCCATGGAAACTGCGATTTCTGGAAGAGCTTCCAATCTGCTCCAGCAATCAGCTCTTTTGCAGTATAGTTCTTTCCACAAATTTGCCATCTGTTAATAGCTGCATTAATGGACGCAGCATCATGAACTTGAAACTGCAAAGTTCCTTAAAGCGTATCCACATTACTGAGCGAGTTCGTCATAGCCCAGGGTGAAAGGGCCGTGAAGCTAAAATGCCTATATAGACTATTACAAATGAAAAGCAAGACTTTGAAGAGCCTGTAGCATATTTCTATTTTACCTCATTTTAACATAGACGGTTTTCTTAGGTCGTCATTTTCTCGTATGTAATTATGAATCATTCAGTCTGCAACCTGCAAAATTCACAAGGTTTGTCAGAGCAGGCTCTACAATAAGTTAAAAATTCGATTTTTTGGTGATTATGATATAACCTGACGTTCACATAATTAGCGTATTTACGAAATGCACTGCTATTTGAAGTTTGACTCTTTTATAATAAACTAAACAGCTAGCTACAAAATCTAAATTATTGAAAGTCGTGAATGTTCGCTTGTTTCTTGTGCCACGCGCTGGAGTCAAACTGGATTGGCCTCGGCATGGTTCCTCGAGTATCTATACTAGTAGTAGAGTCACTTATTCTCTGATGTCAGACTATAAATATATTGCGCATGCATATATGTGACAGCGTATTAACAGACCTAAGCAAATTCGGATTCAGATTCAGATAAACAGACCTAAGCAAATTCGGATTCAGATTCAGATAAACAGACCTAAGCAAATTCAGGTACAACTGCGCAAACGCACACATAGGATTAGAAGTCTGCGTGGAATTAGATAAAGATTTGATCCGTTTGTGTGTAAGACAAACAATGCTGTTTGAGGCATTTTTTTATAAAAAATGTGGCGTAGTAAACCTTTTACCTGATGAAAATGCTAAGCGTTTACAAAAAATTATATCTGCCAAACATTCCGATCGTGGCTACATAACAGAGATTTGACTATTCGGCCAGCGCGGTCTGAATACGTGAACCTTAAATGTCGTGACACATTCAAACGGGCAGCGGTGATAAAGATCCCACCCGATCAATACAATGAAAAATAAGCAGGGTCGAGGCCATTCCTGACGTTGTTGAGCTTCTTCCTTCAGTTTATCGTATCCGCCCACCATCATCCAGTCTGGCATCTAGGTCTTCCTCTTCTTTTCTTTCCCTCCATTCTTCCTTCTATGATCTCCCAGAAGGAAATCACCTCTCAGTATGTGACCAATCCATTTCCCTCCGTCTCGTTCTTATTATAGTC
Source organism: Norana najaformis (assembly GCA_964023275.1). Taxonomy (NCBI): domain Eukaryota; kingdom Metazoa; phylum Annelida; class Clitellata; order Crassiclitellata; family Hormogastridae; genus Norana; species Norana najaformis. Next base: position 15,705,104 of record OZ029914.1, read on the forward strand.
ATCAGAGATCTTTCATCCTCCACCTGTTTAAGCGCCTCTTCGTTTGTTTGGTGCTCTGTCCAGCTAACCTTCTCCATCCTACACCATTTCCCAATAACTCAAAAGCTCCCAGTCTTCTGATGTCTTCTTTTCTGACGATCCAATGTCTCCGATCCGTGTAAGACTAAGTTTCGTATGAATGCCTTAACATTCTCTTTAGGTTCCTGTTCAGTCCTCCTCTCATTAATTCTTTCCCCTTCGTACATCGTAACCGTAATCGTAATTCCGACATTTCTACTGCGCTCAACGAAAGCCACGTCACAGGGACCAGCCAATTCACAGGCGCTCAGTCAAAACAAAATCTTTAGGCAGAAAGGTTCGGTTCCAGATGAAGATCCGAAAGTCTGGCAGAGAGACAGCGTGGCAGCTACGGCGATTGGTGTTTAGTAGTGGAGCATCTTTTCCCATCGCTATACTTTTTATTGCATCATGACTTATTGTATCTGTTATAATCATACTTTGTAAGTAGCAGAACTGCTTGACCTGTTCCAACTCTTCGTCGTTTGTTATTATTCTTACTGCTGTTTCTTCTGCTTTACTTCATAACCATTGCTTGTGGAATTCCCAGCGGTCATGAAAATTCCAAGGGTAGACACGGCCTATAATTATCGTTCGACTGGCAAAAGAGAAAGTGCAAAGAACGTTCCTAAAGCTTAATGACAGATAATTTTGTTGGAAATTATTGTATCGCTTTAGATGAAGAAGAACTTTTAAAAGGTAATAGTACTTGCACATCGTTTGAACGACGAATGACTTCATGGAGAAACGTCTCGATTGGCTACTGATTTCTTGCAGATTGTGAGTTGTAAATCCAGCCTTCTATTGATATAAATCCTAGCTATATGCTTTCTTTGAGTTTGAAGTTGATAGCAACTTCTGATATATTTTAAGACTATTTTAATCATTGCTGACCTGAATAGTCATTTCACTGAATCGCATTTTTGCCTATATGTAAGAAGATGACAGAACAAATTCTGATTATGACTATATTTTAGAGTTTGTTTTTCGAGTGATTAGGAAACATCTGTAAACGGGAAAGTAAAATGGCGGAACGCTCAGTCAAGCTACCTCCAAGGCATTTGGCAGTTTAGCATTGGAACAGTGTAGTCGTAAACCCGTCTGTCGACTAGTCTCGACATACATACAACGTTTTCATTATCACAATTCAGTTAGGATGCTTTTACAAAATTGTGCATCAGTCCAATACTTAAGTACAGGGTTAGCTGCTTAGCGAATCACAATCTTTAATAATAACAGAGACTAAAGCGATCATGTCGATAATAGATATAAACCATCAAATACATTTTGGGCGAAAGAATCTACGATTAGTGGCGCGTATAACTTAGTTCTGTAAACAGTGTGTTGTTATCAGACATTTGGACAATCTGATCAGAGTCAATTTGGCTTCAAGATAGATGGCTAGCTTAAAAGTGCTAGGCCTACATGAGAAGTTGGAAAACTGACATATATAAGAGATCAGCCATGATGTCAAGTGAATAAATAGTCAATATCAAATTTTCATAGGTTAAATAAATAAATATATGCATCAATATTTGGTGACATTATTCTTGTAGGCCTGCAATGTTTTTAGGATTCCCAAGTGTTCTAATATTTCACGCAGAAGTGCAGTGGATGAAAACTTTTCGCATTGGATGAACTTTAGTTCTATATAAGTCTCAACTTTGTGGAGGTAAACAAATCAATCTTTGTCCGAAAACAATAGTCGGCCAGAAGGCTCTATTTCTGTGTATTCGTTGGTTACGAGTCATAGGTGGTGGGTACGGCCATAGATGGAGTGTAAACGATGACATAAGAGAATGGCACAAAAGAAGTACAGATAGATGTCACATCTAGTGCTCCCATGGCTATTCATACGCCGAGGCTGTGCCATGGTTTCGATTGCTGTTTGTTACTTATGTCAATAAGCCAAGTCGCACTCAAAGGCACTGAAGAGTGACGCTCTAGTGTAAAGTGTACATAGGTATGAAGATGTGCGCGACTAGCTAAGTGTACATAGCTAGGATGCACTCAGCAGTATAAAGCTGTACAGCGAGAGTTAAGCAGTAAGTTTGTCGGTCTGTAGTGTGTCTAAAATATTTGCTACACGATTTTATGTTGATTTACTACAATAAAAACTACACAGAAAATCTACTCGAGCTATAGGAGTTGGAACCCGTGAAAAAGAAATCAATTCAAGAAGTTTAGCAATGGAAAGGAAGACAGAATAAGCCAAGCCACCAACGCCCAACTTAAGGGAGCGTCCAACGCAGTAACAGGGTGCTCACAGATCGACGCAGTGAGTAAGGAGAAGCTCATAACAGAAATATATGGCACTGCGGTAGCAGAGTGAGGACATAGGTGCATACAGATTAAACGAGACAGCGTTAATACTGAAACAGACTAATAGACGGATTAAGAGAGGGACAGACTGAAGCAAACAGAAGAGGTAGATGATCCTGCTAACACACCTCCATATATGATTTGGTTTACTTGCCTAAGAAATATATGAATGTACATGTAGCAAGTGCTTGGTAACTAGGTCATGTGGTCAGCAAAGGTAAATTAATGTGTTTCTCGAAGATGATTCCGAGATTACGGACCGTAATAAGTGGGACTTTGATGAAAAGTATAATTTTGATAGCAAATTTTATTTATTGTTCAGTGCGTGATATAACTTAACATAATTGGACCTAAATAGGATTCAATTTATGCACTATATTTTAATTTTAATCCGGACATTAGCCAAACACAGATTACCAAACATGTGGCGCGTAAAATAATTCCCTCAAACAGAGCACCATGACTTTCTCGCAATACAATAAATTGTGTAGAATACTGATGCATATTCCATCATTTTCGATTTGATTAACGCGTGAATTCTGACTAGAATTTCTCCACAGACCGCTTGGACTGCATAGTTTGGACCATAGCAATCTGTAGATTCGTGCGTAAAGAACTTCAGTGTTGGCGAAAAAAGTATTGTCGTGACTGACCTTTTGATTTTATTAATAACTCTCTCCCCACCTTCTGGCGGGAATTAATCCATCCTAGGGAGGGGTCAACCACACGAATCCTTCTTTTCCATTTGTTTCTATCTCCAGTATCTTCTCTTTTCAGTCTGAGAGCTTTTGGTCTTGCTGAATCATGTCTCCCCATCTCTTATTTTGTCTTCCCCGACTGCGGCCTCCGTAAACCTCTGCTGTCATAATAATTTTAATGCAGTTTTCCTCCTCTCTTCTCATCACATGACCATGCCATCTCAACCTGGCTTCTCGTACCTTGTCAGATATACATGCCATTCCCAACTTCTGTCTGATATACTCATTCCTTTTCTTATCTTTCAGTGAGATTCCAAGTATCCATCGCGGCATTCTCATTTCTATTCTCTCCAGCAGCTTCTCTTTCGTCATTGTCCAAACTTCTGCTCCATATATCATCACTGGTCTTATCATTGTTTTGTATAACTTTCTTTTTAGTTGAGCCGGCATTTTGACATCGCATAATACAACTGAAAGGTCTTTCCATTTTTGCCACGCTGCCTTAATCCTGTTCTTAACATCATATTTGCATTCTCCTTTAGCAATCGTTATCGACCCAAGACGTTTAAAGGTTTCTACTTGTTTTGATAAATTTCCGGCGATGTCCTTGACCAAAAGTGTCTCATCCATTCTGGAGCATACCATTATCTTTGTTTTATTGATATTTATTTTAAGACCCTTGCACTCCAGTGCCCTCTGCCAATCAGTGAAGCACCCTTGTATCTTTGTCGCTGCGTCGTTTGCCACTATGAGGTCATCAGCATACACCATATCCCATAGTACTTCTCATTGTGCTCTATTGTTTTTTGGATCTGTGGTTATGTAAAGGTGCTATATAAATAGCAACAGACAATTGAGCAGCGCCGTGTTACAATATCGATCTCATGCTATTACACGTTTCTCAAGCATTTGTTAATTCAATTGACTATTAATGTTTTTGCTCGTTACAGATAGTCAATGAATAAGATCTTTATGTTATGCATATATAGGGCCTACTATGAGTAATTTGCCAACATGACATTAATTTACAGGAAATGCAGTTTCAAATAATGTCTATTTAACCTACTCATGGCCAGCTAATAACTAAACTTATGAATATTAACTTTATGACCTCCCTCCCACTTGAAGTAGTTCTTTGAAACGCGAATCCTTTCGCTGTCTATTGGATGAAATGTACATAGTTTGGTTTTCTGATGTGTGACCCTGTAGTCTGCTCTTTTCTTCGATTGCTTCGAATTCGCGTCTTCACCAGCAGACGTCGATTCGCCCGTCGAATTCGTTGATCGATTTCTGCGATTTCTTCGAAGCAACTTTACGATGGGCCAGTTCATTGACTTCTAACTTGTTTCAGCCATAGTTCCATGGAAAACGACAACTTATCTTTCGACAAGTTTACCGGATTTAGTTCGACAACTTTGCGTTGCGATAAACGTTCGTTCACCGTCCATTTAGCCACGTCTAGGCTACGAATTTCTTTTCAGAGTTCGCTTACCACCGAATCTACTCTCTTTCATTCGGCAAGTCTTACAGTTTCCTCTGCCGAAACTACACAACTAATCGCAAGTCTCACGGAAATTAATTACGCTTAAATCACCGAATCTTAACTTTTAATCGAGAAATGTGAAGGCAATCCACACGGTCTTATAGTTCCAGTGGCCAACATAAGACTATCGATTTCTCAACGTTCTCTCCTTAAACACACATCGCAGATCGTCCGCCAAACCGTGACGCAAATGCTAAACCAAGCGAAGACGTAATCACCTCATCTGTTTCCATGGTAAAATGTCGTCTGTAAAATCTATGACGTCTTTCGATTTTGCCGATTAATCGTTCATAATATTTCCATTGGACGTTTGATTTGCACTGAAAACGCTCAGTCAAGACAGCACAAACCCCCATTTAAACTAAATCTAGCTAACTACTTAGGCTGGCCTTTAGTAATATTAAAGTCCTACTTACTCTATGTAGCTGGCCTGCTAAAATTAAACTAAAATCTTAAATAGCTAACGTAGCTAGCATGTACAGTGAAACTTAACCTTAAAAAGTATGTAAATGAAAAGCAAAAGAACCCAAATCAAACGCGGATGAAACTTCTCACATTTTCCGATATGGCATCTATTACTATGATGAACAGCAGGGAACTCAGGCAGGATCCCTGACGCACACCCACTCGAATCTCAAATTTTACTGTTTCTTACATTGCTCCTTACTAAAGTCTGTGAATATTCGTACATTGATTTCACCAGTCGCACTGTTTCGCCGATACTCCCTTCTTCCTCAGACTCCAATATACAACCTTTCTTGGTACTCTATCAAACGCCTTCTCCAGATCCACCAAAGTCCAATATCTCTTGTTGTTTCCTTCTACTATTTTCTCTGCACCTGTCTCGATATGAATAGTGCATCCGTTGTGCCTCTACCCTGTCTAAAGCGATACTGGTTATCATATAGCTTGACCCATTCCCTAATGAGCGCTTCGATTACCCTTTCGTATACTTTCAGTTCAATTTTCAGCAGCTTAATTCCTCTGTAGTTGCTACATTCCAATACGACTCCTTTTGTTTATATATTGCTACTATTTCACTTTCCTTTAGATCTTGTGGCAGCCTTTCCTGTTTTAAAATGATGCATAGGCATTCGACGCCATCATGTCCAAGTGCTTTAAACATTTCGGCGGTCATTACAGATGGTCCCGGTGCTTTGTTGTTTTCCATTTTTTCAACTGCTATCTCGATCTGTTTGCGAGTAATTTTATTTTCCGGTCCCGCCATAAGGGTGGCTTTCTGTAGCGGTTCCCTTGGATTTTCTTCATTTACCAATTCATCAAAGTTTGTCTTCCATCTGGCTCTGATAACATCCTGCTCAGTTAGCAACTTACCGTCTTTAACTTTAATTATATTCACTACTTGCTTATCCTGTTTACTTCCTGGTCTTGCTTTTGCTATATTATGTATCTTTGCCTCTCCTTCTTTGGGGTTAAGTTCTTCGTATACATAATGTAATGCCTTGCTTTTGGCAATTGCTACAGCCTTCTTTGCTTCCTTTCACGTTATCTTGAATGTTTACTTTTAGACCATCGTCTTGCCGATCTGAGTGCCACTTTTTATAGGCAGTCTTCCTACTGTTCACTGCTGTCCGTCCATCCCCAGGTTTTTCGTTCTTGTCCCTTCTGACCTCTTGTCATGCCGCATATCTTTTTAGCTGCCTCTGTCATGCTTGTTTTAATTTTATCCCATGTTCTTCTGTTTCAGGAAGGCGTGTTTGCACTTCCAGTCTGTAGGTATCTCTTTGATCTCCCTTTAGGTTCCATTTTCTGATATGTTCTTTTTGTTTGATCTTATTGCTTTTCTGGTGTCGAATCTTCCCTTGCATATTCATGACCAGGAATCCATAACTACTGCTTCTCCCGGAATCACCTTGCAATCTCGTATGGTTTTCCTATCCTCACGTCTCACCACCAGGAAGTCGATCTGCCCACACATCTTGCACATCTTCCACTGCGGTATGGTGTTCGATGTTCTTCCATTTTCTTGAAGTATGTATTAGCGATGGTCAAATCCAATCCCTGTGCCATCTCTAGGAATCTTTTCCCTCCTCATTTCTATCGCCATAAACTTGTCCTCCGTGTACTCCTTCATAATCCGCAGCATCCGTTCCCACACGTCCGTTCATATCCGCTCCTACCAATATGTGCTCCGTGCTTGGGATATTTCTAATCAATGCTTCCATATCTTCAAGGAAAGTGTCCTTTTCCTCCTGCGTGCATCCGATCTGTGGTGCGTATCCGGAGACCACATTGAATATGTGTCCTTGTATCACTGGGAAACATAATTGAAGGGAAGATAAAGGAGATATCACTAGAGCAATGATTTTATTAATAACGCTACGATGCAAATCGGGCGAATCTAGGATTCGAAGCTCGATCGCTTCGCAAATTCAGAAGATCGCCGACAATAAATTAGAGTTAGATTTAATTCGCTAGGAATAAACTCCAAAAAAGCCTTAGACTCGGCTTAAGTAGCTATTGATGCAAAATTCGAACGACGCTTCATCTACGTATATGCCAATCGATCTATCTGCGCCCAATGTTCTGACGTTTGTTACAGTATTTTCATTAGTTGACAGAGTCAAGAAAGCGTTTATTCAGCCGGCTCCAAATGTACTTGACTTCAAGAATTTAGTATTTTGATGCCTCCCTGTTCAGGTGACATTCGCCAGTTATCGGCTGAAGTCACTCGACTATGACCACCCACCCACAGGAAGGGTACGGAACGCTGGCTTCTTAAATAATTATTGATTGTGGAGACCGCACAGAACAACAATATCGGCATCACCTGACCCGTCTGGAGTACGTAATTTGAGTGTAGACAAACGGGGCTTGACCGTAGGCTGATTGTGCGCTCTATGCCGGAGAAAAACAAGCCGTACGTGAGGAAGTCATGGACAAACACCTGGATCACTAGAGATTTTTAAATTATGGTTTGAAACTTGGAGCTTCGGAAGTCTTCGACAAATTGCCGTTCGGAAAGTCGAACTGTCGGATTATTGTGGATACTAATAATACAGTTCGAGCACGGATTTAACCACAGAAAATCCTGTGAAAAATGCCTTGTTTCTGTCTTAAACTAATGATGCAGAATACAGGACAAATTTGGAAGAAATATAATCGATAAAAGCATTCCGTCAATCTCTTTTCTCGGTGGAGTTTTTAACTGTCTCTATTTCTTTATTTGTAAATGGAATTGTAAATCTGACCATAACTTTGCTAATGCAAGTAAACGTCGATTTTACAAGTAATTTATTCGGGTCTTGCTGGCAACCGACTGACTCACTGACTATTGTGCAGATGACAAGGAGATTAAGGAGGGTAGTGTAGATAAATGTTAACGGCAGCACCTATTAAGCAAAGAGGAATTGGTTTTGACCATCTGTAGGTGCGAAACTTAATTATATGCCAGTCCACTGCCGGCAGCAGTAGGCCTATTGGAAGAAAAAGATGGAAAGAAAAAGTCTACCTGTCAGTCGAGTCTTCATAAAAGAAAATTTAACTCTCGTAATTAAAATTATTATTGCGCAATGATGTTTAACTATGAATCTGCTTAAAATTGTTTTCATTGTTTTTGTTATCAGTAGTACGTGTATTATGTGAAACAAGATGGCAACAGAAGCAAGCCAAACAATGAAGGACGTCGCGGAAAAAAAGACAGTTGAACATCACAGAAGATTTCTAGAGGAACACATAGATCCAGACTCAGGACTTCTGGACATACTACTTGGCAATGGAACACTTTCCAAAAGAGAAAACATACATATTAAGAATTTTAGAACATTTATTGAGAGAAACTCTGAACTGTTGAACTGCATTCTGGAAAAACATCAGTGCGATCGATTGCTCACGGCGCTCAGAGAAACAGAGCAGATACATATTGTAAATTATTTAAACGAAAATGGAGGTAAGAATCGTATTGAATGAAAAGATCATATTATGTTTCCATCAACGCTGGTCTTCAGATATATGATTGTGCAGTTTAAGTAACTCTTCTGACACGCAAACACATACATCGCAATGCTTGATCTACGGTTGCGTTTTATTCCTGCTACATTCAGTGTGATGTATATCTGAACTCCGACAGTTTTTGCATTTAAGGTTCCAATTAAGAGACCGTCGCGTTTCAGTTATCATGAACGCTAGGCTAATAACATGGCATAACTTGGGTTTCAAAATGGTTCAAAAGACATAAAATCTACGTTAGAGCACTGCAAATTAACCTGGAATACTTAAAGACCAATTCACCTTAGCTTCTTTAAAGCTGTTCACTGGGACAATACTGTCATCCAAAAACATTCCAAAAGTCTACAACTCTTGGATTAAAAGGTCTGCCCTAATGTTCCTTTCGGTTACTTTAATAATTTACACTTTTATCCTGTAAGATTCTGGTTTGTTGCAAAGATGCAGTTCCTATCCCACGTGTAGAAGACCTTTCGAGTGCTTAACAAAGCATCATCATATCAAGGTCTAAATCCTTTGCCTGAAAAATGACTGTAGCCTAAAATCCAAATGCGAAACCTTATATTTGCATTCCATTTTCTAAACTTTATTGAACGACTTGTTAATTTAATATTGTAAAAGATGGGTTATTTTTCAGAATATAAACCTGAAATTGGAGGAGACTGGCCTTTAACTGAGAAGCAAGTTTCAATACTGAACACCAACCATGGCAGTTTAGTTGATCTTCTGGAGTGTGACGAACTTCTTGGTCTTCTGTTTTCTTCAAAAGTTATTAACAGAAGGCACATCCTATCAATATCATCCGAACAAAATCCTATTAAGAAAAACGAAGCGCTGTTGGAGTGTTTGGAACGACGCAGTTTACGCGACTATTTTCAGATAATCAAATGCCTTCATCAGACAAAGCAAAGCCACATTGCAGAGATATTGGAAGAAGGTGGAGGTAAGGCCGACCTATTCATTGCATTTTTCTTCTCTAGCTATAGCGGCTAACTGTCGTTTTCGACGTTATTTTATTCCTGGTCTCTTTAAGAAACTAGTCACATATCGTAATCGTTTTGAGAAATAAAACCTTCAATCTGCTTTAGTTCGAAGACTATAACAACACCACGCCACTTTCTGATTATTCCTAAATGAGCATTTTAAGCTTTTGTTAGTAGCAAATAAGAAGAAAAAGATAAAGCATCTTACTCGCTTTACAGTTATTTTTCAAGACATGAATACCATATTTGCGGCATAGGCCACAGAATGATCTTCATTTACCACATACGTTGTTGTCTGATAGAACAAACATAATTGTTAATTCTATACTGCTTCCAGTACGTTGTTCTGTTTAGAGTAATACCCTGTTCAGATAGCTCCAACAGATATATATATATACATAATGTATAATTATATATGAATTAAATACATGGTACTTGAGTTCATGACAGCCCAGGGTTAAAGGGGTCGTGAATTTTAAAAAATGCCTATACATGTCAGAGCAGCCAGTGTTAACGGCCTTTTGCTTAGGTATAGGAAATAATATATTTTCAAAACCTACCCAAAACCCCGTGCCGATTGCCTTGACATTTGGTAAATGTAAATGTTAATGTACACATTTTTTTCTATAGCGACCGTATGGCCTCGACCCTGCTCATTTTTAATGAATTAATCGGGTGAGATCCTTTATAACCGTTGCCCATTTGAATGGGCGCAACGCCATATAAGGTCCCCGTTTACGGAGACATTTCTTGAATATGACGAGTTCTTATGCCGTGTTACAATTCTCCTTGTGTTCGCATTTTATCCACCATAGATGTGTTGGTTTGCTTGTTTATAACGAATATATGACGTTATGCATAGTGTAAATATGTATCATTAAGTATAGAATGGCCAGCATCTAGTTATATGCATATGTTTAGATTAGTATCTGCCATCATCGTGGGGCATATTAATTAATGTTGGGCTATGGGGAAAGGCTGTACGCTGTGTTTTAGACTAAACGGAAAGCAGAAAACCAGCTAAAGAAATCTGAACTCAACGGTTGACTTAGTCGCTTGCTCGAGAGCAGACTATTTTACTGATGCGCGGTAAAGCGCAACGCTAAGATCTTCACATCTTCAGCCGTGTAGAATTCGTTGAAGATGTAGGACGTTGGGCCAAGGATCTCCCATAAATCTGAATCAATTAAAACGAACTGTAAGATCGACGGTTCTATTGATGAATGAACGAGTCGTAAGTTGTTTAATCGAACGAAGTTCGTGAAACATTGTGAGAAGTTTTGTTAGTGGATTGTTATAGTCCAATGACGAAGACATTGACACCCAGAGAAGGTCGCAGCTATGGGTAGTGGTTGGTTCGAGTCGAGTGAATGCTCGACAGAAAGGCTAACGTCGACGCCAGAGTTGACAAGAAAACCAGCTACTCTGAGGAGAAGAGACGGCGAGAAAGACAGGTCCAACGAAGTTCTATAAACGATGGAGTTTCTTTAGTAACTGCTGCCGACGTAAAACACTACCGTTGTCAAGTGGAATGGAAATCCATTCGTCGATAGACTCGACTACCAAAGACCACCAAGCCGAAAGACAAAGTTTGTGCGAGCATGCCGATGAGGGAGGTCTTTTAGATTAAGTATAATAATAATTCATACTTAATTCGATGCTGGCTTTGGTTGATTATCCTAAGAAGATGCTAAACGTTCGGTACAATGATTTATAGATTATATTGAATGATTGTTGAATCGTGGATCGTGTGCTTACTTGTATTGACTATTTCTACCTAACTGAAAGAGCTAGTCTATTAATAGCTCATTTACTCTATTTCTACTGAGTCATCAACGTATTTTAAAGTGCACAGGCAGAAGGTCCACTGCCAGCCGTCTAATTCCCTTTTTGAGCTTAACTCAGTATTCAACTTGTAAAGTAGCCACATTTATTCAACAAAAGTAAATATCTCTCTAGAAAATTTCCAGCTAGGTATATGCAACCATTAATTTATCAACATTTCGGCAAAAACTGTCATTCTGCTGCATTCAAACAGTGGTAGTACCTTCACATAAGTATCCAGCGTACCTCTCTGTACTAAAACCGTAACTCCAAACTTTTTCTATTCGATAATTGCAAAAATATTTGCGCATAGTTGTTCTCATTTATGGAATTCACAACCATCAGCTTTGCAAGAACCTTCTTTTTCTCTTATCTCATATTGCAAACAATCGGAGACCTTTCTTTTTCCCGATACTCACTTATTGAGGCGAATTCATGAATCAGCGTGATATAGATATTTGATTAATAAAATAATATTTTCTAAAATCGTGAATGATCTGCATTTCACGTAATTTAGGCCTACTTCTGTATCGTCCAAACCGCCCAAATTAAATTCCGATCCACTGTTCCTTCTCAGTAAGTCTCCATTCCATCATCATTCTTCTGAGTGGTCGCTTCAAACCTAAAAAGTATGTTACACTGGTCAACATAGAAATCGTTACTGACTGGAAAAGGCCCTAATGTGTAGCATCTTGGTGTGCTGAACACGAATATAATCATAAAAATGTTTTATTGGCTCTCGTTTTGAAAATATTTCATATAGTTCATTTTTTATGTTTCACCATGTAAATTTATGCAGTAGGACTGCGACAATATCCTAAATAAGTCTAGAATGATGTAATATTCCACCTCATTGCATAATCCCATCATGGACACATCATGCACAGTTGATTACGTCATTTTCTGATGCAATGTAAAACTACAGCCAGTCGGCTGCTGACGTAAGATGACGTCAGCAGTGTACTATATAAAGCGAGTCGGAACGGTTGAGCATTTACAATATTACAGACTTTGTGCGAGACAGTTTAAGTTACTGTTTTATAAAACTATTATTACTTTATCCATTTAGATACAATACAGAACAGTAATGCCTCGGAAGTGCGTAAATACTGTGGACAACTTTTGTTACATTTGTGGGGAAGTGACATTTGCCAACCAGAAGAAAAGTATCACTTATCAAGTCAAGAAGGCATATCATGCTTACTTCGAATGCAAGGTTGGTGACCAAGACAAGCCATGGGCCCCGCATATATGCTGTGCTACATGTACAACACAGCTTTCACAGTGGTTGAATGGCAAAAGACCATCAATGCCGTTTGCAGTTCCCATGGTGTGGAGAGAGCAAAGCAACCACGTAGATGACTGTTACTTCTGCTTGGTTCCTCCTCTTTCCGGTGGAATAACGAAGCAAAAGAAGTCGACAATAGTCTACCCAAACATTCCGTCAGCATTGAGACCAGTTCCACATGGTGATGGACTTCCTATTCCAGAACCTCCAGCAGAATATATTTTCCTTGAATCATCTGATGAGGACAAGGGTGAGCCGACATGTTCTTCTCCTGGTCCGTCAGCGTGCAGTGATCCCGATTTTCACTGTGGTGCATCATCAACCCCACACAGAATAACACAGGAAGAACTAAATGACCTTGTTCGTGATTTGGACTTATCCAAAAACAAGGCAGAATTGCTAGGATCAAGACTCCAACAATGGAATCTTCTAGAAGAAGATGTCACAATTACAGAAATTATAGAAAGCGCCATCAGCAGTTGGAACCTTTCTTTATGAAGGAAGGTAATCTGGTATTCTGTTCCAATATTGACGACCTCATGAATGCCTTACAGATCACTCATGACCCACAAGAATGGAGACTCTTTGTAGATTCTTCAACACTGAGTCTTAAGGCTGTGCTTTTGCACAATGGAAACCGTCTTCCATCTATTCCATTAGCGCATGCTGTCCACATGAAAGAGACATACGATAACCTAAAACAGCTACTGCATTCCATTGACTATAACAGGTACAAATGGCACCTGTGTGGTGATTTGAAGGTAGTTGCCATTTTAATGGGACTGCAGCAAGGATATACAAAATATATGTGTTTCTTGTGTGAGTGGGATAGCCGAGCAAGAGAGCTGCACTACGTGCGGAAGGAATGGACTCCCAGACAAAACATGGCAGTTGGACAGAAGAATATCCAGCACCCAGCTCTGGTCGACGCTCACAAAATCCTACTACCACCCCTTCACATCAAACTAGGTTTGGTGAAGAACTTTGTGAAAGCCATGGACCGCACTTCGCCAGCTTTCCGATACCTGCATGAAAAATTCCCTCGACTCAGCGAAGCAAAGATTAAAGAGGGAGTTTTTGTGGGTCCTCAGATTAGAGAACTCTTCAAAGATGACCGCTTCAACAACTTGCTGGAGGGTGATGCGAAACAAGCATGGAATGCTTTTCGTCTAGTGTTCACAGACTTTCTGGGGAATGTTAGGGCAGAAAACTACAAGGAACTAGTAGAAGACATGCTCAAGCAGTACCAGAAATTTCGCTGCAATATGTCTCTGAAGATGCATTTCCTTCATTCCCATCTGGATTTCTTCCCTGACAACTGTGGTATGGTTAGTGACGAACATGGCGAACGTTTTCATCAAGATATCGCAACAATGGAGCAAAGGTACCAGGGAAAATGGTCCACTACAATGTTGGCTGACTACTGCTGGACACTCCGCAGAGATGCTCCCGAACAGCTGTACAAGAGACAGGCAAAAAAATCTAAGAACTAGTCTATGACCTGGTTTTTACAAATATTAACTGTAAGTGTATCACTATTGGCATGCATTGTGCGATATAAAATTACTTCATTTCAGATTACAAAAAAACTAGAGCCAATTCGGCATTTTCACTGTCATATTCGTGTTCAGCACATACAAATTGATAAGAACTGACTAATTTCATTTCAGTAACATGACTTTTGTAACAATTTGTTGTCCAGTGAATTTATTCAAAATTTCTGACCTAGACTTATTATAATTTATTCGCATATTTCTAAAAACAGTCGTTTCAAGCAACACTTTTGTCAATAACCCTGATCAATTATCTGTTTTGTCGTCTGCGCTCACCTCAATATTATATTTGGCTCTAAAAAGCATGAAGCACATCATTGACAATATCATGTTATCTGCTGTGCTGATAATATGCCTCGGTGAATATTCATTCAGCCATCGACATGACCTGTCTGATTCTTTTTAGTTATTGTGAGAGCTCATGCTAATCTCGATGGAGAGAACGTCACCGAGATCGAAAATGAAATTTCGAGAAAGATGGCAAACATGCTAAGTGACAGATCAAGCGATGAAGCAAATCGAATACTTGAACTGGTTTATCTCAAAGTTATTGCTGCCAAGAGAGGTCAAAGCATCGTTCTCTACATCTACTGCAAGACAAACGAAGAACTACAACAACTGCACGAGTCGCTGACCTCAGGACGTCTCAAGAATTCCGTTGAATTGTGGTTTAATCGCCTATTGACTCGTCGTTCACAGAAAATAACAGTGGCAACATTAACAATATCCACTGAAGAGTTTCAGAAGATGCGAACGTATTTCAAAGGTAAAAATCGTTTCTTATTTAATTTATAATTTTATCTGCCAAACTTAGTTGTTGACGCTGTAGTTGTTATGGTCATGACGTTGAGATTCACCTCAAACGTAGGCCCTGCTGACGATTCATAAGCGTAAAATAGTTTTATCTAGACCCAATTTACTTCTAAACCACAAAACATGTCCAGTGCTTTATGCGACACGGCCTGCTGACAAAGGCTATACTATTCCTCTACTCATGCCCACCTATGAAAGAAGTCACAGTCTCTGGATCAAAGTGACTTTCGATAGCTTCTACTGAGCAGCCATCTTTTTGCCAGCTTCCCTCAGATTCCGATCTCTCTTGCACAGAAATATTCGATCTGTAAGACTAGACACTGTCATCCAACATCAGCTATCTGTTGCCATCAGTGACTGCTGATTAGTTGTAATCGCATAACGCCATGGTTGATTCGGAGTGCCATGCACATGCAGCCATACAGAGTAAGACGAGATCAGCGAAGTTTAGGTAAAATGAAGTTTTTTTAAGTTTCGGAACAACTATCAACCAAAGTGAATGAATGAATTCAGCTTCTGCGGGAAAATGATTCCTTCGACCAACAAACGGAGTACTCCTCGACATATATATGAGAGCTGTGTGTTCCATTATTGAGTCAGTCTGGTCACCAATCACTTCGCTCCGCTGCCCGTGGGGTTTGCGGATTTTTGTCGACGCACGTAAATACAAGCTGATCGTGGTTTCTTATACATCAGATCTTCAACTTGGAAATTCTTCCATTAAATATACATATTGTTTCATATGATTCATCTCAGCACATGTTCTCCCATTACCTTAAGTCGCACCTATCTACTTCGGTCACTTAGAAAGCCATGTCAGCAGCTGTGAACGTAATTCTTGGCTGATGCTGCAGAGATGTGATAAGTTAGCGGGTTAAAATATTTAAACCAGAAGGTTTTTGGAAAAACGAACGCTTACATAATGGCGGGTTTTCCTCAGGCACGCACAGTGCTAGGGATTTCGCCTGTCGCTGGCGACGAGTGTAGGTAAGCCTAGACAGGTTCTCCTGACTCAGCCGGCTTATTATTTCTGCATTTATCAAGCGTCACCAGCTATTGACTAAGCATCTATTGATGGCGCTGAGTAACAGTGAAAGTTGGTCCCCTGTCAAGGTCCCTACCTCTCAAGGTAGGAGGGAACCCATACTCTTCGCGTTACAAGCCTAGGGTTCTATCCAATCGGCCACCAAGATTTGAAAGTATAGAATGTAATATGATAGCAGATGCAGTGTTTGAGCAATGTTTGACAATTTGCCATGTCAATTTGCCATCTGCCTATCATAATTAGTTGATTAATAATACAGAAACATGCCATTTTGGCCTAGTCCGTCATGTGCACAATGTTCTATCATTTTCTATGAATTCCAAAGTTTAAATTGCAATATGAGTAAATGTTTTCATTTGGCACAATTTATATGGTGCATTATTTAAAGTTCACAGGGTTACATAGTCCTGATTTGTCTACTTAAAATCTCACAATAGATGTCGCTTCAGGATAGGCAACTTTTGTTGCCTTCTAGCAAATTAAATCATTTAATCACAGTTCAGACCAAAATGGCATTTCTAACATTCCTGTAGTTTACTGATTGTTCGTCTTCTGGGTTTAATGGCACTTTTAGAGGAAGCCTCGTTTGATCGTGGATTCCCTACACCATAGGTGCGCTTGCTTTCTGCTTTCAGACAGCGTCTAATTAAATTTACTGAATAGGAAAACAGGAAATTTATTCACTGAGCGATTGAAAATACAAAACATTGCACAAGGTAACACAAGCCAGCATGACATAACAACACTAAATGCTGTACAGCACAGTGCCGGTGCTAGAGAGGGATCCGCAGGTCCTAATCGATCCGATATTTTTTGCCAAAAACTATATGGCCGCTCTTCCAATTCTCGCTCAATCCTCCAAACGCGTCATCAGTTAATTATTAAACAAATGATTATGCACAGTTGTATTAGAGTGGTTCTTAAAAGGCGCTATTAAAATATTTTATTTCTGCATTTATTAAGCTATCTAAAGACTGAGTATGAATCGATGGGGTTGAGCAATTGTGAGTGAAAGACTTGCTCAAGGTCCATACACAGTAATCGTCTCAGAGGAAGAGCGAACTCGTACAGTCCGCGTTACAAGTCGAGCGCCCTATCCAGTCGGCTACCGTGCTCCCCGATACATACCCTCACACATGCAAAACTCTAGACTTATACCTGACGCCAAAATTGCACTCGGCATGACTCCTTAGGCTTGGCTTTCCATTTTATCTGGCGCCGGCTGTATTAGCCTATAACATTGGTCCCGCACTTTGTTTTACAAATTAATTGCTATAGGCTTATACTGCAATGTAACAAAGGTGTGGATTAAAGGGGCACGAGAGATGTTTCCTTTTGTTTTTACAAATTAATTGCTATACATTGCATTCAGCCTTAGAAATCGGTCGACAACTTCAAAAAAGAAGACACTCTGGTTACTATGAAACGACTAAACAGCAAATTGAGTCGAAGTTATCAGTTAGAGGTAGGCCAATATGTGATAAACGATCTCATCATCGTGTTCAATTATTTCCCAATCTGTGGAACTTCAGAAGAAATTATAGTAAAGTAATAGAGCTTTCTCCTAGGGCAATCCATTATAATGGTTTCGCCAGGTGTAACTGTCATATTTATCCAATTTGGTAAAAGTCGGAGTCGTGAATTCGGTTATGATAACCTGAGAAAATGTACCAGTCCTATACTCCATCAATCTATTTTTAAAAATCTACTTACAACTTGCTATTTAAAACGACTCTTCCCCGTCGAACTCAATGAAAACTATCAATACGTAACCAAAACAAACTCTCACTAGAGCCATATTTGCCCTGCAGACGATCTGAGCATCAGATAATGTCGCAGCTCCATTCACACTTCTGACCCCCTCAACAGGGACTGGGCTAGATTCTGATTCCCTATGTAGCCGCCAAAGGCAAAGGCTAGTTTGGACAACGGCTCCATTTCTCGTGTCCATCATTTTCGCAACTATCGATTCAAACACCAATCACTGGCCTATATTTACACATATAATGAACTCTATGAAAACGCGTGCTAGAGTCAACGTAACCATAAGCAACAATAGGTATCAACAACAGGCCTACGCACAAAATACCTCGGTTTAGACAAGCATCTTAAATAATTCGACGAGTGTCCATAGCATGATCTAAATAATAATATATACACCTCACAATTCATATACCGACGTATATTACAATAAAAAGAGACAGTTATTGATGAACAGCGGTTAAGATGAACGGACAGCTACAGGTGAACAGCAATAAAGATGAACAGACAGTTCCAGATAAACAGCTATTAAGATGAACAAACAGTTGCAAATGAACATAGATTGAACAGCGATTAAGATCAACAGATAGGTACAGATGAAAAGCGATTGAAATGAATAGACAGGTACAGATGAACAGAAATTGAGATGAAGAAACAGTTAGAGATGGACGGCGATTAAGACGAACAGACAGCTTCCGGTGAACAGCGTTTCGGATGAGCAGACGGTTACAGATGAACGGGATTTAAGAAGAACAAGCCGCTACAGTTTCGCAATACGTTCACCATTGGCAGTAAGAAGAAGCCGATATTGTCCGTCGAGATGCTACAGCAGGCCACTTAGACTAGAAGATATTGCAAAGTAAAGACTACCTGTTCAAGAGTGATTTGTTAACGACTATACGCTAACTATACGCCATAAATGATACGTGTAAACCTGCAAATATGAAACACCAGTACTAGTGAGATTCACTTCACAACGGAAAAAGTTTTTTGTTGATTGGCTGACACAGTAGATTATTTTGTTCCTTTAGTTGTACTGAACAGTGTAGCAAAGTTTCATTGTAATCTATGAATGTTTACTGGTTGCTCATTGCCCTGAAATCTGAGACATGGGGAATGCAACGCAGCTGCATGCCATTGATGAGACACTGGAATGCAACAATCGTAATTAAACTGGGCTACAGTTTGTAAATAAGAATTATATACATAATCGTAGGCCATATATATACAATTAATGAATTCTGCATGGTCGGAAAGCAACCATTAATAGTTCACTGCGACGGTAAGCTCATGAAGGATTACACAAAAAGGCAAGATATAAAATCATTTGTTGATCGCCTGGCAGTTGGTGTTACTGGAAAGGAAATATATATATATTTTGGAATTGCCAAAATCACACGAGGCACTGAAGATCCACAAGCTAAGGCAACATTCCAGTTACTTCAGCTTTGGAACATCGCAGGTGAAGCAAGTGGTATGTGTTTCTATACCACAGAGACAAACATTGGAGCTGCACGTGGTGCGTGTACTTTTATCCAGTCTCTTCTCGGCAGAAGTCTTATATACCTTCCTTGCAGACATAACATACACAAACTGTTTGCTGCTTGTGATTTTACAGTGCTTTTTGGTCCAAGTCGTTCTCCAAATATTGCACTTTTTGAGTGTTTTTCAACAGTTTTGGCCAAGGATCGATCAGTAGCGCTACTTGTCCTTGTCTGATCCACGGCTTGGTGAATCACATCTCCAACAATTGAGAGCAGAAACTGTGAGTTTCATTAAGAGTTTACTTGTGATCAAGTTTTGGTATATGCCCAGAGACGATTGCAAAGAAGTGATGGAATTGTGTCTACTGATTCTAGGAGATAAAGTCGGTGATGGGATGTATCGTTTCAGACAGCCAGGTGCATATCATATGGCCAAATGGATGTCAAAGGTTACCTGCTGCTTCAAGATTTATCTTTTTAGAGATCAATTTCAATTGACAGCCTCTGAGAAAAGAAATGTCACTGAATTCTGTTTATTTGCAAGTCATATATATGTGAGCATGGATAGCTTGTCCGGTGGCATCTGATGCACCAATTAACGACTTGCAGCTGTACAAACACATCAGGCAGTATACATCAATTAACAAAGTTATGCCAAGAAAAAATCAACTGCGGTATATAGAACCTTAACTCGTTCCTTTGGCTTTGTTTTCTGACAAAGTATCATTGGACCTGAAACGCAGCATTATTGCTGGCATACGTGGAGCGTCAGAGGTATTAAAATAGATCATTCTATAGATCTATGCACCAAAGAGCTGAATGAGCTTGTTAATCCATCTTCAATCTGTGCCATGCGTTGTCTTGGCATCAATACAGACTTCAACTGTCCAATGATCCAGAAACTTAGAGCTCGTCTGTGAGATTTCAACAGATCCCATCTGTAATCCGTGGTTTGTGTGTGGTCAATGATGCTGCTGAGCGCTCCATTGCCCTGATGTCATACTTCAATGAATCTATAACAAAGAATGAAAATGAGATGCAAAATCTCATACAGGTGGTTGAGTATCACCGATGGCATGTGTCAGATTCTTGCAAATCACTTCTGAAAGGCTGCAGTTCACGCTAACATCTGCAAAACTGATATACGATTGACTAATGAAACACTTACTGGTGGATTGTAGACTTTTAAAATTAATAGCTGCTATGAATATATGTTTTCTTATGGCTACTTTGAGTTATTAATCAATCTCTGATTCTATGAATCTATTCAACTTTATTCTGCGTGTGATATAGCCATCGTCTTAAAGTTTTAACTTCAGTACGACTGTATGCAACCTCTAAAATGCATTTAATACTAAATTTTTTATTCAGAATTTAATCTGTAGACAAAGGAACAAAATGAGCAACTATGCATATTAGCTTTCAAAAAAAAACATTTTTGCATCACCCTAACCAATACTTTAAAAACTTACTAATGGTCACCTGTATCAACGGCATGACAAATCAGCTTTAAATAGATGAGCTACAGGTAGTTTTAAGAAACAAAAGGTCTGAAAAGTGTCAAAATATGCCGTTTCTCGTATTCAAATAAATGGATATTAAATCTAGCTGCTCCTCTTCCGTGATGGCCAATGATCTTAATTATGAGGTATTATTTGTTGCCAGTGCTAATGAACAATACCAACATTATAGCATCAGCGGTAATGATGCATCTTTTGTTGCTTCATGCAATCCAAATTGTCTGTTTGCCCTAAGTCACTACAAGCTGAGCGAACCCAAACCGTTAGGCGATGAGGGTGGACCAAGTGGGAATCATGATAGATGTGACCATAGAAACATGTGGCAGAACCAAGAAAGTCGGTCAGTAAGAGTGAGAGGAAATGATAAAGATAAACAGATTGAAAGTGGCGGAGGGAATTGGAGTGTTGGAATGAGTGAGTAAGCGAACGAGCGAGCGAGCAAGCGCGTGAGTGAGTATATATGTATGTCAATCTGTGAATGCAAGCTATCCATCTAATTCAATCTGATCTACGTAATGACTTCTATAGCGCCATTAACGTGATGCGATTAACGAACGAACATTACTTGGCAACGAATTCCTAAGCCGTGGACCAGCAACCGAGAACGCTTTGGAACCCAACACTGTCCTGGTAGGAGGAACAACAAGAGTTGTAGTGTCCATTGATCGGGTGCAATATTTGTTGTATGACGGTTGAGCATGGAACAGAGATAGGTCGGCTGATTCAGACATAGTGCTTTGTGAACTATAACACAGATTTTAAACTGGATTCTTTGTTCGACGGGCAAAGTGACATATTGATATTTAGGTGTGTTTGTTGTGGCTGTGGCCAGAGTTTTGAACCATTTGCAGTTTGTGCAGATCCCTCTTTGCAATGTCACTAAGAAGTGAGTTGCAGTAGTCAAGACTGCTCGAAACCGATACATTAGCTAGTGGGACCAAGACCGTATGAGGCAAAGAGATCTGATTCTACGAATATCCCGTATGTGAAAATTAGCTATTTGCACATGGCGCCTATATGATAAGAAAATGACATAGTGGATTCAAAAATTATCCGCAGATTGCGTGCGCATTCAGTGCGATTGACAAGCAAGCCACCCAAAATGAATAGCAATCAAATTTATGGAGTTGTTTGCTAGTCCCTAGAAGAAGGAATTGAGTCATTGAAGGATTCAGAAGAAGCTTGTTACTAGCCATCCAAGACTGAACTTCATCAAAAACTGAAGCAAGTCGTTGAAGAGCACGATTAGACGTACATCTGTGTATGAATGTATGTATTTATATATGTATGTATGCATGTATGTATGCATGTATGTATGCATGTATGTATGCATGTATGTATGCATGTATGTATGCATGTATGTAACTGAACAGTGTTAGCGCATCCTAAGTCCTTCTCATGGGCCCTCCACGATAGCCTAAGTTCATATATTCTTCTTCTTCATCCTTCTGGCTGGAATTAATCCCTCCTAGGAGAGGGGTCAGCCGCGCGAATCCTTCTTTTCCATTTGTTTCTGTCTTCAGTATCTTCTTTCTTCAATCTGAGGAGCTTTAGGTTTTGCTGAATCATGTCTCCTCATCTCTTCTTCTGTCGTCCACAACTGCGGCGTCCGTAAACCTCTGCTTTTTAATGCAGTTTTCCTCCTCTCTCCTGATCACATGATCACACCATCTCAACCTGGCTTCTCGTACCTTGTCAAATATACATGCCACTCCCAATTTCTGCCTGATATACTCATTCCTTTTCCTGTCTTTCAGTGAGATTCCAAGTATTCATCGCAGCATTCTAATTTCTGTTCTGTCCAGCAGCTTCTCTTCCTCTTTTGTCAGTGTCCATGCTTCTGCTCCATATATCATTATTGTTTTGTACGCCTTTCCTTTGAGTTGAACCGGCATTTTGACATCGCATAATACGCTCGATTTCCATTTTTGCCTTAATCCTGTTCTTAACATCATGTTTGCATTCTCCTTTAGCATTCATTATCGACCCAAGATACTTAAAGGTTTCTACTTGTTTCAATGTATTTCCTGTGATGTCCTTGACCACAAATGTCTCATCCATTTTGGAGCATACCATGGTGTCTGTTTTATTGATGTTTATTTTAAGACCCTTGTTCTCCAGTGCCTACTGCCAATCAGTGAAGCGCCCTTGTATCTTTGTCGCTGGGTCATCTGCCACTATCAGGTCATCAGCATAAAACATATCCCATGGTACATCTCACATTTTCCGATATGGCATTCATTACTACGAGGAACAGCAGAGGACTCAGGCAGGATCGCTGATGTAAACCCGTTCGGAGCTCAAATTTGTCTGTGTTTCCTATATTGCTCCTCACTGAAGTATGTGCATCTTGATACATTGATTTCATCAGTCGCACTATTTTCTCCGATACGCCCTTTTTCCTCAGACTCCAATATACAACCTCTCTTGGTACGCTATCAAAAGCCTTCACCAAATCTACAAAAGTCCAATATCTCTTGTTGTTTCGTTCTAGTTTTTTCTTCTGCACCTGTCTCAATATGATTATTGCATTCGTTTTGCCTCTGCTCGGTCTAAAGCCAAACTGGTTATCATGTAGCTTGACCCGTTTTCTAATGCGCCCTTCGACCACCCTTTCGTACACTTTCAGTCCAATTTCCAGCAGCTTAATTCCTCTTTAATGACTACATTCCAGTACGTCTCCTTTTTGATTATATATTGCTATTATTTCACTTTCCTTCATACCTTGTGGCAACCTTTCTTGTTTCATAAAGTCGTTTAAAATTACACTGGTCAACATAGAAATCGTTACTGACTGGAAAAGGCCCTAATGTGTAGCATCTTGGTGTGCTGAACACGAATATAACCATAAAAAATTTTTATTGGCTCTCGTTTTGAAAATATTTCATAAAGTTCATTTTTTATGTTTCACCATGTAAATTTATGCAGTAGGACTGCGACAATATCCTAAATAAGTCTAGAATGATGTAATATTCCACCTCATTGCATAATCCCATCATGGACACATCATGCACAGTTGATTACGTCATTTTCTGATGCAATGTAAAACTACAGCCAGTCGGCTGCTGACGTAAGATGACGTCAGCAGTGTACTATATAAAGCGAGTCGGAACGGTTGAGCATTTACAATATTACAGACTTTGTGCGAGACAGTTTAAGTTACTGTTTTATAAAACTATTATTACTTTATCCATTTAGATACAATACAGAACAGTAATGCCTCGGAAGTGCGTAAATACTGTGGACAACTTTTGTTACATTTGTGGGGAAGTGACATTTGCCAACCAGAAGAAAAGTATCACTTATCAAGTCAAGAAGGCATATCATGCTTACTTCGAATGCAAGGTTGGTGACCAAGACAAGCCATGGGCCCCGCATATATGCTGTGCTACATGTACAACACAGCTTTCACAGTGGTTGAATGGCAAAAGACCATCAATGCCGTTTGCAGTTCCCATGGTGTGGAGAGAGCAAAGCAACCACGTAGATGACTGTTACTTCTGCTTGGTTCCTCCTCTTTCCGGTGGAATAACGAAGCAAAAGAAGTCGACAATAGTCTACCCAAACATTCCGTCAGCATTGAGACCAGTTCCACATGGTGATGGACTTCCTATTCCAGAACCTCCAGCAGAATATATTTTCCTTGATTCATCTGATGAGGACAAGGGTGAGCCGACATGTTCTTCTCCTGGTCCGTCAGCGTGCAGTGATCCCGATTTTCACTGTGGTGCATCATCAACCCCACACAGAATAACACAGGAAGAACCAAATGACCTTGTTCGTGATTTGGACTTATCCAAAAACAAGGCAGAATTGCTAGGATCAAGACTCCAACAATGGAATCTTCTAGAAGAAGATGTCACAATTACTTCATATAGAAAGCGCCATCAGCAGTTGGAACCTTTCTTTATGAAGGAAGGTAATCTGGTATTCTGTTCCAATATTGACGACCTCATGAATGCCTTACAGATCACTCATGACCCACAAGAATGGAGACTCTTTGTAGACTCTTCAACACTGAGTCTTAAGGCTGTGCTTTTGCACAATGGAAACCGTCTTCCATCTATTCCATTAGCGCATGCAGTCCACATGAAAGAGACATACGATAACCTAAAACAGCTACTGCATTCCATTGACTATAACAGGTACAAATGGCACCTGTGTGGTGATTTGAAGGTAGTTGCCATTTTAATGGGACTGCAGCAAGGATATACAAAATATATGTGTTTCTTGTGTGAGTGGGATAGCCGAGCAAGAGAGTTGCACTACGTGCGGAAGGAATGGACTCCCAGACAAAACATGGCAGTTGGACAGAAGAATATCCAGCACCCAGCTCTGGTCGACGCTCACAAAATCCTACTACCACCCCTTCACATCAAACTAGGTTTGGTGAAGAACTTCGTGAAAGCCATGGACCGCACTTCGCCAGTTTTCCGATACCTGCATGAAAAATTCCCTCGACTCAGCGAAGCAAAGATTAAAGAGGGAGTTTTTGTGGGTCCTCAGATTAGAGAACTCTTCAAAGTTGATCGCTTCAACAACTTGTTGGAGGGTGATGCGAAACAAGCATGGAATGCTTTTCGTCTAGTGTTCACAGACTTTCTGGGGAATGTTAGGGCAGAAAACTACAAGGAACTAGTAGAAGACATGCTCAAGCAGTACCAGAAATTTCGCTGCAATATGTCTCTGAAGATGCATTTCCTTCATTCCCATCTGGATTTCTTCCCTGACAACTGTGGTATGGTTAGTGACGAACATGGCGAACGTTTTCATCAAGATATCGCAACAATGGAGCAAAGGTACCAGGGAAAATGGTCCACTACAATGTTGGCTGACTACTGCTGGACACTCCGCAGAGATGCTCCCGAACAGCTGTACAAGAGACAGGCAAAAAAATCTAAGAACTAGTCTATGACCTGGTTTTTACAAATATTAACTGTAAGTGTATCACTATTGGCATGCATTGTGCGATATAAAATTACTTCATTTCAGATTACAAAAAAACTAGAGCCAATTCGGCATTTTCACTGTCATATTCGTGTTCAGCACATACAAATTGATAAGAACTGACTAATTTCATTTCAGTAACATGACTTTTGTAAAAATTTGTTGTCCAGTGTTATGTATAGCCATTCGATGCCATCATGTCCAAGTGCCTTAAACGTTTCGGTGGTCATTCCAGATGGTCCCGGTGCTTTGTTGTTTTTCATCTTTTCAATTGCTGTTTCAATCTCTTTGCGAGTAATTTCATTTTCCGGTCCTGCCACAGGAAAGGCTTTTTCTAGCGGCTCCCTTGGATTTTCTTCATTTAGCAGTTCGTCAAAGTATGTCTTCCATCCGGCTCTGATAGCATCCTTCTCAGTTGGCATGTTACCATCTTTATCTTTAATTACATTCGTTGATTGCTTATCCTGCTTATTTTTTGTCTTGCTTTTGCTATTTTATATATCTTTGCCTCTCCTTCTTTGTGTTAAGTTCTTCGTATACATAATGTAATGCCTTGCTTTTGGCTAATGATACAGCATTCTTTGCTTCCTTACATGTTACCTTGCATGCTACTTTTAAAGCAGCATCTTGCCGATCTGCCAGCCGCTTTTTAAAAGCAGCCTTCTTATTCTTTACCGCTGTCTGTACCTCCTCCGTCCACCACCAGGTTTCTCGTTCCTGCCTCTTCTGACCTCTTGTCGTACCGCATATCTTCTTTGCTGCCTCAATCATACTTGTTCTCAGTTTATCCCATGTTACTTCTTCTGTATCAGCAAGCCTTATTTGCACTTACAGTCTGTAGGTATCTCTTTTATCTCCCTTTAGTTTCCATGTTCTGATAAGTTCTTTTTGTTTGATCTTATTTCTTTTTTGGTGTTGAATCTGCATTTGTATATTCATGACCAGGACTCTATGCTGGCTGACTACTACCTCTCCAGGAATCACCTTGCAATCTCGTATGGTTTTCCTATCCTCACTTCTCACCAACAGGTAATCGATCTGGCTTGCACATCCTCCAATGCGGTATGTTATTCGATGTTCTTCCATTTTCTTGAAGTATGTATTAGCGATGGCCAAATCCAATCCCTGTGCCATCTCTAGGAATCTTTCCCCCTCCTCATTTCTATCGCCATAACCTTGTCCTCCGTGTACTCCTTCATAACCCGCAGCATCCGTTCCCACACGTCCGTTCATATCCGCTCCTATCACTATGTGCTCCGTGCTTGGGATATTTCTGATCAATGCTTCCATATCTTCAAGGAAAGTGTCCTTTTCCTCCTGCGTACATCCGATCTGTGGTGCGTACCCGGAACGCACATTGAATATGTGTCCTTGTATTACTAGTTTTATCGCCATGAGTCTATCACTGTGTCTCGTGACATGAATCACCTTCTGTTTCAGCTCCAGATCTAGTATCACTCCTACTCCATTTCGCTTATCTTTACCTCCATTATACAACTTATATCCATCTCCCAGTTCTTTCGCTCCCTGTACTGTCCACCTAGTCTCCTGCAGGCACAGAATGTCTATTGCCCTTCTCTGCATCAGGTCGACGATTTCTCTAGACCTTCGTGAGGTTTTCCACGTTCCAGGTGGCCATTTTGATTCTAAATTCGTCGCTTTCGGGGTACGCCCTAGCAGTCCCTTCCCCACTTCTCACACCGCCCGGGCAGCGGTGCGCGTCGTCTCCGGAGAACTCCCTAGCTCTGAAAAAAGGATTCATGTAAGAAAATTTTGGAGCAGAAGTTTTACGATCGGATGCCCTTCCTGACATCAACCCTATTTTCGGTTGGGATCCTAGCCTTTGGCGCAAGCACCTACTCGCAAGGCAGCAAGGGCTTCAGCCTTATTTGGATGGCGCCCTGTACTCGCCATGTCGCAGGGCTGTGAAGGGGCATCTGCGGCTTTTATCATGAGACAGGTGCCACCCACGTCCCAAACCGCGCCCTGTTACCCTTGCCACTGTTTGGTCCGCGACTGCTTATTCGTCAGGGTTAACCTGCTTATTTCGCAGCTGGCCTCTAAATCTAGAGGTCGTTCCACCATCCGCCACCTGTGGACGCGTGTGATAGCAGAACAGCTCTGCCACACAAGTTCATGTATTATGAGCAAATAATGCTCAGATAACTGGAAAGGTCACTAGAGGTGGGGTCTCAGCAATATGTAGAACTCATAGAGTTCCATCCAGGCTTGACAGTTTACATGGCGTGCAGAGTTGCTGGTAAACTGTGAACTCAGGATTGCAAAGTTGAATTCGCAACACACGGTTACGCTCTGCGACTCTTTCTGTCTCTGTCTCTGTCTCTGTCTCTCTGTCTCTCTCCATTCTCCATCTCAGCCATTCTATAAGCCTGCACTGGAACTTTTGCTTCATAAAGTCTTTTTCTCATGCAACGGCTTTCACTAATCATTGCTGATTCCTGTTGAAAAGCAACTGCTTCCTTGCACTTATAATTATTTTAAGCTTCAATAAAATCTCCTCCGCTCTTTCGCCTACTATACCCAACAGTTATAAACGCGCCTTTCAGGCCTTTCGTTTTAGGTCTGGTGCCTGCACCCAATTACTTACTATACACTGTAACTCGCTTATTATCGGTATAACAAAGTCAAACATGTACAGTCTTGTGCGAATTACTTGGGACAAGCATTATTTCAATGAAAATTTGACATTTCAATCATGGAAAGTAAGTATTTTGTGTCCTTCTGCTTTTATTTCAGACAATTAGTATTTAATATGTCCTCCCTTTGCCTTGAGTAGCAAATTAACTCTCTTAGGCATGGAGTCAACGAGTTTCTGGCATGTCAGAGACAATTCTGCATCGTGAAACCATATCGCTAGTATGGCTTCGATCATCTTAGTTTTTGTAGTGCAGTCTCGTTTCCTGAGCTTCTGTTTCATGACGGCCCACAAGTTTTCTTTGGGATTGATATCAGGCGAGTTGCCAGGCCATTTTAGAACCGTAATGGCATTGTCATTCATGAACTTCTGAACTTTTTTCGACGTGTGACACGGAGCAAGATCTTGCTGGAATATGCCGTCGTTACTAGGGAAGTCGCGACGAAGGTGTGGCAGAAGTTTTGAGCGAAGGACTTCAATGTATTTGTCGCTATTCATCATCCCGGTGACAGGAAACAAGAAACCAAGACCAGCCGCTGAGAATGACCCCCAGAACATTTTCTTTTCCGGGTGTTTGACGTTCTGTTGGATGTGTTCGGTTGTTATCGGTTCACCCAGGGATCGCCTTACGAACTGCACACGTTGTCCTTGCACTTCGAAATGGCTCTCATCAGAGAAGACAACCTGCAGCACAGAAATACATGTAAATCACACACTGTAGGCTGTGCATGTACTGTACAAGTGCAATATTGTTAGAGTTTGTCATCATGAAAGCAACAGCAGTACACGTGGACATTCACATGTGTAATTTTAAGAGTATGGCCTTTTTATGGAGAACAGAATTTACCTTTTGCCAGTCTTCCGTAGTCCAATGTTTGTAGGCCTTAGCCCAGAGCAAACGTTTCTTTTTCATGGCGGAGGTGAGTAGCTGTTTATTCTGTGGCTTGTGCGCTCTTCTTCCCACAGCCAGCAGACGACGACGGACCGTACTGGAGTCAGTGTGAACACCATATGCTTCCATGTCTCGTTTGAGATCTCTGCTAGTCTTGCGTGGATCTCTCTTACTCATCCCGACCAAAAGTCTGTCTATACGTTGAGAAGTTTTTCGTTTCCTGCCACATCGTCAAACTCGTGAGGGTGAAATGTTGCCAGTTTCTGAGTAATGTTTTATCAACCGAGCAACAGTGCTCTTCCCTATTCCACATTCTAAAGCAATTTCTCTGCACGTTTTACTTGTAAAATTGGCCGAAGTAATTATTTTTGACCGCTTTCTTGGCGTGACATCCATGTTTTCTTACAATTAATTACATTTCCGGCAGCAGGGACCATATGATATCTGAAACGAAAACATAGGGATCATCTTCTCTGCTAAAAACCAAGAAAACACAATGCATATTCCCGCAAGATATTGCTCCGTGTCACACGTCGAAAAAAGTTCAGAAGTTCATAAATGACAATGCCATTACGGTTCTAAAATGGCCTGGCAACTCGCCTGATATGAATCCCATACAGAACTTGTGGGCCATCATGAAACAGAAGCTCAGGAAACGTGACTGCACTACAAAAACTAAGATGACCGAAGCCATACATGTACTACCGATTATGGTTTCACGATGCAGAATTGTCTCTGACATGCCAGAAACTCGTTGACTCCATGCCTAAGAGAGTTAATTTGCTACTAAAGGCAAAGGGTGGACATATTAAACACTAATTGTCTTAAGTGAAAACAGAAGAAAAAGAAAAAACCTAATTTCCATGACTAAAATGTCAAATTTCCATTGAAATAATGCTTGTCCCAATTAATTCGCACAAGACTGTAGAAACTTCAAACAGTTCAGAACTCTTTGCCTTGGCGATAACTCTGACATCAAAATATAAGCATATAACACCCATACTTAAATCTTTGCATTAGCTTCCTGTTCAGCAGATACTTAGTTTTGAATAAGGGCTTAAGGTTTGTAAAATATTTCATCTTAACTCTTACCTCTTCTGCACATATAAAATAGCTTATTTTGAAGGCATTCTCTGGCTATTAAATGATTTAGTACATCATTGTACAATTTCTGTAGCTTATAAATGTGTTTCTTCACAGGGATTCAATATAGAATGCAGCATTCTTTATATGGACCGACAACATAGTTCATGCAACCTTCTAGTGCTTACATAGGATTCCTAATCGCTTTTAAGTTCCATTTACATTCTTTAGCCTTCCGACCAATTTCATCAAAGTTTCGCCTCCTTGTTATTACTGCAAAGTATCGGTCATTTTTTCCCTTCCCTCCCAGTGTTTACCTGCCATTACAGTATTGTCTATGAAATTGTTTTTCTTCGATCGCTTGATCACATACCTGTTTTAAAAACCAGTCCTGTGACAACTAGTCCATTCGTCTTCCATCCTCACAAAATTTTGGCTCCTTCGTCAGCAATCATTTTGTTGCACAACTTTGTATCAGTAGTAAAATTGACAAGTTTTTTGAGTAAGAAAAGATGAACGAAACAATGAGCAGTCTGTCGTGGATGGTAGAAAAAGGGCAGCGTTCAAATATCCCTCAAGGTTGTACAAGACAGGCATTATCGTTAGCCGGCTGAATGGTTCAAAAACTCTCCGTGATAAACGGCAGATGGCACTTCAAAGACTTTCGCAAATCCAATGTTTCCAGTTGCAGACGGCATACATAGGTCTGTAGGTCTGAGGCTCGATACTGCCCATGTGGGAACCTGCTCTCAATAGATGGATTGATCCAATGACGGTGAGACTTCGATAAAATACGACCCAGTGTCGACCCAAACACTAAATTGACGGCAGAACCGAAAACATGTCACAAAAACTGTTAATTGGTTACAGCAGAAGTCAAACTTAGAAGTATATATCGAGGAAATTTTGCGTAATTAGCATTGCAACAGATTTATATTCGTTACGAACCCCATTATTTTCACATTCTATCGCGTGAACATTTAGGTAATTAATGGTACCAGTGTTTGAAGGGTAGTTGCAAATTTGTTAAAACCTAACTACCTCCTAAGCCTGAACTTTATCTCACTATCTCAATAACTTGGACCTAGCGGTCAAGCAAATCGGATATGCATCATTTACTCTAAAGGGTGTTCATGGGGATCGGCTTAATTACTGGGGCTGAAATTTTGCCGAGGTGAAAACCAAATTCTGGAGCCTGAACTTTTCAGTTAAGCCCTGGGTGGTTGACTATTGACCCATCGTAATCGTAATCTCGTAATCGTAATCTCCAGATTTCTACAGCGCCCAACGAAAGCTAAGTCGTGGGAACCAGCTTATTCACAGGCTCTCAGTCAAAACAAAATCGATAGGCAAAAGGGTTCGGTTCCAGGTCAAAATCTAGGAGTCAGGCACTCAGACCGTCGTAGGGTTACGGTGGATGATGTTTGAAATTGAAGCGAGAAGATTGATAAGGAGAAGTGGAAGAATCAGGATAAGATTTATGGAATAGAAGTGTTTTCAGTCTTGAGTGAAAGACTTGCGCAGACACTGAAAGAGGTGAAGTGTGGGTGAATCCATGTCATGGGCCAGATAATTGTCGTATTTCTGGCGGGAGTTTATTACAGAGGGGTGTGGCAGCTATGGCTATCAAGCGATTTCCAAATTTTAAGGATGAGGTGACGGGAGGGCGGAGAAGTGTTAGGACAGATGAGAAGCGGGTTGAACGGAGTGGTTGGATTGTAAATAATTGACGAAGATAGTAGGGTTGGGAGGATTGAAGTGTGTTGTAGGTGAGGGATAAGACCTTGTGCTCTATTCGTTCTGGTATTTTAAGCCAGTGAAGTGATTTCAGAACAAGAGTGATGTGATGGTATTTGGGAGATTTGGTGACGGCACGAGCGAGAGCATTCTGAATCCCTTGAAGGCGATTTATCTGGGTTTTGTCTATATTGAGGAAAAATGAATTACAGTAATCAAGTTTTGCATGGACTATGAATGTGGCAATGGCAGATGCAGTTTTGAAATCAAGCATAGGGCGGATTCTGCGGAGGTCACGGATATGCATGAAGCAAGAGCGGGAGAGATGGGTGATATGATCAGAAAAGGAGAGGTTTTGGTTGAATATTACATTTAAATTGCGGAGAGGGGAGTTAGTATTAAATGTGTGCGTGAAGGCAGAGTCCAGGGTGAGGGAGATAGAGGGGTCAGGAATTTTCTTCAGCTGGTCACGTAGGCCAATAAGTATGAATTCCGTCTTAGATGGGTTCAGGCATAAAAGATTAGATGTCATCCAAGAGGAGATTTGTTTAACCACACAAAGAAGATGATTGATAGAGTCGTTAAAACAATTCGGAGAGAAAGAGATGAATAGTTGGGTGTCATCAGCATAGAGGTGACGATCAACTGAGGATGCTTTAATGAGTGAACTGAGTGGGGTAGTGTAGAGGATAAACAGAAGAGGTCCAAGAACGGAGCCTTGTGGAACTCCGCAAGTGAGAGGGCATGACTGAGAAGAGCTTCCGATGTTTTAACAGAGGAAGAACGGGAGGAGAGATAAGACTGCATCCATAGGAGAACAGTGTCAGCAAAACCAAACCAGGTTGAAAGTCGGTGGTGTAAGATATTGTGATCTATGGTGTCGAAGGCTGCAGAGATATCAAGGAGACAGAGGCAAGAAACCTGTTGATGAGAAGTGGCAGAAACAAGCTTGTTGTAGAGAGATGTCAGCAGAGTTTCGGTTGGTGGCGTTTAGTAAAACCAGACTAGTATGGGTTAAGGAGTGAGTTAAACGCTAAATAGAGAGGATAATCCATTCAGTTAATTTGGAGATGAAAGTCAGGTTAGAAACAGGCCGGTAGTTTGAAAGAATTTCCTTGTCAGGAGATGATTTCTTGAGAAGAGAGGTAACAATAGAGTGTTTGAATAGGGTGGGGAAATTACCCGTAGATAAGGAGAGATTAACTATTTTGGTAATGATTGAACATCACCAACAATTCCATCTCTGCAGTTAACTATAATGCATATACTCTCAGTCCAGGGGATAGATTGTAGGCGCACAGGACTTGTGACAGCATCAGTTGCATGGTCATAATATGATCAACGAAGGAAACTTGCTCCTGCACATCCTGCGACCATTGCCAATCATATTTGAGTTCCGCCTTAGCATTATGATGTAACCCCGGCTTAATTCCCCTGATTCTGACCTGGTACCGGAACTGTCTAAACGCCATGGTTTTTATTTGATATAGCGCCAGCGTTTTAGCTGGTCTGGTTCATCTTTTCTGTGGCACAGAGGTATTTACTTGAACATTACATTTACACGATAAAGGGTAAAATGAGTGTTTGTTGCAGAGGATCCAAACATTGGCTGTGGTTTTTTTACGAACAATAACGGATCAACACCGGACACGAATTTGGCACAGATTTCACTGGACAACAAATTTTTACAAAAGTCATGTTACTGAAATGAAATTAGTCAGTTCTTATCAATTTGTATGTGCTGAACACGAATATGACAGTGAAAATGCCGAATTGGCTCTAGTTTTTTTGTAATCTGAAATGAAGTAATTTTATATCGCACAATGCATGAGAATAGTGATACACTTACAGTAAATATTTGTAAAAACCAGGTCATAGACTAGTTCTTAGATTTTTTTGCCTGTCTCTTGTACAGCTGTTCGGGAGCATCTCTGCGGAGTGTCCAGCAGTAGTCAGCCAACATTGTAGTGGACCATTTTCCCTGGTACCTTTGCTCCATTGTTGCGATATCTTGATGAAAACGTTCGCCATGTTCGTCACTAACCATACCACAGTTGTCAGGGAAGAAATCCAGATGGGAATGAAGGAAATGCATCTTCAGAGACATATTGCAGCGAAATTTCTGGTACTGCTTGAGCATGTCTTCTACTAGTTCCTTGTAGTTTTCTGCCCTAACATTCCCCAGAAAGTCTGTGAACACTAGACGAAAAGCATTCCATGCTTGTTTCGCATCACCCTCCAGCAAGTTGTTGAAGCGGTCATCTTTGAAGAGTTCTCTAATCTGAGGACCCACAAAAACTCCCTCTTTAATCTTTGCTTCGCTGAGTCGAGGGAATTTTTCATGCAGGTATCGGAAAGCTGGCGAAGTGCGGTCCATGGCTTTCACAAAGTTCTTCACCAAACCTAGTTTGATGTGAAGGGGTGGTAGTAGGATTTTGTGAGCGTCGACCAGAGCTGGGTGCTGGATATTCTTCTGTCCAACTGCCATGTTTTGTCTGGGAGTCCATTCCTTCCGCACGTAGTGCAGCTCTCTTGCTCGGCTATCCCACTCACACAAGAAACACATATATTTTGTATATCCTTGCTGCAGTCCCATTAAAATGGCAACTACCTTCAAATCACCACACAGGTGCCATTTGTACCTGTTATAGTCAATGGAATGCAGTAGCTGTTTTAGGTTATCGTATGTCTCTTTCAAGTGGACAGCATGCGCTAATGGAATAGATGAAAGACGGTTTCCATTGTGCAAAAGCACAGCCTTAAGACTCAGTGTTGAAGAGTCTACAAAGAGTCTCCATTCTTGTGGGTCATGAGTGATCTGTAAGGCATTCATGAGGTCGTCAATATTGGAACAGAATACCAGATTACCTTCCTTCATAAAGAAAGGTTCCAACTGCTGATGGCGCTTTCTATATGAAGTAATTGTGACATCTTCTTCTAGAAGATTCCATTGTTGGAGTCTTGATCCTAGCAATTCTGCCTTGTTTTTGGATAAGTCCAAATCACGAACAAGGTCATTTAGTTCTTCCTGTGTTCTGCTGTGTGGGGTTGATGATGCACCACAGTGAAAATCGGGATCACTGCACGCTGACGGACCAGGAGAAGAACATGTCGGCTCACCCTTGTCCTCATCAGATGAATCAAGGAAAATATATTCTGCTGGAGGTTCTGGAATAGGAAGTCCATCACCATGTGGAACTGGTCTCAATGCTGACGGAATGTTTGGGTAGACTATTGTCGACTTCTTTTGCTTCGTTATTCCACCGGAAAGAGGAGGAACGAAGCAGAAGTAACAGTCATCTACGTGGTTGCTTTGCTCTCTCCACACCATGGGAACTGCAAACGGCATTGATGGTCTTTTGCCATTCAACCACTGTGAAAGCTGTGTTGTACATGTAGCACAGCATATATGCGGGGCCCATGGCTTGTCTTGGTCACCAACCTTGCATTCGAAGTAAGCATGATATGCCTTCTTGACTTGATAAGTGATACTTTTCTTCTGGTTGGCAAATGTCACTTCCCCACAAATGTAACAAAAGTTGTCCACAGTATTTACGCACTTCCGAGGCATTACTGTTCTGTATTGTATCTAAATGGATAAAGTACTAATAGTTTTATAAAACAGTAACTTAAACTGTCTCGCACAAAGTCTGTAATATTGTAAATGCTCAACCGTTCCGACTCGCTTTATATAGTACACTGCTGACGTCATCTTACGTCAGCAGCCGACTGGCTGTAGTTTTACATTGCATCAGAAAATGACGTAATCAACTGTGCATGATGTGTCCATGATGGGATTATGCAATGAGGTGGAATATTACATCATTCTAGACTTATTTAGGATATTGTCGCTACTGCATAAATTTACATGGTGAAACATAAAAAATGAAATATATAAAATATTTTCAAAACGAGAGCCAATAAAAAGTTTTTATGGTTATATTCGTGTTCAGCACACCAAGATGCTACACATTAGGGCCTTTTCCAGTCAGTAACGATTTCTATGTTGACCAGTGTTTTTTGTATTCGATGCTTTATGTTCCGGATCGACTGAGTGATTATTTGGTGCAAGAAAACGTGATCACTCCCGACCTAGCATCGAAACTGTAACCAATGTGGTTTCCTTTTTGATCTAGCGCCAGCGTTTAAGATGATCTCGTGAATCATCTTTCCTGTGTCGCTGAAATATTTGCGTCAACATTACAATCACAAGGTAGACGCTAAACTGTGTGTTCGTTGCAGAGGATCCATATCTTGTTGCAGGTTCTTTAACGAATGATGAGACAAAGAATCGGATAAGAGAAAACGTGACTAAGTTCGTATCCGGTGTTGATCCGGATCGACTGAGTGATTATTTGGTGCAAGAAAACGTGATCACTTCTGGTCAATATCAGAGAATCCGCAATGATAATCCAACGCCACAGGATCGTTGTCGTGCTCTACTCCACCACTTGTTCTCTATTCCACATCCAACAGCATTTCTCGTTGTACGGCAAGCCTTACTTGAAGAAAATCACTACATACTCGAATTCATAGACAACCCAGGACCAAGATGCGGAATCCGTGAACAGCCTGACAATCAAACAGCTTTACAAGGTCAATATATTGTTTACATGTTTATCGTAATAGCAAATCTTTATGCCAGTACACAGAATTAGCTCATGAAAATTGTCTTTATCGGAAAGAATTCACGACATATTCAACAGACTAATGGATTCGGACATGGTAAAGTTTGCAAGAATGTTTCAAAGGAAACAGCTGATTTACGAAACAATATGAATTTAGTAAGCAACTATAAAAGATAAATTGACTTTTCCCCTGCAATTCAACTTTCGAATGAACAAAGATAGAATGCAGGAAACAATTGAAAAAAAATTAATTGCTGTTGCTCAGCTGGAAAATCAAATTCAAAACCTCAGAAACATTATTCTATGCAAATGGAGACTGCAGTATGGTTTAAAAGCAGTGGTGATGCATGTAATTTAAGCATCGTATGTCTTATTAAAGAATTTTTAAGAAAGGCAATGTCTAAACGTAAAATAACCCACATTTTGAATGACTGTTAGCTTTGGCGTTCAGATAATACTTTCTGCGACTAAAAAAGCGAAAAACGCCGGACTGATTTTAAAGAAATCCAAATACTGACATGCCTGTATTCCAAGATCAAGACTGAGCTTAATAGGCTATCATTTGTCTGTATTATTTAGGTGAGAGTTTAGAGGCCCTAATGTCTCCGTAGCATAATTTCTATACAATTATTTTAGTTTCAAAATGAGCCAAATAACAAGTGTTATTTTTGTACGTCGTATGCTTGGTTTATGCTTTAATACTATACAGAATGTGCATATAGGCCTAGTTGTGGTTCACTTTTGTATAAATGGTGACACTGACAGCGACGACGGCTACGATGACGACGACGTTTGAGAGGAAGGGAGAGTGCATGAGAAAGTAAGAGAAGGAACATATTCCTCGATCAATATGTCCTCTCTTCAACCAACATTAAATGTGACCATTGGTGTTAAATGTTTATTTTATTGGCCTCAGCGTATCAATCAGACCCTCATCGTCGCTTGACTTCATCTATTTCGGTAGAGGTCACTAATCGAACGAATATTTTAAGTTATTCTTGATCTGGCAGGGAACGCATCTCACTGCTACCATTTATTTTCTAAACTCCCTACTACGATAGTTGCACTGTATTACAACAATCACTACATGATATAGGCGCAATATCAATTAAAACGTCCAAGTGAATACACCAAATTATGCTTTTTGATGGTTAATCTTTGTCGGAAAAATCCTGATATTCAAGTTACCAGATGTGGAGTCTCCGCACATGTAGAAATCCTAAATGGAGTTCCAGCCAAAGTTGACAGTTGACACCATGTTCAATGTTGTTCAGGATAACGAAGCCGAATGCAACATTCGCAGTACTCGGTCACGCTCTCCGACTGCCACTCCCTCTCCGTTCTCCATCTAAGCCATTCAACAAATGTGCACTGTATCTTTTGGCTTCGTAATGAATTTTTCTCATGCGTCTTCGGCTTTCATTAAACACTGTTGATTTCCGTGGAAAGCCAACCGCTTACTTTCACTGAAAATCATACAGATTTCAATAAAATCTTCGCTTTTCGCCGAGATGTATCCAATGTCTTGTGGATCTTTCGTTTTAGTTCTGATGCCTCTACCCAAAATATCATCTTTACTTTGTTCTGCTTATATAAAATACTTAATTTGGAAGGCTACGAGATTATCCTAATCGCTTCTATGTCCCATTTACAATCTTTAACATTTCGACCAATTTTATAACAGTTTCGCGGTCATGTTATTACGCTCATTTCTCGATCATTTCTCCTCTTCCCTTCCAGTACATTATTGTCTATGAAACTGTCTTTCATTGATCACTTGATCCCATGCCTGCACTAAAGCAGCCCTGATAACACTAGTTCATTGTTCTCACATCCTCGGATAGTTTCCGCTCCTTCATCAACAATCATTCTGTTAATAAGTAATAAAAACTTATCTGTTGATAAGTTTTTTGAGTGGAAAAAGAAGAGGGAAATAATGGCATAGCAAAGTAACAGATCTTTTGGTTCCAAGGTCAAACAATTCGACTTATTCAATCAATTAGGCTATTCTTTTCCAAGACTGTAACCCTTGACATATTAGAAATTCGAGTAACAGTAGAACTTGGCCATATATCGTCGGTCGATCGCATACAGTTGGTCAAAGTTTATTTGAGGTGGTCGAGATGAGGGTTACGTAACAGCAGCACTAGGTATGGGGCATAAATATTAAAGCCCATTAAGTTTGGATCAGCACTGCTGTCGGAGAAACCAATCCAAGTATACAATTTGTTACGCACGATTAACTACTGAATCTTATAAAATAATTAGCCAAAGGTGGCAATGTGAAGTCGTTTACACTTTCTACAATTATAATACGACACAATGTAGTATAATGCATTTTACATGCTGCAATATTCATAAAATGAAAAATTTAATGTGAATGCGCAATTGAGACTTAATCTTGGCTTGATCCCAATTTAATGTTTTGTATTAAAAATATAACTTTATGATGGGATGGAGAAAATGAACGCCGTATCATATCATTGTATTCATCTAGTTACAGATAAAAATAAGATACAGGAGTTGGAGAAGAATTTTGAGGACCTGAAGAAAGAATGGGAAGCAGAGAAAGATCAGCTACTGAAACTGCAAAGAGTGCGTGAAACCGAACTTCAACGTGGTAAGAAAATCAGTTCAGAAGAAACCATAAGAGTAACCTAAGCATCACCCTTCTGACTGTCTGAGGGAAGGTCTTTGCCAAATAGTCTAAACTGAGTGAAAGAGAGTCTTTGCATAATGATGACACGAAGAACGTAACAGCAGCACTAGGTATGGGGCATAAATGGTAAAGCCCATTAAGTTTGGATCAGCACTGCTGTCGGAGAAATCAATCCAAGTATACGATTTGTTACGCACGATTAACTACTGAATCTTATAAAATAATTAGCCAAAGGTGGCAATGTGAAGACGTTTACACCTTCTACAAATATAGTACGATACACTGTAGGAAGTTGCATTTTACAGGTTGCAATATTCATAAAATGAAACATTTAATGTGAATGCGCAATTGAGACTTAATCTTGGCTTGGTCCCAATTTAATGTTTTGTATTAAAAACCATAAATTTAAGATGGGTTGGAGAAGATGAACGTCATATCATTACATTGTATTATTCTGGTTTAAAGATGGAAACAAGATACAACAGCTTGAGAAGAATTTCGGGGACCAGGAGAGAGCATGGGAAGCAGAAAAAGATCAGCTACTGCAACTGCAAAAAGATCTTAAAACCAAACTTCAAATAAGTAAGAAAATTAATTCAGTAAAAGCTATTAGAGTTACCTAAGCATCGTCCTTCTGACTGTCTGAGACCCGATCATCACCAAATTGTCTAAACCGACTGAAAGAGAGTTTTTGCATAATTATGACACGAAAAACCTAACAGCAGCAGTAGGTATGGGGCATAAATGTTAAAGCCCATTAATTTTAGATCAGGACTGCTCTCGAAGAAACCAATCCAAGCAGACGGTTTGTTACGCACGATTGACTACTGAATCTTATAAAATAATTAGCGAAAGGTGGCAATGTGAAGTCGTTTACACTTTCTACAATTATAGTACGACATACTGTAGTATGATGCATTTTACATGTTGCCTTTTTCATAAAATGGAAGATTTAATGTGAATGTACAATTGAAACTTAATCTTGGCTTGATCCCAGTTTAATGTTTTTTATTAAGAAATATAACTTTAAGAATGGGTTGGAAAAGATGAACGTCATATCATATCATTGTATTAATCTGGTTTAAAGATGAAAACAAGATACAGCAGCTGGAGAAGAATTACGAGGACCAGAAGAGAGCATCGGAAGCAGAGAAAGATCAGCTACTTCAACTAAAAAAAGATCTTGAAACCAAACTTCAACTTAGTAAGAAAATCAATTCAGAAGAAAGTATAAGAGTTAACTGAACATCATCCTTCTGACTGTCTGAGAGAAGATCTTGCCAAATAGTCTAAACCGAGTGAAAGAGAGTCTTTGCATAATTATGATACGAAGAACGTAACAGCAGCAGTAGATATGGGGCTTAAATGTTAAAGCCCATTAATTTTAGATCAGGACTGCTCTCGAAGAAACCAATCCAAGTAGACGATTTGTTACGCACGATTGACTACTGAATCTTATAAAATAATTAGTCAAAGGTGGCAATATGAAGTCGATTACACTTTCTACAATTAATTATAGTACGACACACTGTAGTATGATGGATTTTACTTGCTGCAATATTCATAAAATGAAAAATTTAATGTGAATGTGCAATTGAGACTTAATCTTGGCTTGATCCCAATTTAATGTTTTTTATATAAATATATAACTTTAAGATGGAATGGAGAAGATGAACGTCTTATCATATCATTCAATTAATCTGGTTACAGATGAAAGCAAGATACAGCAACTGGAGAAGACTTGCGAGGATCAGAAGAGAGCATGGGAAGTAGAGAAAGATCAGCTACTTCAACTAAAAAAAGATCTTGAAACCAAACTTCAACTTAGTAAGAAAATCAATTCAGAATAAAGTATGAGTTAACTGAGCATCATCCTTCTGACTGTCTGAGAGAAGATCTTCGCCAAATAGTCTAAACCGAGTGAAAGAGAGTTTTTGCATAATTATGATACGAAGAACGTAACAGCAGCAGTAGGTATGGCGGATAAATGTTAAAGCCCATTAATTTTAGGTCAAGAGTGCTCTCGAAGAAACCAATCCAAGTAGACGATTTGTTACGCACGATTGACTACTGAATCTTATAAAATAATTAGTCAAAGGTGGCAATGTGAAGACGTTTACACTTTCTACAATAATAGTACGACACACTGTTGGATGATGGATTTTACTTGCTGCAATATTCATAAAATGAAAAATTTAATGTGAATGTGCAATTGACACTTAATCTTGGCTTGGTCCCAATTTAATGTTTTGTATTTAAAAATATAACTTTAAGATGGGATGGAGAAGATGAACATCATATCATGTCATTATGTTGGTCCGGTCACAGATGAAAACAAGATACAGGAGCTGGAGAAGAATTACAAGTACCAGAAGAGCAAATGGGAAGCAGAGAAAAATCGGCTATTGCAAGAGATTCAACGTGGTAAGAAAAACAATTCAGAAGAAACCGTTACCTAAGCATCATCCTTCTGACTGTCTGATAGAAGGTCTTCGCCAAATGGTCTAAACCGAGTGAAAGAGAGTCCTTGCATAATAACGACACAAAGTAGGTTGAGAGCCTCCTAAAATGGCTTTTGCAACTATTCAGATGGATAAATTAATAAACAAGTTAGGCATACCATAGTGGGTGGATATGTAATATACATTAGGCCCTAACGTACCAAAAGTTGATAAACAGCCCAAATTCATAGTAGAAACGCATATAACATTAATATGAAAATCTTTGCAGTTTAAGATTACCTACATAAGAAGTTTTCAATGTACAAAGAAAAATTTAAGCTCCAATCTTCTCAAGCTCAACTGTTGGGGCCGATTAGGAGTATTATAACTGGAAAAGTGTCTGCGCTCAATTTTGTTGCATCACGCATATCATATCAATCGTGTTACTGTTAGTAATTAGCATACCATCATTATAATTCACCTAATGCTATGGCGTAAGTGTAAACAATTCTTAACCATTACTGCTGGTAGCAAGATTTTAAAAATATTTGCACTTCCTTTTCTGTGGTCTGATGTCATCCGGGTCCATACCTGGCTTCTTTGGAGATGGCCGTATTATGGCTCGCTCCTAATCATTTGTCAACCATCCCTCTGCTTATAATGCAAAGGAGAGCTGCACCAGAAAAAGATGTGGCTCATCGACAACTTCTTTGGAGTATGTGATGCATAGGATGATGCAACATTCAGTTTCAAACGTGGATGCGCAGTAACTGAACCTTAATTTTATTGGCTTGATCCCAGTTTATTGTTTTATTAATAATAAGACGGTTTATATATTGCCGAAGCACAGATGAGGCTAAAATTGTTGTTTACATGAGTTACACGAGTTCAAAGATCAATGACAGTCATATGGTGTTGTAAAAAGATAGAAGCTGAATCGTGACTTGAAATGCGTCTACAGATGGGCATTCTTCACATG
Organism: Norana najaformis; assembly: GCA_964023275.1. Classification (NCBI taxonomy): domain Eukaryota; kingdom Metazoa; phylum Annelida; class Clitellata; order Crassiclitellata; family Hormogastridae; genus Norana; species Norana najaformis. The sequence goes on from OZ029914.1 coordinate 15,747,983, forward strand.
GTCATGAAGACTGTTCCATGCAGTGGGTCCGGCGACAGAGAAGAAATATATGCCGAACCTCATAGACAATCGCGGTACTGTAATTGATTTTTCGATGTTCTGATCGTCTGTTACACGAATGCAGAAGTCGAATGCTTGATACGGGCAAGATCATTCAGAGCCTTGTATGATTAGGTACAGATTAAAGGTGATCCGCTGAGAACGCGCAACAAACCAAGGTTTTCACGCACCAGATCACTAACGGATGGTGTCCGGTCATAGATGGGACGGGCAGCAGAGTTTAGCACTGACTGTATCCGCTCAAGCTAACAAGTCGTCAGACCCGCCAGCAGTCTATTGCAGTAGTCAAACCTGGAGACTATGAAGCTATTGACCAAAGTAACAGTGGTTGAGGTGAGAATGACGGCTGTATGACCGTGTCAACTCGTTCGGTGTTGCTTCTACCAACTGCGTCGAATTAAATCCTTCCGCAGATTCATTCCCACCTCAAAAACTTTGGTCAACAGCTTCATAGTCTCCAAAGTTAGAGCAAGCGCGTAAACGGTTGATGCGGCCTTGTATGGTGCTCTCGTGGCAAGTTCATTCATTTCAGTTGCATCTGAAAATCGATAATGGCGGAGCATGTAGCCACGTGTACTAGTTTTGTTGTGAATAATCATATGCCGGCAACGTTGGATGGCGTGTTTGTTTTAATAGCAGAGCGTGAGAATGGTGACAGTAGTGAAAAAGGTTATAAAGTGAAGGCAGTGTGCAAAAACTGGTATAAAGAAAGCAAATGTTTCCTGTTTCAAGTTCATGACCCCATTGCTTAAAGTAATTTGTAATTTTAGTATTTTGAAATTACGTAATTTGTATTTTGTATTTTCAATTGAAATTCTAAAGTAATTTGTATTTTGTATTTTCAATTGAAATTCTAAAGTAATTTGTATTTTGTATTTTCAATTGAAATTCTGAAGTAATTTGTAATTGGTAATTGAATTACAATTTTAAAAGTAATTTGTAATTTGTAATTCAATTACATTTTACTGAAAATATTGTATAAGTCTAGATGTAGCTTCTTGCTTTGAGAGCAATTTTGTTATGGGTTATTATTTTGTTTGCTATCTCCTAGTGAGTTATATGATTTCTGGTTACTGCATTTGGTGAGACTGAGATGCAAAATTCTGATTTTGCCTCTTGAAGGAGGGAGGTACGTGTGAACAAGAGGTAGATTGACTAAATAGAGACCCGCAATTAGTATCTGAGAGGAGATGGAACTTTTTGTAATGTCATGAAATCTAATATTATTCAGTCACAGGCGCACGCAAGCTTGCCTCGCAGAAACAGAATTCTTGAATTATTTAGAGCATAAAGCGAAATACCATTCTAGACAGATGTTGTTCCAAAAAGAGAAGACAAGAAGCAGCATATTTGTGGTGAGAGCAAAGTGGATGAAATTTTTGAGTGCCTAATGGCAGGGATGGGCAAATTACTCTGTTTGGAACAACTTCTATCTAGAATGATATTTCACTGGGTTGAAGCAGTTTCCACTATCGCTTTATGCCCTAAATAATTTAAGATAAATAACCCTTAACAGAATTGCTCTCAAAGCCAGGTTAATCTTCCAAATCAAGAAACTACATCCAGACTTATACAATATTTTCAACAGAATGATTCCCACCTTTTAAGGGGCTACTTTTAGCAAACGAACTTTAAACTCGTAACATACAATTGTTTCAAATAATAACCAGATAAAATTTTGACAGCACTTAACAAAGCACACCCAACTATGTACTACCTCAATCAAACCCGGGAATATAAATATCTAAGCGTTTTGGAAACACCGAACAATCTTCTGTTCAGCAGATATAAATGTACTATGCACTATTAGGCAGTAAACGCAAGTAAGAATGTCATTCGCAGTAACAACTTATTCACACGCTTTCCAACTGCGTTCAATTTCGCTAACTGTGAACTTCGGAAAACAATAACCACATGTACTGAAGGAAAGATTGTTTGTGAGTCCTGCGCAGCCAAAGGGGCGCCGGCGAACACAAATCTCCTTTCAGGATATGGTGGCGAACGGGACTATTGATCAGCAGCATAACTTCGGGGGTCTTTAGGCCTTTAACAACACGCGGGTTCGTGAATGGATCAGTCCGACCGTACAAAAACGTAACGACGATTATTTCTTTCACACGTATATTACAAGTATGCACACGGTATATACAGCAACTTCAGCAAAACCAGAGTCATTCGATTCGAATCGGTCTGTTAATCTAGCGCGGCCTGTTAAGAGATGCAATGTTACTTTATTTCTGCTCTCCAGACCCAACGCCTCCTTGACCGTTACTTAGCGAATGCCCTCTTCGCTTCGCACCCTTCCTTAACTTTCCCCTCTGTCTGTCAATCATCCAACTTCTCCATTTCGCCATCCGATCAGCGTCCCTCTGTTCCGCCTCTCTTTCTCTCTTTCCCTCTCTCTCTTTCTTTCTCTCTCTCTCTCTCTCTCTCTCTCTCTCTCTCTCTCTCTCGTTTACCTCCACATGTCAATCACGGGCGTCCTATCGTCCTCTCCTTAATGACATCCTCGCCTAACTGTTTCCCAGTGTTCCGTACAAATTAATTACACAAATACATAAGCTAAATTATCAGACATAATACAATCCACAACATGCACAAACTATAACCCTTATTATTTTTACAACTTTTCAATACATCAAATAATCTAACAATGTCCATATTTTGTACAACTAATCCATTTTATATATAGATACTTGACATAGGTGTCTGCTTAAAAAATCCGCACCCACATTTGCTTCTCCTTAGAATGACCTCAGTAAAATCCGGTAGAGCTGGAGAGTCAATGCACAACGCATCACTCTACCATTCTGGTACTGCGACTGCCCCAAACATCGCAAAGGTTAATGGCCTCATTTTAAAATAAATTCCGTCCCATACAAAACTGGTTGAAATTTCTTCACATTCCAAACAATGGCGAGACATTCCCGCTCAACAGTTGCGTAACGGGTTTTCCTAGGTAACAACTTGCGGCTCGCAAACGCCACATGGTGCTTCACTCCGTCATCACCATTCTGCAACAAAATCGCACCCAAACCAATCTTCGAATCATCCGTTTGCAGGATAAAAGTGCGACTAAATTTTGGTAGACTGAGCACAGGCACATTTTAAGCGTTTCAAACGCTCTACTTTGTGCATCCCAAACAATTTCATTTGGTACTACTTTCCTGGTCAGATCAGTCAATGGCACAGCTGCTGCAGCGAAGTTAATCACAGACTTCATATAAAACCCATTGAAACCCAAAAATGCTCAAAGTTGCTGCTTAGTTTGGAGAAGAGTTTGGTTTCCAAGACTTTGACTACAGCATCAAATTTTGGCTTTAACCCATCCTCACTAACTGGTGCCCCAAGAAGGATACATCGAAATGACTAATGCCACCCTTAGTGGGTTCCAACGTCAGATGGGCCAATCTCACTCGCTCAATAGGATTTCATAACGCAGCCATTTGTTCAGAGCTAGTTCTAATATGTGCCAAAACATCATCAAAATAACTATCTAATGCATGAACATTGTGCGGTAATTTTCGCATATTCTAGAGAAGGTGGCAGGTGCTTTAATTAATCCAAATGGCTTGACCTTAAAGCGGAACAAAACCCGATGACAGACAACAGTAGTCAAATTTTTATCCTCCTCTCTCATGGATACCTGCCAATAACCCTTGCTCAAATCAAATTGGGAAAAGAATTTGTTAGCCGAAAATTTAACAAACATATCATCGGCATTACAGATGGGTTCTAGATCAAGAAATGTGATGTTATTTAATTTTCGATGATCTACATAGAGCCTTGTACTGCCATCTGTCTTCTTATCCATGTCGATAGGAGCAGGGTGCTTTGCTTCAGAAGGTTCAATTATTCCCACCCTTAGCATGTTATCAATCGTCTTATTCAGCGATTCTCGCAAGGTGTGCGGCAGTGGATGCGCCTTTCCACGGACCGGTTCATCAAAGGTCGGTTTAATACTATGCTGTCCCAAGGTCTTCACTTTCAGGACGTCAGAGGAAATCTAAAGGAATTCACTAAGCCTCAGTTTGACTTCAGCCTTCTGATTCTCTTCGAGTTCTGGATTGATCTCCACATCTCTGTACGTCACTGTCTGAATACCTGGACTTGTTTCCACTGACACCTGAAGTTTTCTGTTCCAATATTGCCGCTTCTGCTTAGTATGCTATCGTTTTCTCGTTGTGTACATCCTGCTGACATATATCGTTTCAGTAGGTTCGTGTGAAAAGTTTAGTTCGTCCGATCAAATGAATCTTTTAGTCGGCCAACCCACTCGTTCCCGAACCCGAAAAGGTCCTCACCACGATCTTTTGCCTTGATGTCAAAATACCGTTTATGCCGATTCTGTGCCTTTTGCAGTTGCTCTCAAGCTAAGTCACAAGTGCCTTGTGTCAATTTTACAAATGTACAACAGTAGTATAAGGAACCACAGATTCTGGCCCACCTCCAAACGACCACAAGCTCTGTGGTCGTTTGGAGGTGGGCCAGAATCTGTAGGGGTTCCCTATACTACTTGCACCATACTGAAATGTGACCTTTATATCTGTTGAGTAGTGTTCTTTTGTCCACAACCGTTTCAGGATCAAGATAGGTCCGCGAACCATTTCTATATAGCATTTCGAAAGGCGAGAATCCGATGCTTTCTTGTGGCACTTCACGGTAAGTAAAAATTCATGGATCCACATACCGGTCCCAGTCTTCTGGCCGTTCCGCACAGATTTGTTTCAGCATATAGTTCCGTGTCATGAATGAAAAAACGTCAGATATTTGTGAAACTGTTTGTTCTTTTCCTGACATGGACTGCCAGACTACAGCATTTTGTAAACAGCCTTTGTAATACATATGGCCTTTAAATAAACAGTCTTGGAAATACACATAGCCTTTACATATACGGCCTTTAAACATTTAAAATTCCGCCCACAAAACCAATCAAATTTTCAACACAATTATTGACAACAAAGTTGATAAAACATCCGTATCAATCTGGTCCAACACAGCGAGAGGCCTACAGTGCTTTACGCTCGAATGGATTCTTGTGGTAACAGCAGCCATTTGTATTTCCCCCTCAAATCCCTGATCGTCATCTTCAGGTCGAGAAATAGCTGTAGTTGTGCTCATTGGTCCTCGGACGTTTCCAACGATAACACCATACACGGCTTTCTTCATACAAATTACTTTCACCATTCCTGTCAGATACGGCGTTTTAGTGGTACCTGTCAAACAGTGCCATCGATCAGTGCATAAAATTCGTTTTTCTTGCCAATTGATGTGGTGCAACCAGACTCCTTCTCACAACTACAGTCGAACATCCAGTATCTCTAACTACACTGACTCGTTTCCCATACAGCCGTTCCTCAGTAACTGGCATGCGCAATGTCTTGTCTGACAACTGTTGAGTGAAACATGCCTCTGACACAATCGGGTAAAAGCATTCACATGTTAGCCCGAGACCTCTGCTGCCATCAATCTGCAGCAGTGATGTTCGCCCGTCTGCGATTCGGAATCTCTTGGGCCATCCTGATATCTTTGAGGTTGAGGTGTTCCTCCTCTCAGACTATCAAGCTTTGACAACAAACTCTCCTGCCCTCCTCCTGAACTTTAGACCCTTTCTGTCGAATAGCCTCCAGCTATAGTCACTGCACCAACATTCGCTCTCATAAAACAATTTCCGACTAGGTGGTTACGCTTTCCACATTTGAAGCAGTTCCTGTACTTCTGAGTTTAGACATGTTGAACACCCGTCGAAAAGCGTTACATTGTTTCTACAGATGCGATGAACTTCCATAACCATAGCACTTCCTTCCCAGAAGTGTCAAATCTTTGGATGTCGGATTGCTTCTTTATTCCTTCTCTTAGCCAAAACCTTTCATTGTGGCCATACTGCTCCGCCAACTTTTTCAGTTCAACAAGGGTTTCCGGTGCTCGCTCCGTCAAGAATGGCGTCTACTTTTTAGGACACCCATTCAGGTATTGTTCTTCAATAATCAGCAACTTCAGACCATGCTGTGTTTGAGCCACCTTAGGTAATTCAATCGAACTTGTAGATATCTGTGTAGCCTGGTGAAAAATTGTGATGGCGATTCCCCTTGATCCAGTCTTGCCTGCCGAAAACGCATTTTAAAACATTTTTCTGACAGCTGGTAACTTTTAGCAGCGCCTGCTGGAAACTGTCGTGGTCCACCCCTTGTTCAGAAGGTAAGCGGAAATACACATCCAAGTCTTTCCCATTTAACACAGCGCTAAGTTAGATGGCGTGATCTTCACGTTTCCACCCACTTGCATCTGCAAACACCTCAAAACGATTCAACTAGGGGTCCATAAAATAATTATTTTCATCAAAACATAGCATCTTGGAACTTTATCTCTGCATTTAATCATTCCTTTACCCCTCTCCTCCTCATCACCCGTTCTCACTCCATGATTAACGGACAATTTCGACAAATAGCCATCATCCTTTTCTTTTCTGCATTCAGCTCCAATTGTTGTTGCTCTTTTGCTAACCTGAGTTTCTCAAGTTAAAAGATTCTTTCCTCTTCCCGGTCTGGAAACTCTCTTCCTCGTCCTTATTCTGGAGCTTGAAATTCCATTTCTTTTTCTCGTTCTTCACTTTCCATGGTTCTTATTCCGCTGCTCCATCTGCCGTTCCTTTATAAAAGTCTGCAGGGACTCTAAATTTTAAACTCAAACAATGGTTTGGAGCTTTGAATTCTTGGATAGTGGCCATGTTTAAAAATCCAAAAACAAAATTACCATAAGGCTATCCTATTTCAAAGAAGAGTTTTGTACACTTATTCTATACGAAGAAAGAGTTCAGCTGGCTTATCCCTATCCTAAACAAAAGGAAGGATCTCGTTGGGGTTGCCAAAATGTTTGCGAATTCTTTTAAGCCTAATTAGGTTTATTTAGAATTAGAATTTAAAACAGCGTTTCTACGTTTCACTTTCATTGTTTACAGAACTATTAAGAGGTTTATATTTGCAAGGATCCTTCCTTTAACATGATTTTCTTACCAACAAAACAAAACATCACAACCAAACTTCTCACAAATATGCCGACCAGTCCAACGGACACGGTATCAGAAGCAGGCTTCTGGCATTAATTCAACTCCGTTGATCTTCTTCAACTGCGGAACCTTAAATGGGTTGGGATTCCAAGCCAACAATGCGAAGACCAATGGACAAAGATTCTGAATCCCGCATCCACCGGCCAAAACCTCATTTCACCTCCAAAACATTCAGCTCGCTATATTTACATACGCAGTAATCCTCTCAAAATATTTGCCCAATAAATTTCAATAGACTGCTCTCAACATGTCAGCCTATTTAGACACAAAATTCTGCGTCAGCCGAAGCACAGCATAATTACTGCAGGCAAACATTAACTTCAACAAATGTCCATGCTCAGAGAGAATTTTCAAACGCTTTAAACCGTGAATACAGATAAGATAAACACCACAAAATATATTTTAAATACATAGAATTCAACAAGCTTAGAGTTGACAATATATATGCCTACGTATATAATTAACCTCACTAATACGAAGGGAAAGTTTCCCGCTGCTCAGGTTCTCATTATTTCGGGAACGTCCTTGCCTTTTCACTCCGTCCTCTCTTCCGATTCCCAGATTCTTTATCCGTTCTTGTCCTTCCTCTTGACTAACATTGCATACACTGCATACCTTTCTTTCATTTGTTAGTTTTCACGTCAAATCTTACCATCCGACTACTTGCTTCTATATTTGGCGAAGTTCAATTTTGGATGGCTAGTAATTATTGTTATTATTATTATTGTAACTTTATAATTACAGAAAATAATAATAATAATAATTATTATTATTATTATTACTATAACTTTATAATTACAGAAAATAATTATAAGTAGGCCTAATGCGCAAATATTTGGCAAATCTTGAATTAAAATAAGAATTGTTTTTCTGTTTAAGCTCCTTGCTGCTATATATTGCTTTCCAAATTGAAAAACTTGTCGAAAAAGATTTCTCAGCATTCTAAAGGACAAAAGGTATTCGAAAATTCGGCAGACCACAATAACGAAACAGACTTGGAGAACGTTTGACGATTTACCCTGCATACACTATTCAACGCATTAACACTTGGAAAGGCTATGTTCTCAGTGCTCAAAATATTGCGGTTATGGTTGAGCGAACTCAGGCACAGAAAAGGGTTGCAAGTTCCAGTAATGATTTCAGCCAAAAGAAGACAATTTACCCAATTTCTCGACTAGGCTGTGTACATTATATAATCAACGCAGCAGATACTGTTGTGATGCAAGATATTTTACGCATAATGTCGAAATTTCCTATGGGTATTCCACTTAATAATCTAGATATAAAGGGGAATCGGAAATACATAGTTGTAGTTCCAGCTATGCTGAATTTTGTCGTAAAATGGAAATCGATTCCAGGTCAAATTACCCAAAATCATTTATTTTCGAGTCTTTTTCGAATGATTGTTGCTGTCAGGCTGGGTACCAACAAAATCGGAAAAAGCACGATCCTTAATCAACTGATGAGAAAGCAGTTCATGTTTTCCTCAAGTGGTGAGCCTGGAAATAGGTATGGTCGTCCTTTAACACTCGATGGAACTGTGGAAATTGTTTGGCTCACGCAAGAAACGTGCAGTGATACTGCATGGAAAATAACAGTGTGCGACCACTATAAACGAGATACGACAGAAGTCGCTATTTTGGCAATTCTTCATGGATATGCCCTTTATTATCCAGATACAATTAAATATTTGGAACAGTTAGCCTGTTCATTTATCGTATTCCGGATGCTCAACTCTACCGAGGTATTTTCAGCTAAGAAAGTTAATTTCAAAAGACAATCTAGTTCCAGTGTTGGTCGATCCGAAGGAAATCTTAGATGAAGGGTTAGCTATGGAAACTATTTATACTAATTCACTATCAAGCGATGATACACAGGATACAGTGAGATCTCTTTTGCGAGAAAGTCTGAGTGTCAAGTTAAAAACAGACACATCAAGCCCCAAACCGGTTTAACGTTTAGCTAACTAAATCTTTAAGAATTGCTGAATCGGTGCAGTGCAAAAAGGTAGAAGAAATGTTAGATATTATGGGAAAACTGGTCTGTCTCAGCAAAAAGCAAGTGCTGTTAAATATTGATGTCCAGCAGCATAAAAGATGTAAAGAAAGCCTTAAAAGTTTGCTTAGATTGTCCTTAGAGATATTCAACCGGAAGCAAAACGACGTCAAGAAATCACTTACGCATCTTGAAAGTCAATTATCTGAACTGTCAGCTAACGAATCTGTAAATGCACGTGCACAGGTGAGTGAAGCAAATGAAAAGTTACGACGAATTGTGAAGCCTACGAAACAGTCTACAGCAGAGAGCAGTTCTGAAGAAAGACTACATGAAGTTGATCTTAAGAAGGTTCAGGAAGAATTAAAGTGTTCATTAGACAAAGTCGACAACATGAACTTGGGACAAGAACATTTTTTAGACTCCTAATCAGCGGACATGCGATTGTAATGTTAAATGGTGATTCAAGTAAAATACAACTCATTTGGATAAAAGCAATTTGCGAAAAAGTGTCGAAAAATTATATACTAAGTCTGAAGGTTTTGATCATAAGCATAATTGGTTTGCAGTCATCTGGAAAGTCAACTCTTCTGAATGCCTTGTTTTTGTGCAGATTTGCTGTTTCAGTTGGACGGTGCAGTCGTGGTCTTTTTATGATATTGGTATTAATGGACGAAGAACTAAAAAATAATATAGATGCGACGCATTTATCCTCATTGACATTGAGGGTCTTTTTTCACCCGAAAAAATGAATGATCCGAAAGCAAGCCAGAAAGATAGACTAATGGCAACATTCGCAATGGGAGTTCAGCAATCTTATGATGGTAAATATTCTTGGTGAAGGAATGACTGAAATGACAGAGATTTTGCAGATAGCAATTGTAGCTATGGCTCGTCTTAGAGGAGGAGGAATTAAACCAGACATTTTCATGGTTCAGCATTTGCATGAACGAAACATATCTAAGATCGACCTAGCAAAAGGCCAGTTTTGTGAAGCCATAAATAATGCATTTGAACTGATCAGTAAGAATGACGTGGAAATTGGTTCAGCTTCTGAAGAATGCCTGGATGAATTGACCGCACGCATTCGATCTGGTGACATTTTCAAACATTTTGATGCTTTCAGAGATGGGTCAAGTGCTAATTCGCCACCATCTGAAACATGTCATGAAGATGTCGTGGACATGTTTGAAAAACTACTCAAAAGAACTCTGGCAGTAGAGAACATAAGCACATTTGAACGGTGGTCCAATCATTTTGAAAGCTATTGGGCATGTGTGCAGGGAGAAAACTTTGCCCCTAATTTTAAGAACGTCAAGCATATTACAGACTTTCTATATTTTGAGAAGAAGGTTGACAGAGTCAAAAAGCTTAATGATAGTGCAATAAGGTGTCATAGAGAGCTGTTTGCGAATGAAATACGAGAACGTATTAACTTAATGATAGAAAATAAACAAAAAGTTAGAACGGACTCCATGCGTCAAATTATGCTAGATTTGATGGAACTTAAGCTGCAAGCGATTCCACATAATTGCCCTGATTACTGCAAAATGTGCGAACAATTTAAAAGTAGTTCTGGTTCTCTCTTACAGAAAATTGAAAGCAGCGAATGGGGAGAGGAAACCAAGCATTCGTTAGAAACATATAACGAAAGGTTGCACGAAATTACAAAGAAGATGTTGAGACAGACATTTGACGGATCTGTTGTCAAGCAAGGATGCTTTTCTGAATTTTCTGATTTGATAACAAAGGAACTTAAACATGCTTTAGAGAGGCAACCAACAGGGGGGTTTAGTCCAGAAGAGCAAATAGAAATTGTGGACAGAATTTGGCAATTGCTGCAAGGCACTGCAGCCTCTAAAGAATCTGGATCTGACCTACACACGAGAATGAATCAAGCTTTGCGTCAGCAGTATGTTGCTTCTGGCATTTTGCCAAATATTTTACATGATATGAAAACCAACATTTCTGTTGAAGGCTTACTTCAGACAAAAGGAAAGAAATCTTGGGTTAGCAAAGCACCATTAATAACTGACAAGCTTAGCAAAGAACAGATGACAAGTTTGATTAGAGAATTAGATCAACTTGTCATGACAATATTGAAAAATAGACGCCAGGACTGTTTTACGGCTGCATTGGATTTCGAAGAAGGAATGGTAAGTGAAATTAGAACCAAATTCCCTTCTAAAATAAAAATATACGAAAATTAGTTTAATATAACTTTACTCGACAACTTTAAGATACGTCTGCAGATTTATACTTTACTACAGCTTATGAAAACGGTGACTGGCCTACAAAATCTGTGAAACAGTCAGAATAAACCAAGTGAAATCTTACAGCGAAAGAAAAATGATTATATTAACGAAATTGAAACACGGCTTAAGGCTGGATTTTCATGCGCAGGCGAAGGAAAAATCGTTGCAAACAAACTGCGAGACAATTAAATTAAAGGCTATTTAAGCCGGATACGAAAAAGAAATCAAGCGATAAAAGATGTATCATGGACAACCAATTCTGAAAAGGTGCTACTGCATTATTTTGAGCAACTGGCCAAGGAAGTTGCAGCTGGAAAGAAGGAGAGAGCTCTGATACATTTTGCCTTTCCGAAAGATTCAATAGAGTTGTGGTTTTCAAATGAAGTTAACTTTTTGCATTCGGAGAAAAAGGTTCTGGAAACTTATCGTTCCACCTTAGAACACGAATTAGATCGTGTTAAACAGCAAATCTGAAATTCTGGCAATAAAGCAGACATCGTTAAAATTGTTAAAGAGCAAATTAAAAATGCAGATGATCAGCATTACAGCCAACTTGATCCGAAAGATGACGACTTTGATGCATTCAACAGTAGTATTATACGCATATTAGATTCGTTTAAGGATTCGGAAGAGAGCAGAAATTTTGAATTTCATTTTGTTTCAGATGACCCTGAAGTTCAAACATGATTAGGGTGCACTGAGCACTGCTTCTGGTGTGGAGCTTTATGTTGGGGATCTCGTGATCATATGGTCGAAAAAACGCTAACCCTACTATGGAAGCACATCATTCATGTCATCAACCGAATGGACTTAAGGGGGTTATCCATCGAGCAACAAAAATAATAAGCAGCACTGCATGTCACAATAGGAAGGGAAAATGTCGTGTTTGGTTTGGTGAATTTCAAGATGACAAAGGCCTGTCGTGGTCAGACGCAAACAAAGCCACTTTAAGGATTGGAAATTTGATGCCCATTGTGTTACGAAATTTGACGAATTAATGCGTTAGTTTTTCCAAGAGCTTCACCGAGACATGGCAGAGTCTTGGATTACCACAAGGAACTCAGAGAAAACAAATGCTTCGACTGGGAGCTAGATGATATCTTAAATGTAGTTTGCAGTAAGATTTAACTTTTGTGTAACCTAATAATTTGGGCCGATTTGTACACAGAAATATATACGCAGACATTAAATATATACATATTTGGTAGAATATTTATGCTTTTGCAATTCAGATAGATTTAGCAAATTACAGACTTTCTTACAATTTAGATTTTCAGTAATGGATTAAGAACGTTGGATTATCTTGGTTCAATTACAAATAATGGATAAATGCTTATCTGGTTACCTTAATTCTCCTCCATACAGGGTTATCAGTTCTTGGTTAATAATTATGTGCTGATACTGCACGTGTTTTTGGCATTTAAACCCTTTTTGGAAGGAAACAAAAATTGTACAAAATATGCGTAAAGGTTCTAAATGTAAATTCTTCCTGAAAGTAACAATGTTAGTTTAATTACGTACAAATTGTAATCAGGCCTACACCAAATAAATGTGCAAGCCTATGCCTGTCGGCCAAGACTTAATATAGCGCATTTTATGTATCTTACAAAAGCGCTGCACAATTTGGTGCTTATATAACGCTATCTTGCAAATGAACATTTATCAATGAAAATATATATGTGTAGTATAAGATGGTCGTCTGAAGTTTGGCCAAAGGGAAGAAACTACGACTATGTTGTCGAAGCAATAATTTTAATGATGTCACTCAGTGATGACAATCGTCTATGTAACTCTCCCCTTTTCTAGACATATTTCGCCCATCAGTTATAACATTATTTCACAGGCTGTGCTGTCACTTTGCGCGGTTCTTAGTCACAGTCATAGCCTTGTCTGTCTTATCTGACATATTTTCCTTATCTGAAACTTGGCTCAGTTTAAACACAACTCTTGCTGAGTTTCAAGACTATATTCCTCTTGGCTACCATCTTTACAGTACAGCTCGTTATTGCAAACCATTAACCTCTTCCAGCATAACTGGTGGTGGTATTGCCTTTCCTACAGTTCTAGACTCACATGATTACTGTTTCCACTCAATCGAGTGTTCATCAAAGACTCTTAAACTTCCTCATACGAATCTGGCATTCTTTAGTTTATATCTCCTTCCATCATCCTCTTCATAATCAAGTCATCCAACTGTCTTCTTGAAAGAATTTACCACCCCACTTTCCGCCATTTCACCTGATGAATTCCTGATTACAGGTCACTTCAATGTGATAATTATGAGTTCTCTGCCCGAAGGCAGGTCCATTGGCTTATGCCTCCCGATGATGAGAGGAGTGAGGTTGTTTCCTGTTGCCTTCCTCACAGAGACAATTGTGGGTGAGCAACTTGTCTAAGGTCGCTACGCAATATCTTGAGGCAGATTCGAACCCGCGACCCTCCGGTTACGAGGCCCAGACCATACCACTACACCACCGCGTCGCAATATACATGTTGATAATCGCTCTGACACATTTGCTTCTGAATTCCTCACCCTATTATCAACAACTATTGTGGTGCAGCATGTGAAATTCTCCACCCATTCACAATCTCAAGCTTGACCTCATTATCACACATGATTCTCCAGTCTATCACCTGAAATACCTTTCTCTTTTGACACATCATATGATCATTACCCTAACTTTACACATCATAACATTCTACCTACTCTATGTTCTGAACCCGGCTTTCATTTTTTCGTCGCATTAGTTCAATAAACATTGAAAACCTAATACAAGATGTCTCCTGCGCAGACCTGCTTTAAATCTACTCTCTTCCCTTGATGACCTGCTGTCTTCCTATAACACTCTTTCTGCGATTCTTGACAAACACGCACCAATTATTACCAAGACTCTCACTGTAACAATCCTTGGTACAATTCCTACCTCCAGGTCTTCACATCTTTTCGGCGACGCCTTGAGCGCGCTTACAAACACACCAGTGATCCTCAAATTCTCTTTTGTCCTTAAATCTGCCACAAATAAACACCATCACCTTCATCTGCAGCTAAAAAGAGAATTTACTCCTCACTAGTTCGTTCCAAATCCATCGCATTTTCGGGAAACCACTAACCAACTCCTCATCGGAACTCCTCCAGCCCACTTCCAAATTCTTCACCTTATCAGCTGACTCTTTCCTTTCCTTGGCTTCGGACAAAATTGGTAGAATGGTGGAGACCTTAGAAACGTTGTTCATGAAAACTCTGTTTTCAGAAACGGCGCCAGCAAGTGGTCGTGTCTCCATAGCCTGACCTTCTGGTAAATGACTGATTTTCGGCTTGATACTAGTGCGACATCACAACTACTGTATTTCTGCATATTTACCTCATTGCGGTTTTGGCTTTGGTGCGACATCGGTTGATGCCTTGTACAATAAACACCAGCACCATAGAAGTTGCAAATTATAATTTGCTAAATACAATAGTTTAACTTGTAGAAACAACCAATTCTGTGCAGATTATCTTCCACAGCATGTAGACCTACTTTAGAAAATCGAGGTGTCTACTTCACAGATCCAAGCCTTATTATTGAATATTAATATGAAGCCTGACATCGCGCGCCTTATAGCTGCTTTAATAAAATATAACGCGCAACACTTAACAACACGCATAATAATTTTGCAAAATCCGATATATGAAAATATTGTTAAAAACTACTGTGGCGTAAATTGCCACAAAGAACTTTTCCGTAATGATCGAGAGTGACTTGCGAAGGGCTTAAGTAGCCAAGGATGTCAATTTTACGCCCTACAACAACTTAATCAACGAAACACTGCGCAAACTTACAATTTTCAGAATAGTTTCATTGTATAAATGTGTTCTCAATCACTTTCAGATAATAAACTGACGCATATTAAGAACTGAAGTTTGTGTGTGCGTCGATCATTAGTAAAAAAGAATCATTGTTATGTCGGGTGATATTACATTTCCCGCAGTACAGCTACATTGAAAAATGAATTGTGTGTTGATTCATGAATCCGCCTTTATTTTTGATTGTTTGCGACTTTCTCGAAATACATATTATTCTTGTGCAGGGCTCTACCTCCGCGTAGCTACAGTTATCGTATTTAGTACATATGAAGCCCATATGACAATATTCCCAAATGGTCGTTCCATGCTGTACATTTTATGTTGTTGGGAGAGTGAGACAGTCTTTCAGGTGAATTATAGTCTAAAATTTGTATTAATATGCATCCTCTGGAACGATATTTAGATGGATGCTAACAAATAATAGTCAAGGCAAAGACGATCGACTGTACATTTGAAAGCAGTTGAGAATGGACAGTTGTCGTCTAACAAACGAGGGCCAGACTTCTGTGAGATGAAACACTCTTTTCAACTTATATCATACACCAAAATGACCAATGCTGAAATACGTCGCTTGGTGATAAGGAACAGTCTTTGAGATCTACAGCAGGTGTGACACAGATTTACAGTGGGACATATTTTACTGAGACCGGAAAACTGAGACAGTTCGACTGTATTCAAGTATTATTATTAAAATTTAATTACTCTGCCCTTGAGAAGTAGAGGAATAAGAACTCGGTCGAATAAGGCCATTACTGATCAAATATAACGAGCGTGCCGGAAGTGATACACAGTTTGACGCCTTCTGTTGTCAAAATTATTTATATGTGTAACATGTATTTCTAACAGTCATAGACATAGGTAAATATATAGCAGCTTTATTAGCCGCAATTGTATATGATATTACCAAACAATGTTTTTTATGCTCTTTAGAATATATATTAAACAGAAATATGAGTCCTGTATATATGAATGAAGCGGCATGAGTAGAATTTTTATAAGCAAACTGTGTCACGGCCCACGGCGAATTGGGACATTTCCAAACTGTCTTCAACAATATGAATTTTTTTTATTAACTGAAGTCACACGACAAAAAGAAAGCGACATTATTTCTGAAAAAAATGTTCTCCAAAGAACCATCTCTCTTCAGCAAAAGAGGCTGCTATGTGCATGAAGTCGATATTAAATTTGAGAGATATTAAAACGGATAATACATGGGCAACACTGAACTGTGCTACTGTGTTAAATGCCACTCTGTCTGTGCATATTATTTCTCTGGCTGTTATTTAAATTAAAAGGGACAATCTTCAGCATAATATTCGATTTTTTATCGAGAATTATTTATCTGGCTAACTGTGCGCAATTTTTCATCATCAATTGCTGTGCGTTTAGATTTTTCTTTTGAAGTACTATGAGTACTAAATCGAGTATTTAACGAAATTGAGCATATTTAATCTTTTTCTCGCATTTAATCGATTTTCACCTATTTCGTATTTCAGCAATATGTCAGAGTGTAGTTTCCAATGCTTAATTACGATGATGATTGTATCGGGAATGCTGCATGCATTAATTATTATTGTGTATTTCAAAATGAAACGTGAAACAAATTTTTGTGCAAATAGTTGCAATAAACAAACCGCGATTATATTATGATAAAAGTGAAATAAAGCGAAAATACTGTTAGGCCTTTTAAAAGAATTATCAGTCATATCTGGCCTCCCAAAAGGAATGAATTATTAGTTATCATTTCAGGTCTCATTATAAACCTGGCATATCAGTAAAACTCCCATGTCCCATGAGGCGGGAGAGGTGCTCCTTTCCTGTTCTGAGGACCTTGAGCCGGCAA